>JBBBDQ010002023.1:2115000-2532500 GCA_037127315.1 Ascarosepion bandense | reverse complement strand
AATTCTACTCCATCAGCTTCTTTTCTCGCACTTCTTCCTGTGGAATTCCCTTCCATTTACTTGCTTCGCTGAGAGCTACAATCTCCCAAGAACTTAAATATAAAGTCAATAGTCATCTCCTATCTCACTAACCTGCATCCTCTCTCATATGCACACTTTCTCCGGCCACTCCCCTCTTATCAGTATTCTCATCCTTCTCTTGCCCACTTCTGGATACCCCCTATAACCTGTCACCCTTTCTTATAACTTTCCTATGTAACCCCCTGCAAAACAGTGGTAGTAAAATGCCTTGCTTGGGGTGATAAGATTATAAAAAGAGAAAAAAGATGTAACTTTGCTATAAATGAACAACTTCTACTTCTTGTGCAGCAATTAATGAAAACATGCAACCAAATCTCTCATGCATAACATTATATTCTGTTTTGGCTAAGATTTTTGTTAATTACTTTCGAACTGTGTGTATGGGCATATACCACTCAAAACTGTTATCCGAATGTGGGCCTTCCTTTCTTGTATGCAATATCTAAGAGACTATCACTATGCTTTTTGTGTTTAGCAGGTAACTATATAGTTATCTGCCAAAAGGTTTTTGAACATACCAGCTGTAGCTGTAGGTGATAACAGAGACCATGATGTGATCCCTCAAGTCAATCCTGTACCAGGTGTTTCAGGAGAATACAGTACAAAGTCTATTCAAACATGATTTAAAGTGAGCTGTATACTACACTTCAAAGCAATATCTAATCATTAACTGGTGTGAATAGACTAAGAACAAAACAGCAGTAAAAAGCTTTAGTTTTAAACAAGATGTCAGAGAAAGCTAAACAATCTCGTTACAGATGAAAAAAAAACTTGAAGCAACAAATTTTTTTTTCAATAACATTTACCCTGTACAAAGCCTAAGAGCCACTTGAAGGAAAGAGTTACAGAGTTCTTACTCTGTACTTCACATTTTACAGATATATGTAAGGAAAATTATGGGTAACATTAGACTTAAACAGGTTTTCTCAGTAGTACAGTATTTTTCATGTTCTACTGGTGCTAACTTTCTCAACAAAAGTCTTGTTTTTTCTTGTCTTCCCAGTCACTGTATTCTTCTCTGTAAATTTGCTTATATCTGATAAAATAAGCAGAAAATATAATTCCATCTCCCAAATTAGAGATAAATTCAGTTATGGCATTTTGTAACCACATCAGAAGTAAAAGAAATTAGAGAAATTTCTGTTTTCATCTGACTTATTGCAATTAACTTTTGTTGTTGTTTCTCAAGCTCCAACAATTGCTGTAGTTACTGTTGTCATATTTTTACTACTTGGGCTAATAATTCTGTCATATTTAAGAATCTCTAGAGTTTTTTTCTTTACACACAGCAAAAACAAAAACAAAAATTACACTAACATGGTTCTAATTTTTAAAAATTAAAAGGAAAAGTGAAAATTATTTTAACCTAAAATCAAGTACCTAGGACAAATTGATGGAAATGGTTGTTAAGTATATCTGTCAAGAGCAATTCAATTAAGAATATGCCTTCCTCTAAGAAACGATACAAGATTACAAGCATTTCTAAAATCAGTAAATTATCATCAGATCTACATACCTAATACGCATAGTTTGAGAGCTCTACTGAACAATTTGCTTAAAAAATTTAAAAAAGGCATAAATTGGAACTAGACTGATAAGTGTCAGCAGATATAAAAGACATTTTGAAGAAATAAATTAATACTAACGTTGCACTCCTATCTAAAAGCAGAAATCATATTGTTTTCAGATGCTAGTGATTATGGGATAGGAACAGTAATTTTACAAAAACACGATGACAGTAACATAAAATTTGTTTCACATACTTCGAGTTCCCTAAGACCAGCAGAAAAAAAACAACTACACTCAGTTCAAAAATGAGTTGTTAGCAATAATATTTATAGTGAAAAAAATTTTACAAATTCATACATGGAAGGAGTTTTTGGTTGAAAACAGACCACTGAACTCTATTATCAATGATTCGATAAAAAGGAATTCCCATGCTTAGAGCCAATAAATCACAATGCTGTAGTACCATTTTATGATTTTAGGATAGAATACAAACCATCCAAAGATTTGGGCATGGGAATGTTTTCTCAAGAATTATGCCAAAAATGTCTGAGAATCCCATGACTGCTGCATTAAAAAGTGAAATAAAAATTGAAGTTGTAGTTTGAAAACTGCAAAAGAAATACAAATCAAAGCAGAACAAGACATGTATGTTTCAAAAAAGAAAAATGACTAAATGGAAGTAAGAAAGATAATTTTTAAAATAAAATTTTAAATTGAAGCTTACTTACTATATGACTAAGTACTAATGTTTGCAAATGTAGTAGTAATACCTATCATATTACAAAAGAGAATATAATATGAATATCTTAGTGGACATCTGGGATGATATCTCAAATGAGAAGTCATGTTCTTCTTCTTCTTCTATGTGCCCTGTCCCTTCAGAACGTAGACGATCATGGTTCTCCTTATCCCTTGTGGCTCTTAGTATGTTTGCTCCTGTTACTCCTGGCAACCCCCGTTCCGTCATCCACCTGATCAGGCCCTGCAAATGTTATCCGCTGCCTTCCTCTGTCTCTCTTTCCTTCTATCTGACCAGTCAGTATCAGGTTCTCCCAGCTCTCCTTCCTCATTGCGTGTCCCAGGAACTTCAGTTGTCTCTTCCTGATGCTCAGTGTTAATTTCCTTTTTGTTGGCATTCTTTCCAACACCTCATCGTTGCTTGCATGCTCAGTCCACGGTATCTGCAGCATCCTTCTGTAGAACCACATAAGTCATGTTCACTGGACCAAAATGGATCAAAACATTGGAAAATAATTCTTTGGAATATGTCAAATAATGTTGAATCCCAATTCATCAGCAAAATTGAGGTTCCCAAGAAGAATTAAAATGGTTTTTGATAAGCTGTTACCAGTCCCAAAAAGAATGGAAAAAAAAAAAACAAAACACAAAAACTATTAAAAATCAGAAAAAAAGGGTTTTTCAGAGAATATGAAAATGGAAAGGAATGTAAAAAGACAGCGTAATAAGGTCATGAACTACAAAAATAATTTATAATGATGAAAGAAAAAAATGGGAACACAAAAGGCATTGAAATCAGTTAAAGAAAAAGGTTTGTTGAAGCCCACAAGAAAGGGAGAAACTATGCAAGTTTTGTATAATATCACTGATGTACCAACACCCCAACTATTTGTTGAATGTACAAGTACCAGAAAAAAGAAAAATACAGAACAACTAGTAGCTGACTCAAAATAAAATATATACAAATTTCTGTATGTAGCGAACTCGCCAGAAAAACATTTGAGTGAATACTAAGTAATAAAATCAATAAATCTCAAAAGTAGAAAATGTAGTTGAGTAAATGAACGAAGCAAGACATTTTAGATAAAGAACACAAAGAGATTTCAATGCCAGAGTTTTGAGAGAGAACTTAGATCACTGGTGCCCCCTAGGTATGAATTTACATGAGCTACTAGATTAGCAACTAGGTCCCACCCTTTTACAGTGAAACTGATAAAATGTAACCGCAATTTCTACTCTAACAGCTTTTTTTTATTGCACCTCCCGCCTGTGAAATTCCCTTCCATATACTTGCTTCCCCGACAGCTACAATCTCCAGGTATTTAAACGTAAGGTCATCTCCTATCTCACTAATTTGCATCCATTCTCTCAATTTTTTTTCCTTCTACTCCACCCCTATTCTCGGTATTCTCATCCGTCTATTACCCTCCTTCTGACATTTCCCATAACTAACCCCTCTATCTTATCACTTTTCCCAATGTAACCCCTGCGCAATAGTGGCAGTAGAATGCCTTGCTTGAGGTGAGAAGATTAAAAAAAAGAAAGAGCTTGCAAATTTCAAGCTCTTTGTCTTGGGACAGAGTGCGACACAGAATTATGGATGGAAACTTGATCTCATGGTTGTATGGGCTGGATAAATTTTGACCCTTGGCCTAAGTGCATACCCTCAGGTTCCCTAAATTAAACTCAACCTTGTGTTATATCCTATCTCAGTGGAGAGAATTTTGATATAATTTCTATGAGAGTATCATTAGAGTCAGTCAAGACATAATATCATAACTGTTCGTAGTGAGTTATAACATTTTAACTTTCTATTATTTTGTAGACAAAAAGGTCTGAGTTAAGTGAATTCTCTATATAAAATGTAAAATACATGAAGAATGCATTGTTAGCTGAAACCAAGAGAAAAAAAAGATAGTTGAAGTTTGAAATTTGTTAATATTTCATTTATATTTTATCCTTATGTTATTTATATTTATTTCCTTCCTGCATTAGCAATGTTGGTGATACAGTCAGGAAAGTGATATAATTAAATAGTAAAAGTTTAGAAAATTTGACTATATTTTCTTGTTAGTTAATCAAATACTAATTAACTACAGTTTTGATTTTTCAAGTTACTTCTTAATTTTTGCTTCCAATTTTAGAAAATTTTTCTCTCATGATTTTACACAGTATATTTGATTTGGAGCTATTCAGGGAAAATGCTGACAATAGACAAATGACAACCGATATTCTTTAAATAACTGACTCACCAATTTCCAATATTTTCCAATATTTTACTTTTTTAAAGTTTACTTCTTGCTAACATTTAGTAATTGAAATTTGTAGAGGATATAATTTCTTTCAATCTCTAGTTTAATTTAAAAAGCTGTCATTGCATCTCCAACATACAAGTGACTGTAATTGTTTCGACTATGGCTGGATACATGACTTGTATTATTAAGCATGTGTTTCACTTCATGATGCTTAGGTAACCAAATCATAAAATGTTGGTCTCTAGATGTTATGTGAATATAAATTGACACAAATATAATTGTGATTAAATGTAGTAGATTGAGTTTTAAAAATGAGACAATTATGATGTTTTCCTTTTAAACATTTCACTCCAAGCAATGCCACTAGAACACAGGTGGTTATATGGAGTGAAAGTGAATGAAAAGTCTGAGGATGGGGAAGATCGAGCTAAGGACTAAAAGGAACAGGATTCAGGAAAACAGAAGATAGCAATTGATATTACATTTAAACAAATACCTTTGAAATAGGAATTAATCTACCGCTTCTCCTGCAGCTTTTGTTTAAGTAGTAGGATTTGTATCAGTAAAACATCTCAAAAATATTCATACAGTCTAAAAATATTTTCTGACATTTAATAACCTGTAAACAATTGATATATGATAAAAATATTAACCAGTTTATACATAAATAAGCATAGGTAAACATTTAATTTCACTAATATTTAAAATATATTTAGTCATATATCAGCATAAACTGGTGTGTGTGTGTGTGTGTGTGTATATATATATATATATATATATATATATATATATGAGAGAGGGAGAGAGGGAGGGGGAATACAAAAACATAAACATGAAGAATTGTTGAATCATTATTAGCATGATCTAGTTCTAATTCAGAATTTTTAGGTCGACTCCCACCTTGGTTAGGCTCAGAAGTAATTATTATCCTTCCTTCTTACCTTCCTCTCTCTCTTATATATATATATATATATATATATATATATATATATGCATATTTTCATGTATACAGCTATTTATTCACATCCATTCAAATCTCAAGGGAATGATGAAAAGATTTGACTTAAAGGATCATATTGAATTCCACATGATTTTTCTATATGAAAGGAATTTTTCACAGCAAATTTTTTTAACAATGTAAAGTAAATATACATACATATAAGAACGTAAAAAAAAAGAAAATCCTTCTTGAAATGTCAATATGATGTATGGAACCTTGATGTATATTTCATTAAAGCATATATATATATAAAGTATATATTTATACTAGCAGTATAGCCCTGCGTTGGTCAGGTGTAATGAAAGCTTTAAAACTAATCCATGTTCCTGGAGCTCAGACTCTTTGGACGTTGGCATGAAAGACTAAATAGGAATAGTTGTTTCTAATTAAAGCGAAACCATAGATTGATAGAAAAATGAATGGATTTAAATCAAATTTTGATTTCCGGTATTGATGTCAAATAAGTTTTTAATCATAAACTGAATTTTGAAGGCTAATTAAGTCCACTGAGTAAATGGTATCATGACTGAGACTAAGAACTACAATTATATTGACTTAAAGCAAAACCTGAAGCAAAAACCAAAATAAAAGGGCTGAAAACCTGATTTTGATCAAACCCAATAGGATATTGGGGTATTGATTTCCAATATCGGAGTCAAATAAGTAATCCAAGAAGAAACTAACCTAAGTAAGTTCATGAAAACTTATTGTACCCATTGGGAGCAAAATTGGAGAAAATGAGCCATATTGATGGCTGAATATCAGTTTTTGATCAGATTTGATAGAATATTGGGGGTATCAATTTCTGATATCAGGGAAAATGAGTTGCCTGAGAAGATCTACTAATGTTTGAGACTAAAAACTATAATTTTACCAAGTTAGAGCAAATTCTGCAGCAAGAACTATGATAAAAGGGCTGAAATCCTGATTTTGATCAGACCTGATTGGATATCGGGATATCGATTTCTGATATCGGGGAGGGGGAAATCAAAAAGAGTAGCCCATGACCTGACTGGAAGCTTAAAAAATATTTGTGTGAAGTTTGGTGAGAATCAGATAAAACTTGTGGATTTGTATAAAGGACATACAGACAATGAGACAGATAGACAGGCACACACACAAACATCTTGCCTTTTATATACATATATATATATATATAGAGAGAGAGAGAGATTAGCAACATTACGTGTATATGTACTTATCCATATAAACTCAATAAACATAGATATCCAATACATACAAAAATATTTCAAATCCAGACAAATACATATATCAACTGAAAATATGCTTTACATATGCCAGATACCTATACAAACATCAAATGCGTGCACAAACACTTTTGTAAACCTAAAAGATTACTGTGTGAGTAATCACCAAAATGGAGGTTGGGAATAATAGTATATCAACAAGTACAAGACTCACATGCTGCATGAAATAGATACACTGCTGGTCAGCATAATCAAACTCCTCAAATACTATTTACTCTCTAATAGTGTGCACATATTTAAGAGGATAGAAATATCCCATTCCTGTATACAACACACATGAACACACAAACACATATAACATTCATATATTCCATGTAGGAAACATAGCAATAATGATTGATTTCATGTTCAATAAGATTTTTGTGTTCAGATGTTTATAGTACATGTTTAAGTGAACTGCAGGTATACTTCTGAAATATTTTATTTCATGATTGTCAGATGAGTTCAGTTTTGTTATTGACCAGAAATTATAAAAACGTTACTGAACTTGATGATCTTTTAAGAATTCTAACATTGAAGAGTTCCTGGAAAGATTTCTTTATCATGCTGAAATGTTCTCTCATTGTATCAAAAGAAACAGAATTCTTACTTGAAGTGTGTCACTAGATTGGCAACTAAGTTTCATCATTTAACTTCTAAACTAGCATGATGCTATGGAATGTTCTCTTCTCATACTTTCCTTTTTTGCTCCTCTCACCTGGAGGACTCTTTTGCTTACCTGCCATCTTCTTCTATGTGCCTTGTTCTTTCAGGATGTAGGTGATCATAGCCTTAACTAAAACTTGAACTTGAATTTAAAAGGTAAAACACACAAAAAAGGGAAAAATTATTAATAATAATTGTAAACAGGCCTATATAGAAAAATCTACATTAATCTGGAAGAATGTATTTTAGCAGATATTTATATCTATGTTTGCATGTAATCACTAATTTCCTTCTTTTGTTTAAGTTAGGGTTATTTAAGTGTTTTAAGATAACTTCTTCCTCTTCTATGTGCCTTGTTCTTTCAGGATGTAGGCGATCATGGCCTTCTACGTCTCCCTTTTCCTGGTGGCTCGTAGCATGCTTTCTCCTGTAACGTCTCTCAGCCCCCGTTCCGTCATCCACCTGCTCAGGCCTTTCAAATATATTATCTGCTGCTTTCCTCTGTCTCTTTTTCCCCTCTATCTGGCCTGTTAGTATCAGGTTCTCCAAGCTCTCCTTCCTCATTGCATGTCCCAGGAACTTCAGTTGTCTCTTCCTGATGCTCAAAATTAATTTCCTTTTTGTTTCCATTCTTTTCAATACCTCATCATTGCTCACATGCTCGGTGCATGATATCTGTAGAACCACATTTCAGCAGCTTCTTCATCCTATCATTTTTTTCTTCATCCTACCATTTACAATCTTCAAAACTTAAAATGCAATGCTAACTGCCATTTTTAGTCTTCCTGAATAGTATTCTTTTGTTGTCTTTTCTCCTCTCTAAAGCTTTCTTCTACTATTTCACTCCCAGTAACATCTTGCATCTTAGTAACCATTGCTTAGAGTGAAGTAATTAAAAAAAAAAGACAGAGAGAGACAGAGACACGAAAAAAAAAGACAGAGAGAGAAAGAGAAAAACTGAGTAATAATGGCTCTCCTAACATCCCCCAACTCAGATGCTGGAAAGACTTCAACAGAATTTATGAAAGCTCAGTCTGTCATTGTAATCTGAAACATTATTTTGGCATCCTGAGGATTACGGTTAAACTTAGTAACTAGCTGAGTAGACCAAATAAAAGCTGTAAGAGATGCGATAGAAAAAGCACCAAGAGGTGTTCTAAAATTTGTACAGACAATAAGCCAGGTATGGAGAGAATCCAAAATTTCTGTTTGCAATACCTCGGCCATTAAGCCTCGTGTTGTATTGATGCATATTAAGCTAAAACCATGTTTGAATAAATGCCACAAAGCAGCTAGATCCAGTGGGCAGAGATGATTCTCAAAGTGCAACCTTATCTGGCATACTTGATCTAGACATGAAAACTCTTTAGTCTTGACAGGCCTGGCTATTACAGCATCTTTTTACTAATATCTACAATAGAAAGTACTAAAAAAAAGTTTGCTTGTAGATTTGTTGGTTGAGAAATTATGGTCTGTAGTAGCTTTACTTATAAAGGGCTATGCTGCCGAGTTATTGTTAATGGAATTTTGAAAGTACTCAAGTACCAAGGAACATTAGAACAAAACCTGTTAGCAAAGCTGACAATAAATGGAGAAGAAAGTAACAAGTTAATCTTTCAGCAAGACAAAGCAAGTTAGTATTCGGAAAAAAATATCTTTTGTACCACAGGGATTATTTTTCATTTGCAATGAAGTGGTTTGCTTTATCTTTATAGAAAATGTTTTGAGAATGAAAGAAATATCTGTGCATATTGGCGACATCTGATATTCCACTCAGGATGAGCTAAAAAAAGGCTACCATGACTGTGTAAAAGATAATCCCTCAATCTATAATCTGCAAGGTAACAAAGTTAAGGACAAATCATTCTTGTTTTGAAAGCAAAAGGTTCAGTCATAAAGATTTTACTATTTTTGTTAAATGTTTTTTTAATAAAAACTATTCACTTTTGTATTGTTTTTATTATTACTAGACATTTTTTTTCATTTCATATATTTTAAGGATAGAGCCTCTCTTTAAAAATTCCGAAATGAAACAAAACTGAAGTGTATAAAAATTTTCACTTGAAATTAAAGACAAAATATGATGTTTAAAACAGCTCATGATTAAACATAATTGATATTCATTGTCTGTTATATTTAACAATATATATTTAGAAAATATATATACATACATATTTATAAAAAAAAAAACAATTGGTTAATAAGTAATAAATAATGAGTCAGGAAGGAAAGACTTAAGGTTTTAGTAAATGGGGCTGAAAGAATTAGGCCTTTAAAAATCAGTAGGTATTATGTAGTAAAAAAAAGTTTTTGTTAAATATTATGTTAGGGGAAGTAATTCAGGGATTAAGAAAATAGAATTTACAATCTATGCTCAGATACAACCTCTCTGAAGATGGCTCATGTGAGCCAAAAGCTTAGAACCAAATTAATAAAAAAATTATCCAAATGTTGGAGAATTTTTGTCTTTATTTTCAACTGAAATTAAAGCCAAAATACGACGTTTAGAACAGCTCATGATTAAACATAATAGACATTTATTGTCTCTTATATTTAACAGTATATGTTTAGAGAATATATATATATATATATATATAGAGAGAGAGAGAGTGAGAGAGAAACTTTGGAAGACTGACCCAACTCATTTGGTAAACATTTTTTAAATTCTACCTTTAAATTTAAAACAATGTTTTTTAAACTGGTCGCTTGTATACTTATATTTTTTTCAATAAATATTTACAGATAAATTCCAAGACTTGAGTAATTCCAGTCAGCCAGCCTAAGTTTGCAGTATTTCAGCTTTTACACACATATTATGAAGGAAAACACCATTGCTGTTATTATATGCTCTATTCTGTATGAATTTCAATTCTTTGTTGACACTGTTATAACTATCTACTGACAGTTATAATATTATACGTTATATCGTGGAAACGATATAAATAACAAGGTAAATTCCAAGTGCAAAGATTTACACAACACGTAAGGGGTAAACAAATAACAGAGTTTATTGCACAGAAAATACAAGTAACAGAGAATTCATAAAATGGTAAATCAAGACGGAAAGGAAGCGGAAGTTGAATCGTCACGTACTTCCTTACGTCAATACTTCTTAAAGTCTTCGGCGAATCAACTGTCGGAGGTAATAGGATGTTCTGTTATAATATTATATTTAGACTGAGTTCAACAGAACTCTCAAGAACTCTATCTATGAACTCTGAGTTCTTCATTAAAAGCATCTTGCCTCGTTCATTTGTGCAACCAGGGTGTCTTATTTAGTCTACAACATATAAAAATACTTATGCATAACTTTGAAACTTTTTATAAAAATAGAATATACTTTTTAAACTGATGTAATGAATATGCATACACCTTGGTTCCCCCTCACAGTAATACAGACTAAGGCGGGGACGCCTAGAACTACGCCCATTGGAACGCCTATTGACTATGCCTATTGCATAAGCCTATGCCTAAGCATACAGCATTGACTAGAACTACTACCAGTCCATTATGGCTACTTGCTAGATTGTTCTACCTGGTTACATTTGCCAAAAACTATTTAGCTACTTCAAATAATATATACATCTCTTTCGCGGACATATCATAAACAAATTTTAGATAAAAAAAATTGTATGGAGTCTTTATGTATCAATATGCCCAAAGACATATCGAATACACTATATGAACATATACACATCCACAAAAGTATTGCGTACAAGCACATGTCAAATACATATATACAAATTTCTATCAGTAAGAAGTAAATGGATAATGTAGTGTGATGAATAAGTTTACAAAAAGTACACCTGGATACAACCCCAAGTTTATGGAGGGTAAGCGCTAAATCTTGTGAGCTCACATGAACCAGGACGACAGCTTTTGAAGAGAAAGATATGGTTTTGGTTTTTGCGGTTAAAATCGTCACGCCTCAATACTGTATGTACACACACTTCGGTTGTAACTCACGACTCCAAAATCCTAATGTGGTCAAGCAATAAACCTGACCTTTATATTCAACCAATTGATACTGCAATAGTTTCTTGTTCACAGGAATTTGAAGGTAAGCCGACTTTAAAGCCACGATCTTGGTTGTTTGCGCCATTCTCCTCCACTCCCTCACATACTTCAATTCCATCTTTGGTGTGGCAGGCCACATACTTGTTCAAGCATTGACTTGGGACACTTGGAGACTTGATCAAAGAATTCGAACTAAAAATGCTTCAGATGTCAGAGGCCAAACTTCACATGGCCCTTGGTAATTGTAGCTCCTCCCAGCTGGTCTATAACATCTAGGCCCAATATCACAAAAGAAATACAACAAACCTAACTCTTTAAATATCTTTAATACCTAATTAGAAAAAAGGAATAGAATTGTTAGCAGACAATGTGCCTCTGTAGATTTGGCAGAAAATGCATCTACGTATTTTGTGAATGGTACTTGTTGAAAAAAAGGAGCCACCTTTTCAGTCCTTTTTTATCTGGCTCAGTTCTTCCATAGCCCAAATGTGGCTGTCCAGAGTATGGGATAAAGTGAACAGCTTTTGTTTGCTTTCTGCTGGAAGAATATTCTAGAAAAAAGGAGGGTGATTTTTAGAATTTTGGCACATATATGGCCAGTGTTGTGTGATCCTTACAGCAGCAGTTATTTTGTTGTCCTCATTTTATTCTATGTTTCATTAAGCTAATGTTTAAAATAATTATTCTAAATTCTAATAGCCATTTTAACAGATCCTGAAATAATTATAATTGTACTAACTTAACACATGAAAATTTCACAGTGGTTGACAAAGATAATTATTCAAAAAAAGTTGGTTCACTGTGAAGGGCCAGGAAGTTTTTCCTGTCTGAGTCCATCCTGCACATATATAAATTTACCATCCACCAATGTATTGAATACTGCTGCCACATCTGGTTGGGTGCCCCTGCTATTCACCTCGGGGTTCTTGGCAAAATCCAACGGAGAATCTGATGTGACCAATATCGACTTGGCAGCTTAGCTGCAGTTGCAATCTCACTGGTGTGATGTGGATTCCCTGCACCTCTCCTATAATTACTTTCATGGCTTCTGCTCCAATGAACTTAGATCACTGATGCCTTCTAGGTATGAATTTACATGAGCTACTAGATTAGCAACTAGGTTCCACCCTTTCACAGTGAAACCGATAAAATGTAACTGCAATTTCTACTCTAACAGTTTCTTTTCATGCACTTTCCGCCTGCGGAATTCCCTTCCATTCATTTGCTTCCTCAACAGCTACAAACTCCAGGAACTTAAATGTAAGATCAACAGTCATCTCCTATCTCACTAACTTGCATCGATTCTCTCAAGCTCCTTTTTCCATCTACTCCACCTCCATTCTCGGTATTCTCATCCGTCTATAACCCTCCTCCTGACATTTCCTATAACCAAACCCTCTTTCTCATCACTTTCCCCAATGTAACCCCCTGCACAACAGTGGCAGTAGAATGCCTTTCTTATGATGAAATGATTAAAAAAAAAAAATTCAGATTTCTCTTCTCTTACTCTTTATCTTCTCATTCCTTCACTTATCTGTTCCTAACTCTCTTTTCAATTCATATTTTGATTTTAAAGTAAGACATGAATTACTTTACATGCAAAACAAGGGAACAAGAAACACAGAAATACTTTCTACAATGTCTTCTCTTTTATCTTACGTTTGATCTTGCCAGGACAATTTTAATTAGAATTTTCAATCAATTTTAAGTTTTATCTCTTCCTGACTTTCAATTTTTGCTCATTGTCTCTTGCTGTATAAAACCAACAATACTTTTTGTCATCATTTCATCAGTATCCCTTTTAATTTTCCCTATATATACAAAAGGCTAAGTAAAAATTCTGAGCCCAGACAAGTCTTCACTGAAATACTGATTTTGGGAATAGGTTTGAAAGACATATTTTCATCAGTCCCTTTCATGTATTTTTTTTTTTCATCTAGTTTCTGATGTAATGAATAGGAAATAAATATGTGTATTGGATATGTGTATTGGATCCATACCGCCGCTGGAATGTGATTGGCTGGTGTCAGCCATAACTATAGACTAAAGCAAGGACATCCAGAGATCTAGAGGTTTATTGGTCTATCACTAGAGATCTACAGGTTTTCCACTAGAAGTCTACTGGTCTACGACTATTGACTACACCTACAACTCAGGGTACTGCATACGACAAGTACTGTACATTATATCTACTTACTAGATTTTTCTATCCGGTTACATTTGCCTTAACCACTTAACTACCTCAAATGATACATCTATCCTTTTTCGGGACATATTAGTTTACATTTTTCACTGGCTTCACCAACTTCTACCTTTCAAGCTTCATAACAACTTTCCTCACTCCTAAAATAAACATCATATGCCTTCTTGACCTCATGTTTTCAACTGACCTGAACTGGAACAACTACTATTGAATATATAGCAGCACCTACTGCTAGAAAGATTTAGTCACTGTGTCAGGCCAGAAATTTTTTCTTGTCAGAATTCATCTTGCACATTTATAAATCTACCATTTGTCCATGCATTGAATACTGCTGTCATATTTAATCATGTACTCCTATTCATGCCAGTGTTCTTGAGAAAATCCAGAGAAGGATCTGCAATATAATACATCTGACTTGGCATCTCAAAATCTGTCACTTTCTAACTGATGTGATGTGGCTTCCTGCTGTCATTTCTAAAAATATTTTCATGACAACTACTCTGACATTCTTTTTTTCCTGGTGTCCCAACCACATGAATTTAAATATGCTACTAGATTGGCATCTAAATCTAACTCTTTTTACCATCAAAATAATTAAATGTAACTTCCTCTTCTACTCTGACAGTTTCTTTTCCTGCACTTCCATTTACTTGCTTCCTTCATAGCTACAATCCCCAAAAATTTAAATACAACAATTACGATCATCAATCTCTCTGAATCCCATCCATCTTTTATTTTTACTTCGACACCCACTCACTTACTGAAATCCCCTGCACACTTGTGACAGTCCCACGTTGCTTCAAATGAAATGATTAAAAAAAGCCTCTTCAGGATATTGATGATCATGGCTTTTCATAAATTCTTGTTATTATCTCTGAACAGCTATGTGTTCTAGGGAAAGATAATAGAGTTCTTCAAGATATTCATATTCCTTTTAATCAGCATTGTTGAATTATTTGGTTACTTGTCGATTGTTGTCAAGCCCTTACCTATCAATGAAGTTATGAATTAATTTTTGGCACTCAACGTTCTTGTCAGATTGATGAGGGCATAGAGCTCCAAAACTTTGTTCACAACTTCACTGACAGCTAAGAACTTGACAACAATCGACAAAAAACCCACCGTCGAAATGTGGCCTCCCTTTGTCTGTTCTATAAATACTTTCATGGCTTCTGCTCGGACTAACTTAAGTCACTGGTGCCTCCTCAACAGGTGCTTACTCGTGCAACCAGACTGGCAACTGGGTCCCACCCATTCACAGTCAGGTTAGCCAAATGCAGACGACAATTCTACTCCTGCAGCTTCTTCTCTCACACTTCCCGCCTGTGGAACTCGCTCCCGTATTCTTGCTTTCCTGATGGCTTCAACCTCCAGAAATTTAAATGCAAAGTCAATACTCATCTACTAACCACTGGACTCTAGCTCTCTCCCCACCCCCTTATAACCTTCCCTTTCTCTCCACCTATGTATCTGTCATCGCACCTGCATTCTCAGCTTTCTATTGCTCCTTTCTAACTATTTTGTACTCCTCACTCTTTTCTAATTAATCTTTTTACAGTTATGTAGTCCCCCACCTGATCAGTGGCATTTCTGCCTTGCTCGGGGTGAAATGATTAAAAAAAAAAAATAACCAGATAATAGAGTTGTTTCCCATTTCTTCCTCCATAGTTTGGAAATTTAGAGTTTTTTTTTTATTTAGACTGGTGGCTATCCAAAGATAGAGAGGCAAATCTGCTCTGCTATTTGACATATAACTGGGAAGAGAAGTGTTAGATTCTGACCTTTTTTGAGGGTATTAGTACAAAGGTGAATGCAACAACATTGGCAACAATTTGAACTTGGCTCTTTGATCTCACGTTCCAACTAATGACTGCTACACTTTGGCTTAATATCATTATGTCGGTTTCTTAACCAAAATATTTAACCGACTACAGTTCATAAATGCTAGGGATAAGCACCCTGATTTGAGGCAGAAAAGCAGAGTTGTTATAGACATCAGTTCATCTTGCAAAATAATGGTAGTCAAAATTCTATTCGTTAATGATAAAACTGGATTGACTACTCAAGGGCACATATTTGGGCAATCATATAAGTAGGAAGTGCTCAGACTGACAATGTCCCTTTTTTGACGGCAATAAAAGCCAAAGCAATAGAGAGTATCACTTTACAAGCAAAGATGAACTCGTCCGAATCAGCCTAATTTTTTTCCTTTTTTCATTGATTAAATTGCAATATAGGTAATTATTAAATATTTATAAATTCATTTGATGCACATGTTATTGTGCAGTATTAACGAAAGAACTATTCTATTTGCATTTACAATTATTCACTTGGCAATAAATACTAAAAAATAGCATGAAATACATCATTTTTAAAAAAACCTCAGGTGGCCTAATAATTATGGCTGGTAGTGTGTATATATACATAGAGATAGATGGATAGCAAATCTACAGGGTGCGATTGGTAAATTGTCGTTATTTGCCTTGTAAAATTTTGCAAAATAATAATAACAAAAGAACCATTCTATTTTCATTTACAATTATTCACTTGGCAATAAATCCTAAAAAATAGTATGAAATACATCATTTTTTTAAAAAACCTCGGGTGGCCTAATAATTATGGCTGGTAGAGTACATATTTTCAAGGTTTCCATGGTCGAGTTAACAGAGATTTCCTACATTTTCTGTCATTTGCTGGTGGTTGGTTGCTATGAATACTTATTTTGAACTGGTTCTTGACAGGCCTTGAAATACACATCTCTACAATTTTTTTATGCTATTTACATTGTTCACATTGTTATTCTTATTTCTACTGTCATACTCACAACGTATATTCTGGCCTTTTTCAGGTGACATAGACCAAATCCTTTCTTTCACCCATAATCTATACAATCTTTACCTGTTCAAGTCTAGTGTTGACCTACTCAAGGGCACAGGCTTGGGCAATGATATAAAAAGGGCATATGCTGCTAAGACTGACAATGTCTCTTTCTTGACTACAATAAAAGCCAAAGCAATGCAGAGTATCATCTTGAACACAAATATTGCTGAAAGATTCTCAGTGTTGATAGCCAACTGCCTTTTGGACTTACTTTCTGGATTTCATTTTATAGTCTTTCCTATATTTAGATATGACTGTAAGCTAGTAGAGTATTAAAATTATTATTATTTTTTTTTTTTGCTTGAATGGACTACCTTCCTGGGATGACTAGCTCCATCTACCAAAAGTAACTGGTTATTCAGTCATTTAAGTGGCATATGTGATACACACTTGGGCAACGATGTCTTGAACGAGACATGACTGACTGGCAGAAGATTTTCCCATAGTAGGTTGCTATTATTTTCTGTAGTAGACTAGTTATCAACCAAAGCCTTAGAACCCAATCTGTTCTGCTATTTAATCCATAACAAAAAGGAGAATAGATGGATTAATAAATTTCCCAATGTTATGAGAGTGCAAGTGAATGCAACAAATTCAAATGGAATTTGAACTTGGCTCTCTGATTTCTTGTTCTGTGCCAATATCTATTGCACCACTGCACACCTTCAGTTATTAGCCATCAGTAATCCACCTTTGCCCCTTCTCTGGCTTGGAGTTGAACTCAGTTGTCAGATACTATTTGTAATGCTGACCAAGAAGATTTTTTTAGACAGTGGGAAAGAAAAGCATAGTATTTGTAGATACAAACAATTAAAATAAGAGTATAGATTTTTATAGAATTTATGGGGACATAAAAAATATAAACTTGTAAAAAAAAAATAACTAATAACGTTTATGATAATAGAATTTCTTGTCATTCACTTTCACAGTAGTTAATGTTGTATAGCACCATAAAGAATTTCATTCAAAACTCAGTCTCATATTTTTTAATTTAAAATCATTTTATTAATACCAACCAAGTGGCAAAACTATCAAGTTGCTCTGATATAACCTAAACATGTCTGAACTGGATATCTTGAAATTTGATTCTGTTATTTATTTGCAGATTTAATTTGCAAGTTGATGCTAAAGTTTTGCCAAGTTTTACTTTTGTTAAATTTTTGTTCTTTATTTTTTTCTGTACAGGCATAAAATTGTATTTTCTTAATTTCAAGACTAAATAAAATAAAATAAATAATTGCGAAATCACAAAATTTGTTTCTCCAAATATGAGATATATATTTTTTAAGTAAAGTTTGGAAGCATCTACAGGCAACTTATACATGAACATTTTTTTTAAAGTTAATTAAATATTTTACTGTTTGTGAAATAAATGTAACAAACTTTATCTTAAGATAAATTCTTTTTATTGATAGTCATAAGCCTTTATCACTATATTCAAATCATATGTGCAGTCATATATTCAGTTCTAAGAACGGCACTGTTGGACCCTCATATATGGAAAATGATTGGATAGCTCATCATATTAGTATATATAATGCTCTACATCTGTATCAAGCACTCTTTATAAAAGTAAATGCATGAAGAAAAGGTTAAAACACCTACGAGTTCAACAACACAACACTATATATATATAGTGAAACCGGGTGTATGTGACTCCTGGTATTAACGATTGTTTTTCTATGCATGAACAATTTGCTAATATTGAGTGACCTCTTCCAAAACACGACCACCAACCAGCATGAAAGAATAAAAAATCACTGGTCAAATGACCACATTAACAAAAATTAATTTTGGCAGTACAGTCCTAACTTCTAAATTAAGAGAATTTAAGTTAGTAATCTATTTTATTTTCCTTTAATCTAATCCAGAAACACTTTCTCATTGTTTTTTTTTATTGTAGTGATTTGTCAAATCTGTTTTATTTGTTGAAATAGCGGTGGTCAAACGGCAGCTGTCTTGTATTACATTTGACAAGTTCAAATATTTGTTGGTTTCTGTACCAACTTGAATAAATTCAGGCAAATGGGAAAAAATCACATGTATGTGAAATTTAATTTTCAATGTTTATCTCTTTCATTATCTTTATTTTTTCTCAATCGTTTTACTCTCTTTCTCTCTGTCCTGATTGTTGTCATTTTTTTCTTGTATGTTTGTTTATTTTTCCATATATTATCGCAGATTCTCTTTTACTATCACTCACTTCTAAGAAAAAAATTGAAAGTTTTGGTTCATGAAGACCAAGAAATGATGGACCTGTGGTGATACCGACCGAGCATAGCAACAGACCGGATGTTTGCACTCTCACGACAAAAAAGCAAATGACCAAAAGTTGTCCATGCTCATCCGGGTTCGCACAGATGTTCCGAATGGAAAATAAAAATTAATCAAATATTAAATTTCCAGTTCATGAGCCTATGCAAATTTTATTTATCGGCCAATGGGAAGCCCAGAACCAACTACAATGTGAAATCCCAAATGAGCTGCTGGGATCTAAAAAGAAGATATAAAAAGTGAACACAGACTGACCCCACCAGGCAGAACTTGAGGAGAAGAGTATAATCAATATCCCCTTGACTTAAGTCAAGTGGCTACTACACTTGCCTCTTTTCTTCTCCCCTGTCTCAAAACTACTTACTGACCTAAGGAGTGACTACATCAAAGACATTCCTCACTTACACGCTCCCCACATTCCTAAGCCTTAAATCTCTTTCAGCTTATTATTTGCCATGAACATTTTAACCTCCGTTGGACCTATACTTCAAGTTATTACTTTAATTGTAAAAACCTTAATTGATATGTGTATATATAAATGTTATTTTCAACTCAATTTGCTTTTCTTGATTTTATAATCATTTTATGACTTACAGTGGGCTATCTACCACAAGGCTAAATTCCGTTAACCTGCAACAGTATACAACTACCCTTCACTAGAACGGACTCCCACTACAACCAAGAAAAGAATAGATAAGCAACCCACTATAGACCAAATAAATAAGTGCCAACATCAATTCAAATTGAAGTGGTCACATTACAAAAAAAACACCACACAGACTGCAATAACTGATTTTTTTAAGGCTACACCAGTGTGAATAAATAATTTTTATTTCTTTTGTTAACCGTTGTAAACAAGTTTTTAATCTTAAAAAATAATTATGCTGAATAAATTTTTTCAAAGTTCGACCATCTTATGCTCTCATTTATTTATTACCTGATTACATGGTAAAATACTAAAATATGTACATTCTGGAGAGTGAAATACACAGTTGTGGGGAAGATAGGTCATGAGTCTTTAGTGAGCGACCACCTACCATATGCAACCAGTTTTTGATTGCAGTTGGGGTGGTCGCATACAACAGGTTTCACTGTGTGTGTATATATATATATCTTCAAGGTCACCATGGTTGAGTTCACAAATTTTTCCCTACATTTTCTGTCATTTGCTGGTTGGTTGCTATGAATACTTATTTTGAACTGGTTCTTGACAGGCTTTGAAATACACATACACCCCACCCCAAATCTTTTATTCAGCCAAAAAGAAGCTTTGCCAAAAGAATGATGAAGCATTTCAAAGATCATGTCAGCTGATTTGCTGAGCTTCAGGCAAAATTTAATTTGGAAATATTGCTTCAACTTGCATTCCAATACAATGTTACAAAACGTCATATAATAACTGTACACAGCAGACTAATTCAAACTAATTTGGAGCAGATACAATCTGGGAAATATTTTACATCACCTTTTCCATTTAAATTCTTTGATAAACTACATCCCTTCACAAGTAAGATTCATCATTTTCTGCACATTGTAGGGAATCACCCTCATTCCATTCATATTCCATTGGTAAGTTTCACCCAAGCAGCTTCATCCTGCAAACCATTGCTCTGTAGAACTGAGTGCCAAGTGGATACTTTCTTGATCTCTACAATCTTTTTCTGCTATTTACATTGTTCACACTGTTATTCTTATTTCCATTCTGGCCTTCTTCAGGTGATATACACTGAAAATTTTAACCAAATCCTTTCTTTCATCTATAATCTATACAATCTTTACCTGTTCAAGTCTAATGTTGATCATTATCTTCCTCATGTATCCACATAAACTGTTCTTCTTACTGTTACCATCTAACTTGAATGGCTCACGAGCCTTTTACCGAGTAAACATCAGGGTAAAAAATATGTAAAATATGCAATGGGTAAATTGTCACATTTCATACTTTTAATATTGTGTATGTGTGTTTGTTTTTTATTTTGCTAACTTTATAGTATAGGATGGTCAGTTGGGCACCAACTGTGAGAAAAAAGCAACATGACACACTTCACACTGCCAGAAATTTAGAAACTGTATACTGTACTGTTTGGTGTTCATGCTGAAAGCTTTGCAGAGTGTTTGGGTGTCAATCTGAGCAGAGTGCAAAGAATTTGGAAAGATTTGGATGAGTCTAATGGTGATTATGAAAATGTTTTGAAAGGATTATGGCAGCATTCATTAACTCAAACAAGAAGACCACCCAGAAAAGTTGAAAGTGATTCTGAAGTCATCTAGAGGCTATGGTTGAAGCCAGTGGCGATTTTAAAGAATAAATTTAATTTTCAGTATTTCAAAATATTTTTGTGTAATTTTTGTAAATATATCTGTTAAAATAGGATGCAGTGTTATTTTCCTTTTTTGGCTAATTTAGACAGTTTATCTATCGCACCCTGTATGTATATGTATATCAGGAAGCGAGATGGAGACCTTGATGCTGTCTTTGGTACAAAGAATATAAAAGTGAAGTTATATACTGTAAATGACTTTATACTTGACGAGCTTGAGCTTTAGTTTTAAGATTCCGTCTACATATTCTCACCTTTATAAAAATTGAAGACAAAAAAGCAATGTTGAAGTTACTTACTGACAGAAACTTTTCACTTGTTCTGGATTAAAAACTCCTGATAATCCTTGTGTCATATCTCCAAATTGCTTCACCGGCTGCATGCATGTCAGGAGTGCCATTTGACTGCATGCAAGGCTCGTATGAAGGACACCTGTAAATAAACAAAAAGGAACCATTAAAACATTATTTTTAGGATTGAGTTGGCTATTTAATTCATTAACTGTAAATAAGATGCCACCTTAAAAATGCAGGGGTAACAAAGTATATTGATTCACTGTGTACTAATGAGTGTTTTCTGTATCACAATACAATCCCAGCACACTCAGTTTAGTAACTTTCATGTAAAGAAGATACTTAAGGTCACAAAAATGTGTTCTACAGAAGGATACTAAGAATACCATTGATTGAGTTTGAGTTTTGTTTAACAGCATATCAACCTCTATGGGGATTTAAGTTATTTTTTAATGTTCAGTTATAGTGAGAAAGTTGATTTAGTCAGATTTTAATTAAATTTTTTTTGTTTTTATTCTTTTTTTATTTTAGAAAACTGAAAATGTCTTCTAGTTTTGTATTCAAAAATGCTTTGCTGAAAATAATTTTTTTTTCCTTCAAAAATGTGTTATGGCATAATTTTTTTTTCAAAAATGTATTGTTAATATTTTTCCTTCAAAAATGTATATTTTTCTATAAAAGTCTATTTTTATGTATATATTTCGATAAAAGTGTATTTTTATACTTTCATTGTGTTTTGACCCCAGTTTGGGAATTAACTATTTGCTCATAGCTGGGACCCTAACAGGTGCTACCACTCTGGGTCAGGGTGGACCTGAGAACAAAACAATTAAGAGGTAGTTCCATGCTCCTCACAACCTCCCGATCAGAGGCCTTGCTGCCAGATGCAGTTTACCATCATGCCCAGGACCACCATTGATTGAACATGTGAGAAAGGTAAAATGGAAACAAAAAGACACTTCGATGTAGAATCATAAAGAAACAATTACTTATTCATTTCCTTGCAGCATTTCTTAGTGTTAGGACAAACATTATAACAATGGAGCTAATTCAGTCCATAGATAGGGGAACTAAGTAATTGCTCCTTAATCAGAACTCTCTAGGATAATAGAAAGAAAATAAGATTTCACTAGGGCTACCATACATTCTATCATGTTCCCTCTCTGACAATATTATTTCACCAGTAATCCACAGGTCATGTTTACATCTACTGTTATCCAATAGTAAATAAAGTGTATAAAAGTTTGAATTGCATGTTTCAAATAAGCACACCCACAGACATAATATTCGGTTTTATCATCATCAGTCTAATGACCAAGTGGGGTTGCAAAACTAATGCATCGCTGTGTACCTAACCAGTTCCCTCGACATATCGGGGCTGAAATGGCCACCGACCTGACTAAAAGGTTTATCTGCCCTTTAACAGATCTTGATTTTAATCCTGCTGAGTGTCTAGCTAACCTCCCCTCTAGAATAGTATCATGGGAGAACCAGTGTACGTTACATAGTACCAGTAGCACTCTGAGAATGACCTGATATAAATTTCTTGGTTATGGTGCATTGGGTAGCGGCTCGGAATGAGAAATTGGGGAGCCGAGTTCGAATTCCAACTGAATTCATTGCCTTCACTTACGCACAAATACCCTTGGGAAAGGTATTAATCCATCTCTTCCTTCCAGTTATGGGTTAAATAACAGGACAGATTGGGTTCTATAGCCTTGGTTGGCAACCAGTCTACCGCAGAAAGCAATGGCAACCTACTGCGGGATAATCTTCTGCCCAGTCAGTCTTGTCTCTTTCGAGACATGATTGCCCAAGCGTGTATCACGTATGGCACTTAACTGACTGAATCAAACATTATTATTAGTCATTTTGACTAGTATTTACTTTCATTTTAATTGTATAGTTGAATTTTTCATTTCAATCTTACTTAGGTCAGATATTGTCCATCAGTATCAGAGTATCAGAAATAATTCATGCAACCTTGTGGATGATCAATAATTTTACAACCTCTTTCCCTATAGACAAAATGCTTCTCGCCTTCTGCTACTCTATCTCCATTTTCATGGAAGATATTCAGACAACCTACATGCTTTAATTCCACCAGGACAGACTGCTACAGATAGGACCCACCATGCCATGTACACAGTAGGAACTCATCTTCATTTTTCTGTGTATTCCATTGGTAAGGAGGAAGTTGAACTCAATATTTTTTTCAACTCATTTTTTTTATCTTCACACTCATTGTATCTGACTAATGTGAGGGCAGAGTAAAAGATATCAGCAAGTAATGGGGAATCAGAAAGCTGAGTTCAGTCTCCAAGTTAGTTGTATCAGAAGGACGTTTGTTGGAAGCTGGCTTCAAAGTCCAAGCTGTTACATTCACTTTCACACTAATATCCTTTGGAAAAACATGTATCTGTCCATTCTTCTTCCACCTGGAGTCAAATAAATTATAGAAAGATTTCTAGCCTGAGGTGGCAGCCAGTTTATGCAAAGGATAACTTTGAATTAAAACTCATAGAGAATACAAGGAAAAAACATTTCACTATCTTTTTCCAGTATTTATAACAAGTCACGGATAAAAGTTATTTGCAGGAAGTTTTAATTATCTTTACAGTAGCTATAGTATTAAAATGTATTCAATCTATTCAATCGATCACATTTGAGAACACAGTATCCATGAACCTCTTTTTGGCTGTATAATATATGCTATGTCAGGGTTGCATACAGTTTTTACTTCAGAGAGTCATTTACCTAGATCTTTGCCAATTATGGTTAAAGAGCCCAGTGTCTTTTGCTATTTTACCAAAAGCTAAATGAAGGACAGATGGATTCATACCATTTCTAAGGGTATTTATGCAAATGCAAATGTAATGAACCTGACCAGAACTCAAACTCACCTTGCTGATTCCATGTTTCAAACATTACACCACCTTCACACAGAAAAAGCATCAGTTACTGTGTAGTTTATTTCTTATTGAATGAAGTTTTGTAAACTATTAATTTTGATTATTTACTTTCATCTGAATTTTCTAGCTGATTTTTGTTGCAATTTTACTTTGGCTGTCAATCTACAACAATGTGTTAACAATAGAGGATGTCAAATAAAGAACAAACTATTAGCAAGATTCAAGCTGATATCATTTTTTTTTTCTCAGAAATGCTTGGATAAACACCCAGTTGCTTCAACCATAAAGCAATGAGAATGATGGTTTTTGCCAAAGATCATCTCGAATGAATAGAAACAAAAGGAAAATTTTATCTTAACTACTTGTCTTTATTCATCCTGTCCTTTTACAAATACATTCTTAAATTTTTACATCATATCTAATCTATAACTTATTCTACAACTGCCATTACTTGAGTATCACCAGTAGCAACAATATAACCTTTATTTTTATTAGATGAATCATTGTCACCCATTATAAGTAATTTTGACTAATAATTATTTGATTTTAAATCTTTAGTTTTGTGGTGATTATATTCACAATATCATATTATAAACCTTAAGTTTATAAAGCGTTAGTCTAAGCTTGTGTACTAAAACTAATTGGGCGATGGCTTTTGAAGAAAAAAAAAACGATAACCAGCACTAAATACATATATATATATATATATATATATATATATATATTTTATAATCATGTCACCCCAAGCAGGGCATTTTACTGCCACTGTTTTGCAGGGGGTTACATAAGAGGAAAGTTATGATAAAAGTGTCAGGTTACAGGGTGTGTCAGGAAGTGGGTAAGAGAAGGATGAGAATACTGATGAGAGTGAAGTGGATAGAGAAAGAAGCATGAGAGAGAGGATGCAGATTAGTGAGATAGGAGCTGACTATCAACTTTACATTGAAATTCTTGGAGATTGTAGTTGTTGGAGAAGCAAGTAAATGGGAGGGAATTCCACAGGTGAAAAGTGTGAGAAAAGAAGCTGATGGAGTAGAATTTATGTTTACATTTTATTGGTTTCACAGTAAAAGGGTGGGATTTACTTGCTAATCTTGTGTCTCGAGTAAATTCATATATAGAGGGCACCAGTGCGCTAAGTTCATCGGAGCAGAAGTATTTGTAGAAAAGAGACAGGGAAGCCACATTGTGCCAATGAGAAAGTGACTGTATCTAAACTGCCAAGTTGAGATGGATCACATTACAGATTCTCCGTTGGATTATGTCAAGGACACCTAGGTGGATAGCAGGAGCATCCGACCAGATATGGCTGCAGTATTCAATGCATGGCCAGATGGTAGATTTGTATATGTGCAGGATTGTTTCAGACGGGAAAAACTTCCTGGTCCTAATCAGAAAACCAACTTTCTTAGCAGTGGATTTAGCTATGGATTCTATACAGTCATTCCACTTGAGGTCTGTTGTGAGAGTTAACCCGAGGAGGTGCAGTGTTTTGCTTTCAGTGAGACTCGTCTGATCCATGCTGTTGGGAGGGTAGGAGCGATTGTCTGTGATGGTTGATAGCAGCTTCATTTTGGAAGCATTAAAATTCACAAGCCATTTCTTACCCCAGTTCATCATGGATTGGAGGTCCTTTTGAAGCACGGCAGTGAGGTTTGCTTTGTCAGCCTCGGCAGATTTTTGATCAATGCGAGAGTAAACAGTAGTGTCATCAGCGTATAGGCCTACTTGGGAGATGTAATAAGATCCCAAGTAGGGATCTTATTACATTATTATGGAGTAATATATATATATATATATATATATATATATATATATATATATATAAAAGAGCTCAGGAGAAAAACTTCCACTTATCAACAAACTTTGTTGAAGAGAAGTTCTTTTTGGTCTTTGGCTAACTTCTTTAAGTAGTTGTAATTTGTCTTGTGGTTACTGGCCCCATTTCTCAATAACTTAATGCCACTGAATCAGATTAGGGTGAAAGACCAGCATTAATTTGTGCTGCCAAATTAACATGGTGGAAGAAAAAAGGGGATTACTCTTTAGATTTGGTACTTATAGGACTCCAGAATTTATGCCAGTATTCATCAGTGGATACCACAATCTGAACAAGATAAGATACGCAGATGATACAGTGCTGATAGTAGACACCGAAAGGAAACTACAAGACCTTCTACAGAAGCTTGCTGAAGAGAGTGACAACAAAAGACTATAAATAAACGCCAAGAAAACTGAATGCATGATCATCAGCAAAGAGAACAGCCAAAAATGCCAAATACAGGTGAGGGATACTAAAATCAAGCAGATACAAAAATTTAAATAACTGAGAAATCTTCTAACAGAAGACAGAAAGTGTGATACAGAGATTTACATGCAAATTAGCATGGCAAAGGACACATTCCAGAAGCTGGGTAGAGTATTAAGTGACAGGAAAATTTTGCTAGAAACAAAGAAGAGAGTCCTGGATTGCTATGTGAAGTCAGTTCTTCAATATAGCAGTAAATGCTGCACAATCTCATCAAAGATGAAGGAAACACTTGAAGCAACTAAAATGTGGTTCTACAGAAGGATGCTGCGGATATCATGGATCAAGCATGTGAGGTTTTGGAAAAGCTGAAAACAAAAAGAAAATTAAGACTGAGCATCAGGAAGCGACAGCTGAAGTTCTTGGGACATACAATGAGGAAGGAAGACTTGGAGAATCTGATACTAACAGGCCAGAAAGAGGGAAATGAAACAAGGAAAAGCAGCGGATAGCATATTTGAAGAACCTGAGCAGGTTAATGACAAAGTAGGGGGTTGCGTTGTATAACTGGAGAAAACATGATAAGTGACAACAGTAACAGGGAGACATGGAAGGCCATGATCACCTACGTTCTGAAAGGACAAGGCATATAAAAGAAGAAGATAGCCAGGGGCAGTGACAGTTCTTTCTTTAGTGATGCAGCATCCACATTTCATTCTGAACTTGATTTGTGTTATTTTTCTGATGGATTTTTCTAAATTTCAATATTTTTCAATGCAACTTAACTCAGTCCATTAATTGACTCTGGTCGGTAGATGATACAATATTCCAAGTTTGCATAAAAAACCAGCAGTGGACAGACATTAAAATGTCTTTTTTACTGTTTTCAACACCAGCTTTCCGTAGACTGAGACGGAACTAAGTAATATATATATATATATATATAGTGAACACAGTCCAAGATGAAGCAAGAGGCTTAGAGTTGCCTGTGTCTTTTGTAGTCGCAGAGTGGGTGATGGATGAGGCAAACAACATAGCAGCAAAGCTTGAAATGGCTGTGCTTGTGCATGGGAAAACCAAAAAAACAGGCTCAAACGTATGCAAATCATAGACGACTAGAGATAGATAAATGGCCTCAATTTGACAGTTGGCATTGCAATGTGTGTAGTCAAAGGAGATGGACTGTTAGCACAAAAAGAAGAAGAAATTTGAAGATATGTTGTGACATGTTCAGAAAGCAAGGATGGCAAATTGAGCCAGCAATATCTTGACTTGTACAAGTGACGTCCTAACAATAGAGACTTGTTCAAACTACAATATATAATCCCATCACTGGTCTCATATAATTTCTAAACTTGACTCATGTAAGGCAAGCAGAGATGATGGAATGCCAGTCATCATTGCAAAGAAATGTGCTCTCTCCTACCCTCTCCAAACTTAACTGTTGCCTCACTGCTGCCTGAAAGTAGTTCCTTTTTAAAAAGAAAATCTGGACAACTCTCTGAGCCCTCTAATTATTGCCTTTTAGCCACTTACCGAGTTTTAGGCAAAGTGTTCAAAGCTATTATCAATACTGAAATAGTTCATCATTTCACATCTCATAACCTACCCTCTGACAAACAATGTGTCTTCTACTACATCAGGTCGACTGCTGATGTGCTAACCACCATAACTGAATAGATATACTAAGCTTCTGATGAGAATGTCGAAGCCCAAGCTGTTGCTCCAGAAATCTGAAAAGTGACTGACTGGGTTTGGCATGCTGGCCTTTTGTGCAAGTTACAGGGATACAGTATTTCTGTATAACTGTTTGATTTAATCTGATTGTTCCTATCAAATCATAAAATGTAGGTTGTTTTGAATGGGAATGCTTCCAGAGGGTTTTGGTTATATGTAGGAATTCTAAGACCGGCCATGTTTTTTTTTGTTTTTTTTTTTTTTTTTTTTTATTGTTCTCTGTCATTCCCTTGCTAACTGGACACATGGCTTGGAGGTGATTCCCCCCTCCATCACACTACTGTCTGTTACTGCTTGCTTAAGGTAACTTAATCTCTCCAGAACTGTATAGAAGAAACAGAATGAAGATAATTTTTGAAATTTTCTTAACTTTTTTCTGTCAGCAAGCCTGCAACTTGGTGAGTTTAGCCAGTGTGATCTTATTTTTTATTATTTTTTGAATTATTTATTTACTTATTTTTACTTGTATTTTTTATTTTATTTTATTCTTTTTCGGTTCTTATCTTTTCTGCCTAATTTTTGTGTAAATTGTTCTTAATTATGAAATTTAGGTTTGACTTATACTAAGTTAAAACTTCATTAACTTCAGTCCACATATTTATTTTTTTTAATTGGAGTAGATAGTACCTTCTATCGCCAGGTCTCACACTCCACCCCCTTCTTTTGGACAGGAGTAGAGTTGATCGCCTTGTTTCTAGTTTAGGAAGGGGTTCCCGAGTAGATAGATTAAACTAATTGGAGTAGATAGATTAAACTATCGCCCGGTTCACACTCCACCCACATCTATTGAACAGGTGAAGAGGCTCATCCCTTGTTTCCTGTTTAGGATGCGGTTTCCGGTTTTCTCTTTTCCAATCTTTTCACTCTTTTCCTTTATTATTTTATTTTTTTTTTCAATTGGAGTAGATAGACTAAACTATCGCCCTGGTTCACACTCCACCCACATCTATTGAACAGGTGAAGAGGCTCATCCCTTGTTTCCTGTTTAGGATGCGGTTTCCGGTTTTCTCTTTTCCAATCTTTTCACTCTTTTCCTTTATTATTTTATTTTTTTTTTTCAATTGGAGTAGATAGACTAAACTATCGCCCGGTTCACACTCCACCCACATCTATTGAACAGGTGAAGAGGCTCATCCCTTGTTTCCTGTTTAGGATGCGGTTTCCGGTTTTCTCTTTTCCAATCTTTTCACTCTTTTCCTTTATTATTTTATTTTTTTTTTCAATTGGAGTAGATAGACTAAACTATCGCCTGGTTCACACTCCACCCACATCTATTGAACAGGTGAAGAGGCTCATCCCTTGTTTCCTGTTTAGGATGCGGTTTCCGGTTTTCTCTTTTCCAATCTTTTCACTCTTTTCCTTTATTATTTTATTTTTTTTTCAATTGGAGTAGATAGACTAAACTATCGCCCGGTTCACACTCCACCCACATCTATTGAACAGGTGAAGAGGCTCATCCCTTGTTTCCTGTTTAGGATGCGGTTTTCGGCTTTCTCTTTTCCATTCTTTTTACCCTTACGTAGCCCCCTGCGCATCAGTGGCGTTACTGCCTTGCTCGGGGTGATATGATTAAAAAAAAAAAAAAAAAAAAAAAAAAAAAAAAAAAAAAAAAAAAAAAAAATATAAATGTGGACATCCTTCAAGGCTTTATCTTAGGTCCTATGTCTTTCAGATCTTCATCAATGAACTTCCTGATGTAAACAGTTCCCAAGTAGGCATCTATGCAGATGACACAACAATTTACTTCTGTCTCAATAAGAAATCTAAATGGCTCCTAAATTTTAACGCTCTCAAAATGAAACTGCTCTCCTTTAACCATCATAGAGAAACTTTCGTAACTTTCATCAATATGGATGATACTAATATTCTAGAAAGCAACACATTGTGCCTACTTGGCCTCAAACTCTCAACCAACCTCAAGTGGAATGACAACATTGATTCTTTAGCTGTTTCTACTGCTAAAAAATTTTGGTCACTCTATTGGGCCAGAAATTTTTTTTTCTATAATTCATCCCTGTATTGAATATTATTACTATGTTTGATTGGGTGCTCCTGCTATTCATCTTGAGGTTCTTGACAACATCCAAAGAAGGATCTGCCACATAGTTGATCTTGATTTTGGTAGCATGCCTTCAGTCACTTTCTCACCAACTGGATGTGGCTTCCCTCTGTCTTTTCAGCATCTATTTTCTTGGCTTCTGCTCTGATTAGCTTTTCTACCCTGGTGCCTCTTTAACATCAAAATAGTCTATTGTCTCTGCCACTTCTACTTTGGCCATTTCTTTTCTTGCACTTCCCGCCTGTGGAACTCCTTTCCTTATACTTTCTTCCCTGATAGCTAAAATCTCAAAAAGTTTAAATGCAATGTCAGTTGCTGTCTTTCTTCTCCTTAAATTCCATCAGTTATCCATTTTTTAGCATTTCTGGTACCCGGTTTTTTTTTCTCTGTAACTCCCTGTGCACTAGTGGCAGTCCTGCCTTGATTGGGGTAGAATGATTACATAAAAAATTACAAATTCTTTAGCCTTTATCATGAGAATAAAAGAAACATTCTTCCAAGATAAAACAAATTGGCAACAAAAAAATTGTTCGTTCATCTACCTACCTGATAAGTATATTTCCAGGCTACCCAAATGGCCCTATTGTACTTAGAAGATTCCAAATTATACGAAGAAGAAGTTTTCACAACCCTAATTGATGCAAAGTGAACTATGTAACATTGAAATTCATATTTGCTTGACTATTTTTTATCTGCTTTCTTTACTCCTTAATGATGCATCTTGTCAGTTATATAAACCTCAGTCTAGAAAGGTTAATATGTACCCTTTTCCTGCCAGATATGGTTTACCATATTGGATTTGTTCACTAGCACCTTTGAGTTTATGAACAATGTTGGATATGCTAATGACTCTTCACAAGCCTGTAGATAATATCAACCAATGAAATTAAATTAATTTGCACTAGTATGCACACTGGTGATGCAAAAATATGTCTCCCATATTTGTTCTTGGATCAAAAGTTTCTCGTAGAAAGGAAGCCTGTTTGTAAGGTATTAGAAATGTAATTAGTGTAAGAATTTGTTTCATAATAATTCTGATAAGACTAATTCAAATCGCAATAATGTGCTTACTTACCAAGGATTTATTTGATCAGAAAAAAAAAGATTTATTGAATGCATACGTATATTGTATTTAACTATCAAGTAAAATCAATATCCATACCTTACATTGAATTTTTTTTAACGTTTTGTATAGTTGAATCAAAAGTGGGAAAATCAGAGCGATATAAAATGGTTGATAATTGATTTTGAATACTGCTTATTATAGATTTTTTCCTGATTTTTTTTCATCTTGTGCATGAAATGTTTTGCAAGAGCAGTGTCATTCAAAAGTCATCAGATTTATACAATATTTCTTTTTCAATGATGTCTATCCTCTCTCATAATTAACCAGGACTTATATATAATACTAAAATTCTGCTATTATTTATCTGTATCTAACTTCTAAATAGTTGAAACTGTAACCAGAAGTGTGGAAATCAAAGTACATTTAAAATAAGGCAAAGATAGAAAGGGGCGTAAGACAAGGATGTGTCTTTTCACCGGATCTGTTCAACTTGTACAGCAAAAATATTTTGAGGACCCTAGAAGTTATGCCTGGATTTTTCATCAGAGGTCACAATTTAAACCTAAGGTACACAGATGATACAGTGCTGATAGCAGACACAGAAAGGAAACTACAAGACCTCCTACAGAAGATAACTGAAGAGATTGACAAAAAAGAACTACAAATAATCTGCAAGAAAACCGAATGCATGGTCATCAACAAAAAGGGCAGCCCAATATATCAAATACAGGTCGGAAATTCTAGAATCAAGCAGGTACAAAGATTTAACTACCTGGGAAGTGTTATCACAGAAAACGGAAAGTGCAACACAGAGATCCAAAGGCGAATTGGCATGGCAAAGAAAGCATTCCATAAGTTGAGTGAAGTGTTAAGAAACAGGGCAATTTTGCTCAAAACAAAGAAGAGAGTAATTGATTGCTATGTGTTCTTCAATATGGCAGTGAATGCTGGAAAATATTATTAAAGATGAAGAAAAAACTTGAAGCAACTGAAATGTGGTTCTACAGAAGGATGCCGCGAATATCATGGATCGTGCATGTATGCAATGATGAGGTTTTGGAAATGATGGAAACAAAAAAGAAAATAGTACTGAGCATCAGGAAGTGACAGCTGAAGTTCCTGGGGCATGCAATGAGGATGAAGGGCTTGGAGAACCTAATATTAACAGGCCAGATAGAGGGAAAAAGAGACAGGGGAAAGCAACAGATAACATATTTGAAGGACCTAATCAGGTGGATGATGGAATGAGGGTTGCATGGTGCAACAGGAGAAGGAGTGCTAAGAGCCATGAGGGATAGGGAAATGTGGAAAGCCATGATCGCCTACGTCCTGAAGGGACAGGGAACATAGAAGAAGAAGAAGAACCTGAATATAAAATGTCTCTATCATAATACTTTGACTTCATCATTTATGCTCAGCTGAAAAAGGTGAGTTTTCAAAGTTTCTGAAACAGTACACTGTAGCTAATGATATCTAATTAAGCTATCTTTATATTATTTAACTTGAAGAATGAAAAACAAAATCTGGGTTATTATATAGCAGAGTTTGGGTTCCTGATAAAGAAAAAAGTATTTTTTTTAAATGGAATGCTATTAAATGTTAACTTCAGAGTACTATCCCTTATTTACCAATGAATAATCTGGGTGCAAAAAAATCATTATCCGTTCATATTTAATTCACAGAAGATAACATGCTGCAAGGGAACAAATTCAATGGTAATTATTTTTAGAATATAATTTTCCCTAAAAGAATGACGGAACTGTGTCGTGTTGTCTGCTTATAAAATTTAGTAAAAAACCTCCTCAATGCATTTAAAAAACTAATATTAAAATTATTAATCACTTTATAATTAATAAAGAAAAATCTTAAAATATAATGTGTTCTTTCATTGTTCTCACTGCTCATCAAGATTAAACTTTTGTAAATTCAGACATTGCACAGACATTTTTCTTCTCTTATAAAGTGTTAAGAAACAGGACAATTTTGCTAAAAACAAAGAAGACAGTACTGGATTGCTATGTGTTGTCATTTCTTCAATATGACAGTGAATGTTGGACAATATCATCAAAAATGGAGGAAAAACTTGAAGCAACTGAAATGCGGTTCGACAGAAGGATGCTGTGGATATCATGTGAGCAATGATGAGGTTTTGGAAATGATGGAAACGAAAAGGAAAATAATACTGAGCATCAGGAAGAGACAGCTGAAGTTCCTGAGACATGCAATGAGGACGAAGGGCTTGGAGAATATCTGCCCTAGCAATCTAATATTTGATTGGTTGATTTGTTTTTTTTACAGGTTATCAACCTCTTGAACGTTATTTAAAATAAAAAAAATTTTTTAGATTGTTAGAATGATTTTTGTGGAGATTATAATGACTTAGTGATACAAGTCTTACTAATTAACCTATAGCCGGTGAGGGAGAAGATGTGGCTTCATACTTTTTGTAAGGGTAAAAAGAAAGAGTGACAGAGGAAAGCTGCACGAGACATACTTGATAGGCTTGAGTGAATGGATGGCAGAGCAGGGTTTGGGAGAGATATGAAAAGAAAAACTATTGAGAGCAAAAAAGAGACAGAGCCAAGTGAAAATCCATGATCACTTACGTCCTGATAGGACACAGCACTTGAGGAAGAAGATTTTGCACATAAATGAATATAATAAACCCAATTAGAATTGAAACTCAGCTCTTTTCTTGTAAATAACATATCTCGGAAGTGAATTTCTGTCCACACAATCTAATATTTCATTGGCTGATTCATTCATTCATTTTCCATAGCTTATGAACCCTTTGCCAGTTATTTAATGCCAGAAAATATTTTTAGATCAAATGAATATTTTTTGAGTCAATAATAGTTTCGTGATATGTGGAAGAGAATAGGTGGATTCGTTATTTCTCAAGCGTATTTGTACATAAGTGAATGCAACACACCAAACAGGAATTTGACTACAACTCTGTTTTCTGATTAACACTTCCAAGCCATTATCTATTACACCCCCACAGGCTTACAGCACCCTGTATTCCAAATCAATTGACTATCTAGGGACTGACCAGGCTTTGTCTTGCTTAACTTTGGTGATCGTATGGGAACCAGTATTCCAAAGTTATGAGGTTGTAAGCAATCTAATATTAAATATTCTGTTTAGAATAATGCAGTGAAAAGAAGTAAAATTGGAATTTTCTTCCCAGAATTCATTTTTTCATATTCTGCAAGGAGCCATACTCCAAGTCTATTATCATAAATCTCAATGTCGTATCTACTTCATGCTGCCCAAGAAAATAGAGGTGTATAAAAATATATTCACATAATTCCCCATCAAAAAATTCTTTCTTTTGCCAAAACAAAACATAAATGGAGATGTAATATACTTCCAATGTATATTCAGAATTTGAAACATGGTTCTGCAGGTTTCTTCTGGCTAATATCTTCAGTCAGATTGTTTTTGAATTTTAAAAAAATAGTATTAAAAATATTGGGAACTGAAAAGCAAAATCCTGTTTCTCTTGAATACATTGAATAAGAACAGAATCCTAAAGAATCTTGAAGGATTTTTGACTTCATGAATGAAACCAAATCCAACCTCAAATATATATAGTTTGATTAATGGAGCTGTTGCACAAAATTAGTTCCTCAAATTGAGTTTATCAAGAGCGTTGATGGAATGCACTCAAAGATTTACATGCATGTGTAAGAATGATAAAGAACTAGAAAAAGCTGTTCTTTTATGGAGAAATCTATATGTGGATAGACTACTATTATTTCTATTACTATGTATGCAAGTTAAGCAGAAAGTGCCAATGTCTGTAAAATCTATTTTTCTCTACAAATACAGTGTATGGCAAAACTAATGCCTATTTATTATTTGAATTTACTGAATTGCTATGTGTTGGCCATCCTTCAGTATGGCAGTAAATGCTGGAAAATATTATCAAAGATGAAGAAAAAACTTGAAGAAACAGAAATGATGTTCTACAGAAGGATGCTGTGGATATCATGGATTGATCATGTGAGCAATGATGAGGTTTTGGAAATGATGGAAACAAAAAGGAAAATAATACTGAGCATCAGGAAGAGACAGCTGAAGTTCCTGGGGCATGCAATGAGGACGAAGGGCTTGGAGAACCTAATACTAACAGGCCAGATAGAGGGAAAAAGAGACAGGGAAAAGCAACAGATAACATATTTGAAGGACCTAATCAGGTGGATGATGGAATGAGGGTTGCATGGTGCAACAGGAGAAGGAGTGTTAAGAGCCATGAGGGATAGGGAAATGTGGAAAGCCATGATCGCCTACGTCCTGAAGGGACAGGGCACATGGAAGAAGAAGAAGAACCTGAATATAAAATGTCTCTATCATAATACTTTGACTTCATCATTTATGCTCAGCTGAAAAAGGTGAGTTTTCAAAGTTTCTGAAACAGTACACTGTAGCTAATGATATCTAATTAAGCTATCTTTATATTATTTAACTTGAAGAATGAAAAACAAAATCTGGGTTATTATATAGTAGAGTTTGGGTTCCTGACAAAGAAAAAAGTATTTTGTTTAAATGGAACGCTATTAAATGTTAACTTTAGAGTACTATCCAATGAATAATCTGGGTGCAAAAAAATCATTATCCGTTCATACTTAATTCACAGAAGATAACATGCTGCAAGGGAACAAATTCAATAACAATCAATTTCTTCTAAATTTTCTGAAATTAATCTAAGAATGTATCAAATGGTTTTGTAGAAGTGTTGCTGACAAAATGTAGCATTAATACTGTACATGAATGGAAGCATTTTGAAGATGGTAAATAGTTTGTGAATCATAAAAAAAATGTTGTTGTGATGTGACAATACTTATAAATATTCTTAAACTATTGTAATTTATTTTTATTAAATAAAAGTTAATAAATAAAAAGTAGCATTAATTTTGCAACATACCATATATAAATATTACTCAGCATGTTATTTAGTAGCTTATAGTGGTTTAAAATCACGATAGCTTACATCTTCAGGAATGGTTAAATTTTAATTTTGAACTAAGGTGAATAGGACAATGTGGAGCAAATGAATGGGCATCATAATCACGAGACTTAACTCTGTAGAGAGCATTGGCTATGCTTGCAAAATGGCCTTGTACCCACCATATTTGAAAGAATTTGGAGGTTGAACAAAAGATAAAAGAATCTCATTTGTATTAATAAGTGTAAATGTATTTGACAAGAAGAATAATATCAATTTTGTTGTTTTGAAATAACATTCGTGTTTGAAAGTTCTGCATAAAGTTTTTCTTTTGAATGTGTTTTTAAAGTTCAGTTTTCTTAAGGTCAGATAAAATGGATTTGTGAAGAAAAGACAAATCTGGTGTAGCTTTGAGTGTGTACAATTGTAGTCATTGAACAAGTTTGTCTTGAGTGTGAATTAAAGCGAAAATAATGTCTTTGTTCCTCTTTCTTTTTTTTTTGTTGCTTACAAGTGAATAAAGAAAGGCAAGAATCAATTACTGCGGTGTGAAAGAGAGAAAGGTTGCAAAAATGTAGGTTGTATCTATGTATGTGTATATATATATATATATATATATATATATATATATTTTAATTCAGATATTTTAATCCAAGTGAGAAAAGCAGGAAGGTAAATTCCAAAAACCTGATCCTAATTAATATTAAAAATTTTATTTTAATATTAAAAAATGATACAGGAAGAGAGCTCCATGTAATAAAATATTACAGAGCAAATATAAATTAAAAAAGGATTAATTCAATGATGTTGAATGACCATTTCGATGTGAAAATCCCCACGGGGGATAACACATCACCTCAGCAACCAAAAAATCCTTTCAGAAACTGGAGAAAAATCAGTCTAATTTTCCTTTTTAAATAGATTTGCAAAGAAATTAAAAAAGAAAATAAAAATAAAAAAGAAAAAGAAAGAAAAAGATAAAACAAAATAAAAACAAATAAACAAGAAAAGAAAAAATTGACATCGTCTGGGTTCACAAAAAAAAGAAAACAGAATTGTAACTTAAAAACTTAACTTATATATATATATATCCAGATCTAGATATTCTGTGACTCATTTGAGTCATTGGGTCACCACATGTACTACAGCCAAAGTAGAAAGGGTATTTCTTTGGGCATGACAGCTTGACAGAGCTCAACCCTCTACAGACTGTTTTGAATTCAGAGTTTCCAATTTCCTACACTGGTTGCCATCCAAGGCTATAAAACCAAGTCTGTCCTGCTATTTTACCCATAGCTTGGGAAAGAATACATGGATTCATATCTTTTACAAGGGTAATATCCATTCATTTTTCTTTCAGTCTACGGTTTCGCTTTAACTGGAAACAACTATTGCTTTTTAGTCTTTGATGTCAACGTCCAAAGAGTCTGAGCTCCAGGACCATGGATTAGTTTTAAAGCTTTCATTACCCCTGAGCAAGGCTGGGCTATACTGCTAGTATATATATATATATATATATATATATATATATATTGGGGGGTGTTTGGTGTACATGTACTGAAAACAAAATTATTTGGTTTAATTTCTTTTTTAGTCCTAAAACTAACTACACTCTATCCATTTCTTTCACATTTTCTTTATACAAAATATTCTCATGTAGAACTCTCTCCAAAAATATAGTTTCTCAAAACCCAACTCTTATTGCTTGTTATTTGGCAGCAGGGGGTGACAGATGGCAAAAATATTCTATTTCTTTTTCTGTTTTTCTTCTTATATTTCTGAATATCACAGTATAATATGCAATTGTAATATTTTTTTTCCTTCTTCAACATGAAATTTGGACTGTTCCTCACAAAACATACCATTCAATTAACCTAAAACAAAACTGCTTTTAATATATAAGATATGGATGCTGTTTTTCAGTTGATAAATTCAAAAAGAAAATTAACAAGCCATGATGACGTTCCCACAAAAATACGTTGTATTCACTTTCACACAAATACACTTGGGAAAATTTTCCATTCATTTTTCACTATTTAGATATGGGTTAAATAGCAAGACAGTATGGGTTCACTAATCTTGATTGGCAACTCTGAATTGAAAATGTGGAAATTTTTGTTTGTACAATACACATCATTTCTCTGCTATCAGTGCTTTTGAAAAGTGTGGCAAGTTCTATACAAGCCTTCACAACTAAAATCAAATTATATGTGTATGAAGTCTGAGAATTCAATTCACTTCTAAAAAATGAAACAAAAACACAGAACTGTTAGAACCTCATATTTTGAAAACCTATTTAATATATATATATATATATATATATATATATATATATATATATGTAGTAATTAGCTAACCTAAAGAGTCAATGAGCCTACCAGGTTGGCTTCCCTGAAGATCCGTTAGGTGAAACCTTGGTAAGTTTGTTGGCTCTTTAGGTTAGCTATTTATTTTGTTTACTCTACTTGTGTATTGAGCGCTTTTTGTTTTAGGTTACTCGTCTTGGGTTTTTTTTCTTTGGGCTACGTACTTTGACTGATGTTCAAATGCTTAGCTCGTTCTTCTTTTATCACCATTTTTTCTTTCCATGTATGTACTTGGAGGGTTTTTCGAAATGAGTATAATGACAAGTTTACATATATATATATATATGTGTGTGTGTGTGTGTTTTGTTAAATAGGATAGACAAGGAAAATTAATTTTTTCTTTTTATTCAACATTCTTACATTTTTTTTTGTTTCGTGTGGTGTAAGTAAGTATTCAAAGCAACACAAACAATAAATCTTAAGGAGATGAAAAGAAACTGGCAACACTTAAACCACCATCTTCAAAATGGTTAAAAAATGTCTGGAATTGCTTGGGGACAATGAACAATATGGATAATTTTTGCTCTCCCTTATTTCTAAAAAATTGAAAAATGTAAATTTTGAAAAAAAAAAAAAAGAAATTAAAAAATCAGGAACTAACCAACGTCTATATCCATTGGGCCATGTGTCCTTAGACGTTGGTTAGTTCCTGATGTGACTCTTAGAGTTGTGAGTTCAATACCAGGCTACAGCAGTGGTGAACAAGTAACTTGAAGGGTTAGAGGGAGATAACTCATGACTTCTAATCAAGGCTTCCCGCAAGCAATGAAGTTTATATACCCCAAAGATTGTAATAAAGGGTTCAGTTCATAGCACGTGAAAAATGCTGCAGTGTACAATGACTGGAACGTTGTACAAATGGCAACAAAGATGAGGACAATAGTTCAAATAATGTAAATAGTGTAAATACTACCTCATCTCAGAAATATAGACAAATACAGTAGTTTTAAATACAACATATAACAATAACAGTATATACTTTAGTTTACATTTTTTATTAAGTATCGACAGTTATCGTTGTCTATTTAATATTTTTTTATTTTCATTTTAATGTTTAGCTGCTTTTTATTGTAACTTCACTTAGGTTGTCAATACTTGGAAAAATTCTCTCAGCAAAGTTTCGTTACCTGCAACAGCTTCTTTAACCAACTCTATTATTAATATCCAGTGACTTACACAAAGTCAAATCCCATCTTAGACCCATCATTCTATTTCATGATCTCTCTTGAAATTTTATTTGTAGTAACATCAATATTATTAACTATGTCAACTCTCAGTGATGCCATAATTGAAACTTGAATAAGGTGCTTTGCAACCCTTTCTAGAACAAAACTAAAACCAAAGGAAAACAAAAAATAAATCAAAGTGAAAATGAACTCAGATTTGTATCTGACAACTGTCGGATGTAAAGCTGTTAAGTATGACTTATCCAACGGAAGTGGAAGAATTGACATCTAATCAAATCAAAGAGCTTATTCTAAGGAATATTCAATCAAGGAAAACATTGGTTGGTGTTGAATGAAACAAGTCCTTGTAATTAAAACAACAATATGAGGAACCCATTATGAAATTTCTTAACCAGCTATGAAGTAATTTTCAGTGTTGAAGACAAAAAGAAATGTTTATTTAAAAGGAATTTATTCAACTAAGACTGATAGATGGTATATACAATACTTTTTTTTTTTTTTTTAAATCATATCACCCCAAGCAAGGTGGTAATGCGGCTGATGTGCAGGGGGCTATGTGAGAGTGAAAAGATTTGGAGACGAGAAAGCTGGAAACCACATCCTAAATAGGGAACAAGGGATGAGCCTCTACACCTGTACAATAGACGTGGGTGGAGTGTGAACTGGGTGATAGTTCAGTCTATCTACTCCAATTGAAGAAAAAAAAAAAAAAATTAGTATAGATTTAAAATGGTGGGATGGTTGAAATGTCATTGGAGGCATGTATCAAATTTATACAACAGGAAGAATTGATTGAAAACTTTAATAAGAAAAAAATCAATCAAAATTTATGAACACATACATCATAAAGAAATTAGCACTAAAATGCAGCAAATAATTTAACTATGAGAATAAACTGAACAGAGAAAAGTTTTAAAAAGAATAATCATTTTCTATCAATGTGTAAATTAAAAAAAACATGTAGAATGTAAAAAAATTAAAGACTCTTTACAAAGTAAAACTGATGTTTTCTCAAAATAAAACAAGAAAATACCTTCAAATTGCATAGGGTTAATTTAAATATGCAAATTGATACTGTTAGTGATGTATTACAAATGTTTAAACTGAAACGATATAAAAGTTATTTAAAATTATGACAGTTTAATGAATCATGTATAAAAACATTAGGATACTTTGAAGAAACGTTTGAAACAAACACCAAAATCAAAATGGCTACTACAAGTCATCCCTCTTGACTAAGAGGCACAAAACATATAACCTCTTCCCTAAAAATATTCTATGTATTTTTATTAATTTAAATATTAATTTAGCATTTAAGATTTTAATTTCTAATTTTATATTTAAGTTGTAGTCCAAATCAAATTCAACTATACTATTCTTCTTTTATGTGCCGTGTCCCTTCAGGATATCAGCAATCATGGCCTTCCACATCTCCCTATCCCTTGTTGCTCTTAATACCCCTTCTCCTCCTCTCTATCTACCCTGTGAGTATCAGGTTCTTCAAGCCTTTCTTTCTCATTACATGTCCCAAAAACTTCAGCCACATTTTCCTGATGTTAAGTATATGTTTCCTTCTCATGGCTATCCTCTCCAAAACTTTGTTGTTGCTCACAGGTTCTGTCCATGCATCATTCTGTAAAACCACATAGCAATCCCATACTTTCTTCTTTGGTTCCAGTAAAATCTTCCTGTATCTCAATACTCTGCTCAGCTTCTGAAATGCATCCTTGGGCATGCCAATTCATCTTCGGATCTCTATCACACTTTCCGTTCTCTGTTAGAACACTTCCCAGATATTTAAATTAACCTGTTTGATTTTAGTATCTCCAACTTGTAATTGGTATTTTGGGCTCATCTTTTTACTGATTACCATGCATTCATTTCCTTGTAGTTTATATGTTGTCCTTTCTTTCCGCCTTTTTTATCTACTTCTTGCAGTTTCTTTTATGTATCTACTATCAGCACTGTTACTATTAAAAATTAAAAATAGCATCCCAGCATTATAATATTACTGGTTGAATCAGGTGACAGACAGACAGAGTTCTTATTATAGTATAGATTGCAATTGTGGACTGTAATAAAATCCATGCCTAAATAGGAAGACATGTGCTTAAGCCTTATAGCATTTGGTTAATTCATGCTATGTATTGAGATAATCCTGAAAATATAATGTTAAAAGATTATAAAATAATTATTAAATTGATAGAGAATTTTAACTCCTCATATTTTGAATCTCACAAACTTCCAATTTACTTATTACCACTGGTTGCGGTAAAACTACTGGAGAATTAGGGGAAGATAAGCATGAACTGTAAAACCAGTACTGATTGAATGCAATTTCGAATTAGAATATTATAACTATATTTTTTATTAGATAAAGCATGATTGACTTTCATTAATTTTGATTAATGAAAAATAGTAGCTTTGTATCTGGTCAACACTCCCACATACTTTAAAAACAACCAAAAGAAAAAGCTTAACCAGCACCGTTGTAAGACTTATTCAGGGTACAAAGAGGACTCAAAACAATGAAAAACAGGCATTCTGTGCCACAAACCAACTAAGACAAGCTTAGTACTCAGTTATCATGTAAATGGGGGCTGGGTAAATTTTGACCAGCAATCCAAGAGTATGCACTCAGTTTTCTCACATTGAAAACTGATCTTGTGTCACACCCTGCTCCAGTTGGTGTGGGGGCATGGGTAAATACCCAGACATTTCATGTTCAAGATAATGTGGATCAAAGTGTAGTATTTGTTCCTGCAGCCATTTGCCGCTGCACCAGCCATCTCCAACACGTGTCCAGCTTCTGCCATCAGCAAAAATAGACAATAAACTATCCTATCCTTTTGAGGACAACCCTCTTCAGCGACTAGGACAATGCTCTTCTCACTCTTCACATTAACATACAGATATTTTTTTTGCCTAGTGTGCTTTAACTTTATTTTTGTTGATGTATTTACTTTAACAAAAATAAATTTAGCATAATGTTTTTGTTTTTTTTACTTAAGTCTTCATGTTGTTTGTTGTCGTCTTCCACCATTCAATTTTTGTCTGTGGGCCAAAATACCATCTGCAACAGTAATTTACAAAATAAGCTAAAACTAAAATAACAAAATTTTGTTAGTTTTAATCATTTTTATATTCTCAAAAATCTTTTTTAATTTTGTGATTCAGATTGGGATTTTTAAGAGTACTGGTTTACTATGTGATATTTGTCCTTCAATATGGTTGTGAATACTGGACAATCTCCTCAAAGATGAAGAAAAAACTTGAAGCAACCAAAATGTGATTCTACAGAAGGATGCTGAGGATACTATGAACCAAAATTTTGAGCAATGATGTGGATTTGGAGAGGATGAAGATGAAAAGGATACTTATACTTAACATCGAAAAGAAAACTGAAGTTTCTAGAACATGTAATAAGAAAGGAAGGATTAGAGAATTTGATACTCACGGAATGAATAGAGGAAAAAAGAATAAGGGGAAATAAATTATGACATACTTGATAGGCTTCAGCAAACTAGATGGCAGAACAGGGTTTGGGAGGGGTAATAAGAGAAAAGGGGTTATGAGCTACAAGGGACAGGGAGATGTGGAAGAATATGATAACCTACATCCTGAAGGGACACTGCACACAGAAAAAGAAGAATGGTAATATCAGCCATTTCATTATAAAGAAATATTTGATATTCACTGACCAAGCAGCCAGTGCTTCTGGTTGAAATATATAAAATAGGTCTATTAATACAATTTTTCAAGAAAATAGTTTTCTAAAGTCCACTAGCTGTAATCCCTGTTTCCAGCATTGATAGGGTTTCCTTCCTAATCTTTTGTTTGATATAGTGTGGAATGTTAACATCTTCATTATATCATTATTTTTTCTGTGTTACATGTGTGTAGTTTAAATTAAGTAAGAATCTTCCATTTTCTCTTCCAGTTGACATTCTCATCGCTCAAGCAAATAGCAAAATCCTTAGTGTGGGTTACTCCTGAATGACAAAGATTCTCCAGGCAACAGACAAACCTGTGGCTAGTGAGAAAAAACACTGGCTTTTATGGATCTTCACGGGATGATCTTATTCCAGTCAATAGGGAAGAAATCTCTATTAAAAGCTGAAGTCTATAGCTGTTCGACTAAAGGTTGTGAATTCACTCACTGTACTGGGCAGTAAATTTTATTTTTATTTTTCTCTTTAACCACAATGTGATAACCATTTTAGTTGTTGCGGTTGTTGAAAGTCTTCAAATGCTGTGATTTCCAACATGGAGTAGAGATCCTTGTTTGTAATTTTGTTGAGTCCACAAGGTTCCAAGAAAAGTGGTTCTGTCAGAACAATTAAGAGTCTGAGACTGACCTTCACAAGGATATTTCTAACTAGCATCCAGCTGGCAGACAAAAATAAACAGGATTGTAACTCAATACATGTCCTTTTCTTGACCAAATTCATAGGGTGGATATTGTGCTGATATTTATTGAACACAATATCCACACCAGAATCATCAGCCAATCAGAACCTACAGAATAGACTTGCCTAGATAGCAGAGTGGAATCTCCCAGGCTGTTATATAAACCATCTACCAATTCACTAGGCATCTCAGAGTTGTCAGTTTCAACTTCAACTGATTGTTGTTATCTAAATATTCTACATTGTCTAAGATCGACAAGATGATCATTGCTAACACCAAACTATGACTTGGATTTTTAGGTTAATGTTTTGATTTTGTAACCATTTGCAGTATTAGGCAAAACTATTCAATTTATTTCACACAATACAAGGTTCAAGTGTAACTCAAGGTAGAGGGTTACTGTTAAAATGATTATGATCAGCCTTTGTGATTTGCAAAATAAATAACTCGACCGGCGGTCGAGAGTGAGGGAAAATTTACTCGCCTGGCTCTATTTTCATAGTCACCTTACGTAATCCTATCGTGAATCACTCATGGAAAACAAAAAATGAAATTTTAATTAAAATTTTGAACATGTTAGAAAGGATTTTAAAAATTTGAAAAAATAACAACAAAATTTGATCTTTCCTCTTAAAAATAGCATAAACATTTTGATGATAAAACTATTTTTATTAAGCTTGAGCCCTTTTAACATCATGATATGCTGTGTTTTTTTGGCAACTGAGTGGAGATACTTAAATTCATAGTTTCTTTCTTCTGTTTGACTACAACCTCCATCTCATAGATGATAAAAAAATAAATCTGATCTTCTCAACGATTTTCTAGAAAAAAAATTACTTCTATTATACAAGTAAGTAATTTTTTTATACAAGTATAATTTGTTTTTCAGAGCGTGGTTGAAAAAAGTATGTGTATTTTTTTGCTTTCTTTCAAATGTTCATTTTTACTTTTTATAAGCTGAGAGAAAATATAGATGATAAGGATAATATTTTTCCAAATGAGTTTCTAAAAATCTGTGAGCAATCTGGGCAACAGAAACATTCCACTCTGGAAGCGTTAATTTAACGAATGTTTACACTGACCAGGACGATAAAAGCCAAGAGTTCAATAATATCATTGTAGGTCATTCTAAGTAACTTGTGAATCTTCAATGACATACTTTTGGGTTGCAAAAAATATCAGATTTCCTTTTATTTTTTAAGCGCTTTTATTTTAAAGCAATAAACTTTAATCGCCCAGTTAAGTTTTTAATCGAGACTGAGTCGATCGGGCGAGTAAAATCTCAAAGACTGGTCATGATGAATGATATAAATAAAAATGGATGTGATAAGAAGTGAAACTGTGTTCTGCATTTTTTTTTTTTTTTATTCATGTTGTGTTGCTTTATTTTACAGAGAGGAGAGCGAATTTATAGAAAATTAAAAACACTAGTAACAGAACCTGAGCAGGTAATAACATTAAGGGAGAGCATAATTCCCAAGCTGGATCTAAACATGAGCTGATTAAACTACAACTACAGCTTCTTCTATATACTGTGTTCTTTCAGGACCTTGGCTATCGTGACTCTCCACAGCTTCTTATCCACTATGGCCTTTTACAGCATTTCTCCCCTTGCCAAGTGTCCTGCTCCCTGTTCTACCATCCATTCATGCAAGTTCATCAAGCATGTCTTTCCCCCTATACACTTACACTCAATAGAACCTGTGAGAATCAAGTCACAAAGCTTTTCTTCCTTGTTATATGCCCAAGAAACTAGCTTTCTCTTTCTGCTTCTGAGTTTAAATGTCTTTTTACAATTTTCTTTAAGAATTCCTTCTTGTTTACTTGTTCCATTCATGGAATTCTCTCTCAGAACTTACAGTCAAAAGAAGCCCCAAAACTTTTCTTCCATGAGACTTTAGAGTGTAGCAGACCTCTGAATCCTGATTGGTCATCAAATCGCAAAATTCAAAATATGTCAGAAAAACAGTTTTTCCACAACTAAAGAAAAAAATCATCCCAGGGGGGAGCCACCCCACATGACTAAATTCAATATTTAAGGATGGTCTCTAACTGCTCAAGGTGGTCAGTCAGGGGAGGCGGTTTGCTGACACACATCTAAAATGTAACCAACTTCAAATGGATATAAGGTCAGGTCATACCTTGTTCTCTTTCTCCTTATCTATTTCAACAATTACTACCAGAACATTTTGTACAATCTCTTGATATCTTAACTTTCTCAGTGAACATTAACTTCTGCAGCTTATGTTATTCCTCCTTTTAATAAATTTCTATTTTAACATTCAAAATGTATATTTTATTATTCCACTCTTCTACACTAATCCACACATTCCAACTGCCGACAACCAACCTTCTGATGATAAATCTGATGATTATAACTCTGCATAAATTCTCTAAGTTGTAGGAAGTTTGGTTAAGTAAAACATAATCCGAAATCAAGAAACATTAACCAGCTCCCACTACTACAAGAGAACCTTTTTTTTTAATGAGAGCTCTCTAAACTTTATCAAACACAGTTCTTTTAACAATATATTTTATCTATCACAATAGCATACTAGTAGCAATACACTTATGATAAAATGTTTGGTTATCATGCTTCAGCAAGAAAATTCTTGTTTTAAATCACTGGTGCCCCCTAGATACAAATTTGCACAAGATACTAGATTAGCAACTAGATCCCACCCTTTTACGGTGAAACCGATAAAATGCAACCACAACTTCTACTCCAACAGTTTCTTTTCACGCACTTCCTGACTGTGGAATTCCCTTCCACATGATTGCTTACCTGACAGCTACAATCTCCAGGAGTTTAAATGTAAGGTCAATAGACACTTCCTAACACACTAACTCGCTCCCATTCTTTCAAACACGCTTCCCATCTGCCCAACCCTCATCCTGGATATTCTTACCTATCTATCACCTTCCTTCTGACATTTCCTACATCTAACCACTCCTCCTCTTTACCTTCCCCTATGTAGACCCCCGCGCGCGATAGTGGCAGTGGAATGCCTTGCTTGGGGTGAAATGATTATATATATAAGCAATCACAAGCAAAATTCAAAGTGTTTACCAACTCTGTTTCCTGAGCTAATCTTTGTTATTTCATGTCACACTTAGCGGGTATAAATAGTGTTGTTATTGTTGGTCTTACACTATAAGAGATCATTGGCATGCTGTGATGGGTGGTACCTCTTGGCTCAGAGGAGTTATTTAGTGCTGTCCCATTTCATCATCAAATAAGTTGGGAGGAGCAGCAGAGAAAAGTCACTGACCTTCTCAACTATCAAAGTAGACCAGTGATAAGAACTTTATCTAAACATCTGTTGATTAGACAGCATGTAAAGAGATGTGGCTGCTTTATTTTTCAAGGGGCATTAATGTGAAGTAAATAGCAGGAAATTCAACTAAGTTAATCAAGTCTATTTTCTGTATTGATAACTTATGTCATTTTACACCTCAGATGTCAAATTCACTTTTACTGATATATTTGACTGGTTGGCTAATTTAACACATCAGCCCTTGTTGGGTTATTGAATTCAAAAATAAATTTTTTTTTTGTTTTGTTTCATTAATATATTTCAATATATAAGCATTTGCTTAGTTTGAGAATAGGTCAATATTAGTCATTTCTATTTTTGTCTGTAAGCACTTATTTGGTTAAGGGATTGGTTAAGAGATGGGTAAATATTGGTAAGTTATATTTGAGTCTATAAACATTTTCTTGGTTTGGTAATACATAGCTATTAGTCATTTATCTTTCAGTCTATAAACATTTACTTGGTTAAGGGATGGGTGAATATTAGTTGCTTATATTTGAGCCTATAATTATTTACTGGGTGAAGGAATAGGTAGGTATTACTTCCTTGCATTTTAATCAATAAGCATCTACTTGATCAAGGGATAGGTAACAATAGGTCATTTAGTGAATTCCAGTTGAATTCCCTGCATTAACGTACATGCAAATACCCTTGGGAAAGGTATTAATCCATCTCTTCCCTCCAGTTATGCGTTAAATAACAGGGCAGATTGGGTTCTATAGCCTTGGCTGGCAACCAGTCTACTGAAGAAAGCAATGGCAATCTACTGCAGGATAATCTACTGTCCTGTCAGTCATGCCTCGAAAGAGACATGATCACCCAAGCAGGTATCATGTATGGCACTTGACTGACTGACTGAATATAATAGTTGGAAACATGATTAAGGCTTCTACTGGGCATAAATTGAGGGATCGGTTTCATATTGTTATGAAGTAATAAACTGATCCCCCACTAATTACTAGTTAATGATATAATACATCTTTCTCATCTAGCTATGACTCAAATAACTGGGCAGAGTGGGTTCTATAGCCTTGGTTGGCAACCGGTCTACTGCAGAAAGCAATGCCAACCTACTGCAGGATAATCTACTGCTCAGTCAGTTTTGTCTCTTTCAAGACATGATGGCCTAAGCATGTATCACGGATGGCACTTGACTGACTGATATTTCAGGCTGGAAGCATTTATTTTGTAAGTGACTCCCTTTGAGTGGGCTTGACTCATCTCGGAGGGACACAGTTGGTGTATTCTAGGCCCTGATGACAAGAGAGTTTATCAATATAGTAACTGAAATTTGTCTTTGAGTTTTAATTTCAATTTATCCATTAATTATTACCATTCATCTTTTTTGGAAAATAGAAAACCTAACGATATCTGAAATGGTATTTTTTTTTAGGTATTTCTGCATATGTCTCATTTAAAGATAAGCTTAATGTATAATGAACTTAACTGTACTTTTTTAAAAAAATATCTTGATTCTTCTGATTAATAATGTCAACAAATAAAAGGTAGAGAAACAATCAAGTGATTTTTAACATTTTCTAAAAAAAAAAAATTAAGAAAAGGTGATCAAAGTGTAAATAATTGAAAAGAAATGAAACAAATTCAAGTTATACAAGTTAAAAAAATTATTTGAGTCTCTAATTAAAGAGGAAAATTGAAACTGACACAATGAATGTATAACTGTTAAAATTGAAAAGAATGAAAGTTGAAAAGAGATCATTTGAGTAAGAGAGAGAAACTGTGTAGAGAAATAGGAGGAGGGGAACATTTTTTAGGGTGAGAGAGGGATATACCTAGAGAAACAGAGACAGCAAAAAAAAAAAAAGCATAAAAATAAATGAAAGAGAAAAGGAAGAAAAAGCAGTGAGATAAGCATAGAAAGGAAAAGTGGGGTTCAAGTAGGAATAGAATCTGAAAGGAGGATGAAATTTTAGAATAAAAATGAGAGGAGATGAAGAAAAATAAAAATTAAAAAAATGGAGAAAAAAAAACATGGCCGAAAGGTTGGGTTTGATTTTGAATTAAGAATAAAGTTAATAACAGAACAAAAATAAGTAAAAAAAAAAAAAATAGAAAATTCAAAGTTGAAGAAAAGAATGAAAGAGAAAAAAATAAAGGCAAAACTGAAAATCGAAAGATTACAAAAAAGAATGTACTTTGAAAGAAAAAGAGAAAAGAAAGTTGAAAAAGGAAATTAAATGAAACAGTGTGTGCATGGGAGTAAGTAGGGAAGGAATTGAAGAAAAAAGAATAATAGATTGCAGGAAAAGAAAAAGGAAGGAAGAAGAAAAAAGGGGAGAAACAACAACAAAATTCCTGCAAGTGAAGGAAATAGTGAAAAAACAAACTGAAGTTCAAGAATAATGCAAGTCAGCAGATACCGAAATTTATTTAGAGGAAAAAAATAATTTTTCATGAGAAAAGAGTTAAAACATAAATAAAATAAAATAAAATCGGTCAACTCTTCTTATTTAAGATTACAATTCAAGCATAGGCAAAAAAATCTTATGCTGCTCAGTATACTCCAACATAGAGTTAAAATAAGAGGGAAGTTTGTTTTAATTTCCTGCTGATTTGTGTATTCAAGCTTAAAATGCTATTTTTGTATTTGAGATGATAATTATATTTAAAGCGTTTTTTTCATTAACATATAATCCAGCCCTGAAACTAATGTTGATTATCCTTGTTTAAGAATCTACGGGCACCAGTAAACTGTGCTTTTAAATGTGTTATACATACTGAATTTAGAGTCATGGATAAACATCTATATTTTATTAATATAGATGATTCCAGCTGATATGATAGTCAAAGATTCATTCGGTGTAAAATAAAATACTGAATATATTATGGTTGTGTGGGGTTTGATACATTGACACACACACACACACATACATGGTGATTCAGCGTTCACGTGATAAATTAGTTTCCCGCGTGAACGTATGCTAATAAAAGCGGGGAACATCACGTGGTACACTAGTTAGGATTTTGTCCCGGACGAGAACAGACATGTCTCCCTAACTCACACAAACACACGCGCACTAATTGCGGGTAGCAATTAGTGGCGCAAATTTTTTTTATTTTTCTTCTCACCGACATGAACACTATGCACATTAACTTTCATTCAAACTGGACTTTACATAAAATAACTTTCTACACATAAATTCACAATTTTTCCAACCTTCGTCAGTAGAAATCCACAGACTGCCTCAGACTACTACATTCGCATGCAAGCCTCTCTCTCTCTACTCAACGCACACACAGACACAGAACTTTGTCTTCTGTCTGACTTTCTTGCCTAAACGCATACACAGACACAGAACCTTGTTTTCTGTCTGAATAATTTCATCAAGGATTTGAACTTTGAACTCTTGACGATAATCTTAACGATTATACAAACCTTTCTTTCAGCTAGAAAAAGAACTTCTCTTTCCTTAATTTTACTTACTTATGCATGCTCTCTCAACCCTATGTAACCTTTGTTAATATATTGTTTTTCTGGTTACTTTCGCCTTACTCGTTCATTCTTATTGTCTGTTTTATTTCACCACCCAGTTACGTCGAGTCGACTCGTAAATCTAAATTAGTAATGGACCACTCGTCCTCTACAGTTGCATGTCAGAATGCAGATTTTTAGCCTTAGAATAGATGCATATAAATGATCATTTAATCATTATTTCAGGGGAAAATTTTCAGATGAGCTATGAAGATTATGAGGCTTATACGTAATGAGTTCTTTCTTCTTACTTCAAATCAAATCTGACCTCTCAGCCATGTTTCTTTTCCTCTTATTTTTCTCCTTTTATCTTTAACTCCACTGATTTTATATCAAACTTTCATCCTGCTTTCAGGTTCTCTTCCTATATGAATCCCACTTTCCTTTCTGTGCTTTTTCCACTGCCTTTTTTTTGTTTTTTTGTCCTTCTCTTTCATTTAATTTCTATGCTTCTTTGTTTGTCTTCTCTGTTTCTATATAGGTTAATATATTTATCTCTCCCACTCTCAGAAATGTTCCCCCTCTCTATTTTTCTACTCAGTTTCTCACATTTAGTTGAATGGCCACTTTTCCCTCTTTCATTCTTTCTGTTTGATATGGTGTAATTGTTGTGGAGTCGCTGTTTTTTTATTTTTTTTTTATAATCATTTCACCCTAAGCAAAGCAGTTTTTCTGACACTGTCGCACAGGGGGTTCATAGGGGAAAGTGATGGGAAAGGGGGATTAGTTGTAGGAGATGTCAGGAGGAGGGTATAGATTGATGAGAATATCAGTGTAATGGGAGTGGAGTGGAAACAAGAGCTTGAGAGAAAGAATGTGAGTTAGGAGATGTCTATTGATCTTACATTTAAATTCCTGGAGATTGTAGCTGTCGGGGAAGCAAGTATATGGAAGGGAATTCCACAGGCGGGAAATGCGAGAAAAGAAGCAGTTAGGGTAGAAATTGTGGTTACATTTTATTGATTTCACTGTAAAAGGGTGGGACCTAGTTGCTAATCTACTAGCTCAGGTAAATTCATACCTAGGGGGCACCAGTGAGCTAAGTTCATTGGAGCATAAGCCGTGAAAGTATTTGTATAAGAGGCACAGGGATGCCATGTCATGCCGATGAGAGAGCGACTGCAGCTGAGCTGACGAGTTGATATCAATCACTTTACAGATTCTATGTTGGATTTTGTCAAGAACCCCAAAATGAAAAGTAGGGGCACCTGACCAGATGTGACCAGTAGTATTCAATACAAGGGCGAATGGTAGATTTATATATGTGCAAGATGGATTCAGATGGGAAAAACTTCCTGGCCCTGCACAGTGAACCAATCTTCTTATATATATATATTTATTCAGAAATTATAACATGGATATGTTACAGTATCTCTACAAAAGTGGCTATTTTGTTTCAACACTTCTTGTGTCTTGTCAAGTGATCAGTTTAAAAGGTTAAAAACAAGCAAACAAACAAACAAACAAACAAACAAACAAACAAACAAACAGTGTTTATGAATATGCTCATCTATTTTTCCATGTGTGGATGTTTGTAGGCTTATTTATGTATGCGTTCTTTCTCTTCCTCGTTTAATATATGAATAACTTTCTAAATCTACTAAACTGTTAAACTAAAAAAAATTTTTTTTACATTACACAACAAAAATAAAGTAGATATAATAGTTAATTAATAATGCTGATCTCAATTTAATCAAATTTTAATACCAATGCCCACCAAGATTATTTTTAAGTCTGCCCACATATTCTCTAAATTAGAAGTTGCTTTACTCTGATTGGTCCATATTGTAAATACAACAATGCCTTCCTGATTAAAGGGGTTTTGCTTGTTTTTAACCTTTTAAAACCATTCAATTTAAAATAAACCACATCACTTGACAAGACACAAGTGTCGAAACAAAATAGCTACTTTTGTAGTGATATTGTAACATATCCATGTTATAATTTCTGAATAAATATTATTAGCTCTACTTTGTATTGAGCACTTTTTTAAAAATAGTGTTTCTTTGGACAAGGAATATTATTCCATCCATACTTATATATATATATATATATATATATATATATATATATATATATATGTGTGTGTGTGTGTCTCCAAATGTAATAGCAGCTGCTTGACTAAATGGTGAAAGAAGGATATGTTTGTTTTCAATCTAGCAAGAATGGGCTTGTCATGTAAGGTTACCAGCTTGTTGTACAAATGTCATATTTCATCTCTGGATATGTTATGATGACCACAGAATTAGAAAATAGACAAAATTAATTTATCAAATCTGATTTTGGTGGATTTTTCATTCTGCTTATATACATATCTATAGATCCATTTCAAAAAGACTGCTCACTTCTCATTGATTCCAGCCTTATATCCTGGTTGTGACAGCTTTCTTATTGGCTACTTGAATTTTCTTTTTACAGGAAAGGGGAAATGAAGTCTCTTTATGATTATTTATTCCTTCCTTTTCTTACATCCTAGTTATGAAAGATTTGATTGGTTGGTCAAACTATGGCTTTGTTTGAATGGCAATTTGTAATATCCATCTATTTCTAGAGATGGTGAAATTTTAGTCTTCTTTTTATTTATTTTTTATTCATCTATTTTTCTATCACCATACAGTTACATTTATATCCAGAAGTTCACAGATCCACCAAGCCATGTAAATAATGTCAATTCATCCTTATTTCCTTTATATTCCTTTGATAAGGAAGAAGTTCTAGTCAGACAGCTTAAGGCTTACAACAGCCTCATTCAGTAGCCTTTTACTTTAAGTGGTGCTTGGTCTTGTATTGAGTGAATAACAGCATTAAAAAAAAAACAACAAAAGAGGAAAAGAGACAAGAGAAAATACAATAGTTAAAATGTTTTAAATTTTTTCTCGTGTAGTTTTATAGTCATAAACCATAAGAAATATTATTGTAATGAATAACAGTAATATTATAATAAAAAATAATGATAACATAGTAATGAATAATAGTAATATTATAGTAATAAATATTCCAGTCTGTATTGCTAAATAGTTATCCAAACTTTTTCTTTCTCTGACATATATGACAGTATTGGTCTGTGATTGACAACACATTTGATTCTAAGTCACAGATTATCATTTCATTAATAATAAAGGAACCCAAGCCTAATTCATAATTTGATTGTTATTTCTACTACTAACCAATTATTTCCACAATTTCATAGTTTATATTGGTTTCATCATCTTCGTTGTTTACAGAGCGCTCTTTGATCATTGTGTTCACCCTTTCACATGTTTATTATATAAATATTTGATTATTCTTGCAGATATTTCATGGGGCATAGGGAAACCAATAGACATAAAAATGTTTCTGTAGCAAGTAGATTTTAACAGGGGTGGAATTGTTAACCTCATGTCCATAAAAACAATTTTTTAATTTAGTGTTGTTTTTTTTCTAGATTAATTGTCAGCCTAAGAGAGTTTAGTCTATTCCATTATTTTACCCATAGAAGAGGAAGTAAGATGGATTCATGCCTTTCCTAAGAGCCTTATTTTGAATTTGAACACAAATTAACTGAGACAGAATTTGAAATTTGGTCATTTAACACAGTCTTAGATGAAGCAAGAAGCTTAGGGTTGCCTGCATCTTTTATAACTGTAGAACAGGTGCTAGATGAGACAAGCAACATTGCGGCAAAGTGTGGAATGACTGCGCATGTGTGCTGGAGAACTGAAAAGGAGGCTAACATGTATGCAAATTGTGGTTAGCCTGAGATAGATAAATGGAGCCCCAATTCATCAGTTGGGCAGCTGCGCTTGGAGTTGTTGAAGGAGATAGATCATTAGTAAGAAGGAGGACAACTTTGTTAGTACATATAATACTCCAAAATAAAGTTCCTATTCTGTTTGCCATTTGTTCAGTCATACTTCTTTATGACACATTGTAATCTACATATGATCCAGTATTTATAGTCATTACATGTGGGTTAGGGTTAGTCATTACATGTGGGTTAGGGTTAGTCAATACATGTGGGTTAGGGTTAGTCATTACATGTGGGTTAGGGTTAGTCATTACATGTGGGTTAGGGTTAGTCATTACATGTGGGTTAGGGTTAGTCATTACATGTGGGTTAGGGTTAGTCATTACATGTGGGTTATTGTCCTCATCTTTGTTGTTGTTATTACATCAGTTTAGGTATTATACTTTCCAGCCTTTATCAGATGTCTGTCGATCTGGGTAATCTACTGGAAATTCTAAACTGAAACCTTTATTTAATCTACCCTTGGTGTTTTGCTTATGGATCACTTTCAACAGATTCCCAACCAAGTCTGAAGCATTGATAGTGTCCTGGGCCCGGTTAAAGGTCCAGTAAGAGTAACACAAAAACAACAAAATAGGAAATAACAAATATATATTAAAGACGGAAAGAATACAATACTTGGAACTTGGTTAGTAGAAACAATAATACGAGTTAGTGTAAAATGCTATGATTTGATCATCGGCCTTAGAAATGGGACTCATAATGGTCGTTAAGGTCACAGTGTTCATAGACTGACTCTCAGCTGAGTTCGGGCAGCTCTGTGGACACTCTCCTCAGGCTACTCCCTCTCACCTCTTGTGAGGGGAGGTATAAGTAATGGTTAGAAGAGTTCATTCAGTCTGTTGGTGATGCCGACATGACAGATAGCAAAAAGAGTTCCTGTGCAAAACTTTGGTCAGATCCCTTTTGATTTGAGTGGCAAACTTGATATCAAGGCCATGTAACTAGTTCTCAAGATACTCAAAAAAAGTTGGAGAGTTTCTGAATAGAACATGTATCACAAAAATATCAGAAATAGTAAAACAAAACTTCAGAAAAGAAATACAAACAAATGGGAGATATGAACTTGTGATAATAGTTCATATCTCCTATTATAAGTACTTATAATAAGTATAAGCCAGTTTTTATAAGTAGTGAAAATCACTATTATAAAAATTGGCTTGCTCGTGAAAATGAATAGTATCGCTACTTATAAAAACTGGTTCACTCATGAAAAAAAAATTTTTTTTTTGGAGTTGAGGAATAATTTTTGTTGATTTTTACATCTGTAGCAGCCACAGATCTATTTCCTTTAGCGAATCAATGCCCCCGACGGGAGATTCGGTCACTCACTGACCAATCAACGGGCGGAGCGCATTGATTCCTCTCTAGAACTATTTTTCCTAGTCGACTTTGGTAGTTCGGACGAAAGGCAGAGAGCCATGAGCCCGCGGCAGTAACGGACGTCTCTCTCACACCGCTGCCACTGATTCCCCATGGAATACTTTCGCGGAAGACGCTGCTGCTAGCTTCACCATGGACACTTACATACTACCAATCTTGTACGTTTACTATGTAATAAACCATTCTTTGTTGTTGTTCTAAAAGTAAGTTTCGTCATTCATTTGTGTGCCTAAAAAATATAGTGTTGGGGAAATTAAGCATTTCCCATACCTCCTATACACATCCATTAATAATTTCTATTTTGTTTTATTTTCTTTTTGCAGAGTTATCTTTACTTAGTTGTTCTTGCACAAAACCAATTTTTTTTTACCAAAATATTGATTTTGAAAAATGAGCAAATGCATATATGCATTTTTAATTAAAAGACTAAATTTACATAAATTAATAAAAAGTATGTATTTGTTTATTTTTCCTTTAAGATTATTTCCCCAGCAGAAATGTAATTTTATAGAAGGATACTGAAAATTCTATGGGCAGAGTAAGCAAGCAACAAAGAAGTCTTGAAGAAAATGACAGCAGAAAGAACACTTCGAGTCAAAATCAGGAAAAGATAATGCTGGTATTCATTTGACATATAATGAGGAAGAATGACTTGGAAAAACGCCCTTGCTGTGTATAAGGAGGGAAAGAAAGATGGGGAGAGCAGTGAGCCACTGAGCTCACAAGGATAGCTGAATATAGGGTGAGGACTATAGTGAAGAAGAAAAACTGCTGAGAGCCACAAAAGATAGAAAACTGTGGAGATCCATGATCACTTATGTCTTGAAGGGATGTCGTACATTGAAGAATTATTATCCCCAAATATTTGCATTTGTGCTTAAATAAAAACCCTCACAACTAATATTGAAAAAAAGTTCTGAAAATTGATAAAATTCAGAAAATTAAAAAATATGCAGATATCAATAATGCGAGCACAGTTTCAAACTTAACGTTTGAAAGTAAGAACAATGTTCAATGACACTGTAAAAATTCAGGGATCAATTATACACTGCATTTATATTCTGAACATGAATCCTCCATTCTAAATTAATGAAAAATAAATAAAATCATATCTCTTTCAAGACATGACTGACTGAACAGAAGATTATCCTGCAGTAGGTTGCCATTGTTTTCTGGGGTAGACTGGTTGCCAGACAAGGCTATAGAACCCAATCTGTCCTACTATTTAACCCATAACTGGAGAAAAGAGACGGATTAATACCTTTCCATGCACCACGATGCACATCACTACGGTTGTGCATTGTGGTGAAGTGGATATTGACATGGAACGACAAATCTAGGAGCTGAGTTTGAATTCCAGTTGAATTGATGGCATTCACTTACACACAAATACCTTTGAAAAAGGTATTTATCCATCTCTTCTCTCTAGTTATGGGTTAAATAACAAGACAGATTGAGTTCTATAGCCTTGGCTGGCAACCAGTCAATCACAGAAAGTAATGGCAACCTACTGCAAGATAATCTTCTGCCCACTCAGTCATGTCTTTTTTGAGACATGATCGCCCAAACATGTATCATGTATGGCATTTGACTAATCTCTTAAAGTGAGATGTCAGTGTTATATAGATGACAATTCATATATTGCACCCTGTATAATATACATTATCACTTGTATGTATCTCTCTCCCTCTTTCTGCAATAATTTCTAAAAAAAACAGTTCTGTGATAACAACAGTGGGGTTAATAATGTATTTTGCCCAGGAGGTACAAATAGTGGCCGGAGGGCTGTCCAGTTTCCAGGGCTGAGCCTCTCAAAAGTGTGAGAAGCAATAATAAAAGATTAGAATGATGATCAGGTAGAATCAGCCTGGAGTTGAAAGAAACAGAAGTTAGTAACAGATGAAGGAGTTGAATCTATGCCAAACTGTTTGTGAGTAACAGTCAAGTGTCAGTAAATGGTGAAGGGAGATAGGGTGTCTATCTGACCTCCTACTTTAGTTTGAAATGTATTGAGGAATGGCTGACGGCATAATGGACAAAGATGAAGAGTGTAGAGAATGAGAAGTGATGTATATTCCTTATTATTAGTTATTAGAAGTAAGATTTTGTTTGAGAGTTTACTTGTCAAGATGAAGATCTGGAAAAAACCATTCTATTTTTGCTCTGAAAATGCTTAATAATTTTTAAGTTTGGATGTAATGAATAGGTAATGAATATGCATACACCTGGATTCCCCCTCACTGGAATGTGATTGGCTGGTGTCAGCCATAAATCTAAATCTAAACTTATTTATAAATGGAACTTTATGTGTGTGTGTGTGTGTGTCTCCGTTACCTATAGACTCTGAAATGGCTGAACCGACTTTCTTGAAAATTTACAGTTTTACTATAAGCATCTGCGAGTGTTCTTAGCTAAGTTTTGTGTCTAAATACCCCCGATAAATATCGAAAATTGATAATCGAAAAAATTGGGTTATAAAAGGAGTGGTCTGATTTTAATCAAATTTGATACACTTATAGACAAAGACATAAGAAACGATATTCAGAAGTTTCAACGTTGCAGTTCTTACAATAGTGCAGAAAATCGATAACGTATATATAAAAGCTTTCGTTGCACCCAAGCAACGCCGGGCTATACTGCTAGTACAGACTAAAGAAAGGACGTCTAGAGGTCTTCCACTATTGATCTTCATCTACTGACTACGCCTATGTCTCAGGCTGCTGCATATGACGAGCACCTTTCATTATGTCTACATACTAGATCGTTCTACCTGGTTACATTTGCCTAAGGCATTTAACTACCTCGAATGATATATAATATCCCTTTCCGAGAAATATCAGTTTTAAATAAATTTTATGATTTCAAAGCATTTATTAGGATGAAAGATTCATAGTTTAAAATAGTGAAAAGTGAAATGCACAAATAAATTTAAATAATGATTTATAAAAAATGCAAACAAGATAGATAACGATAAGTAAGATGTGCTGTGGTGATACCGAGCAAGCAAGGGACCGGATATTTGCCCTCGGAGGTCCAGAAAGCAAATAACCAAAACTGGTCTTTGTGCATCTGGACTCCACACAGAAGTTCCAGAGGTAAACCAAACATAAATAGATATCAAATTCCTTTTACAGACCTGTCGTGGAACTCTGGATCCTGATTGGTCATCAAATCGCAAAATTCAAAATACGTCAGAAAAACGTTTTTTTCACAGCTAAAGAAAAAATTCTTTCTTTGAGCCACACCATGTGACTATTCAATATTTAAGGATGGTCACTAACCAGTCATGGTCATCTCAGAGGAGGCAGTTTGCTGACACACATCAAAGAGGTAACGCTCAACTTCAACTGACCCTGGACATTGTCGTCTCTCTCTTCCTCCTTCTCTATCTCAACAATTACTGCTACAAAAACTGAACACGAACTCTACTCATAACTTTCTCAATGAACATTAATTTCTACAAGTCTTGTTATTCCTTCTTTTAATAAATTTCTATTTTAAAATGCAAAATGTATATTTTATTATTCCACTCTTCTCCACTAATCCACACATTCCAACTGCCCACAACCAACCTTCTGTTGATTATAACTCTGCATCTAAACTTGTTAGGGAGTTCGGTTAAGAAAGACACAAGGCTGAACAAAAGAAACATTAACCAGCTCCCTACACTTCAGTGCATTTAATCTCAACGACATCGAGTATGCTCAGTACCTAGATAGGTAAACACTTGGGAATACCAAATGCTGTAAGCATGTAGGTGATACAATGGATAACATCTCAGTATTGGAATTTGGAGAACCAAGTTCCAATTGGGTTTATTATAGTCACTTAGGTTCAAATATCCTCAGGAAAGGCATGAATCCACCTCTTCTCCTCCCAGTTATACGTTAATTGGACTTTTATCATTTATCGTTATTATCTCCCAAATATTCTTACAATCTAAAATATTTTCTAGCTTTAAATAACATGCAAAAGGTTGATAATCCATAAAAAACAAATCAATTAAACTTATTTTCTAAGCAATACTTTGCATTTCTCTTATTACTTACTGAAATTAATCAAATTTTTTATTATCTGTAACCTTACATTTTTTTACTACTGTTCACCTAATACAAGGCCCAAGAGCCACTCCAGAGATAGTGTTAATAAATGAAGTGTTGTAAGGAGATTATGTTTTTTTTTTAATCATATCATCCCGAGCAAGGCGGTAACGCCACTGATGTGCAGAGGGCTACATAGGAGTGAAAAGATTGGAAAAGAGAAAACCGGAAACCGCATCCTAAACAGGAAACAAGGGATGAGCTTCTTTACCTGTTCAATAGACGTGGGTGGAGTGTGAACCTGGCGATAGTTTAGTATATCTAATCCAATTGAAAAAAAAAGTGAGAAAATGTTATCAGTGAAGTGAAGTACCTTCTTGGGAGGATGTTTTACAATGCAACAGTTCTGGGGAAGAAGTTGTTTGAATATAACTTGTTTTTTTACAAACAGAATAAAAAGAGAATGAAGGTGATTTGATCCTGTGTAAATGGCATGGCAGGTCTTGACTGGTATCACAAAGGAGTGTAGTTCACCTGAAGGATACATGTATGGAGAGCCCAGGCTAAAAAATAAAATTACTACAGCAGATAGAATTTACTTGGCTGGCATGCTTAGGAGACTGATATACTGACTAAGTTTAACTTTGGCACAGAAGCACAGGAGTAGTGCGCCTGTGAGGAGCAAGCACAGTACATTAGTGCTTAGACTAGGGAAATTAGGTTGCTAAAATCTATTCTTAAATTTCAAGTATTTATTTTCGATGATTTACCTAAAACATTAACATAATTATACTGTGAAATGAATTTAATATATTTTTGCATACAGCAGTGCCGTGCTTAGGCCCCCCCCCTCCCCGCAGACATCGCAATTACAGAGGGGGCGCAAGACTCCGGGGAAGCCGCAGGGCTCCTTGGCTCTGCAGATTGTGGGGTTTGATACATTGACACACACACACACACACACACACACATACATGGTGATTCAGCGTTCACGGGATAACTTAGTTTCCCGCGTGAACGAATGCCAATAAAAGCGAGGAACGTCACATGGTACGCTAGTTAGGATTTTGTTCCGGACAAGAGCAGACATGTCTCCCTAACTCACACAAACACACGCGCACTAATTGCGGGTAGCAATTAGTGGCGCAAATTTTTTTTTATTTTTCTTCTCACCGACATGAACACTATGCACATTAACTTTCATTCAAACTGGACCTTACATAAAATAACTTCCTACACATAAATTCACAATTTTTCCAACCTTCGTCAGTAGAAATCCACAGACTGCCTAAGACTACTACATTCGCATGTAAGTCTCTCTCTCTCTCTCTACTCAACGCACACACAGACACAGAACTTTGTCTTCTGTCTGACTTTCTTGCCTAAACGCATACACAGACACAGAACCTTGTTTTCTGTCTGAATAATTTCATCAAGGATTTGAACTTTGAACTCTTGACGATAATCTTAACGATTGTACAAACCTTTCTTTCAGCTAGAAAAAGAACTTCTCTTTCCTTAATTTTATGCATGCTCTCAACCCTATGTAACCTTTGTTAATATATTGTTTTTCTGGTTACTTTCGCCTACTCGTCTTTCTTATTGCCTGTTTTATTTCATGACCCCATGTTACGTCGAGTCGACTCGTTAAATCTAAATTAGTAATGGACGCTTCGTCCTCTACAAGATCTATTGTATTTGTAATAAATAAAAAAAAAAAATTAAAGAAATAGTTATTAGGATTAACTAGAAAATTATTATCATATTTGTATGTTGAAATACACATCTATCAACCCATCTGCTCTCTATTTACACATCATACGCTAAAAGTCTGCCTCCTTCTACCGAGCGCCCATAGCCCAGAGGTAGAATCGCTGACTGACGTCAATTCGGTCTGGTTTCAATTCTGGGTTAAAAGCAATCGGATGTCCAACGGTACTGATGAGCTGTGATACAGCGAAACAGATCTGTCTGCGGATGACTGTAATCTTCGATAGAAGCTTTCCGGGGTAGGGGCCTCCCGAAGAAGCTGTAAATTATTTGTAAAAAAGAGAAAAATGAACTTGAGAGAGAAATAGATTATAGCTATCTGTTTCACTATAAAAGTAGCTAAAAGTTGTGAAAACGTTTGTAATGTATTATAGCTTGAAAATGCCAATTACGCGATTTCTTCCGTTTTTTCATGATCATGTTGCGGAACTCGTGGTTGTAGGTTTAATGTTTAGGAAGGGTTTTAAGGTTGTGTGCGTGTTCTTAACCAAGTTCACAACTATTTTTATATTTGATCACAAGAAACGACAATCCAGACAAAAATGTAGAAATGATTAACTCAAACAACTGGTTGAGCAAACAAATGTAACATGAATAATTTTATATAATCAAAAAAACATTTAAACAGTTCAAGAAATACAATTAAATTCACATATGAAGATAGACCTGTGATGTCGAAATGACTCGAAATGTTAAGATGAGTTTTAAACATGAAATAGTCAAGAATGAAATATCGTAAACATTTTTTGTTTGATGAAAGTTCGATTCGTTACAAAAATACAACCGAAGTGCGGTGAGGCGAATGTTCGTAGATTTGCACGTAATGTAGGTTGTAGAAACAGAAATGAGATTTACGAACCTTGCCGAAATATTTTTAGTTGACGAAATATCTTAATCTTTTAATTATAGAATATTCAGTATTCATATTGTTTGTTACGTAAAGGTAATCAGTATTAGTAAGAATATAAGTCTGAATAAAACTTCACGGAGATTAAAATATCGGTGGTCGAGAAATAGTCAAAAAATATTTTTACAAGTAGATGAATTTCTTGACGGTAGAGAGGAAGGTCTTTCAGTATGTGAAGAACGAAGTGAGTCCAACCCCTGAATCCATTAGCACTTCGAAAGATTGCGCGCGAAATGTAAAGTGCGGCTGGTCGAGGGTGTTGAAAAGGACCAAAAACGGCACCTTATATACTTGTCTGGATAATATCGGCTGAAATCAGGCCCTCAGATTTAGGCGCCAATACTGTGACTTAACCAATGGGATTGCTTGCATTGCAACCATAAGCACTGATTGGCTAATTCACAGTCTTGGAATGATCCAAATCTGCCGACCAGTAACCAGTGGGTGGATAGCTTAGTCTATCCCAACAATCACAGAATATCTGCGTTCCGAGAGTATGTTATTTTGTTTAAGGTACCATATTATGGGTTCAGTATGTCCAGGGGTGCGGTTGGAGGGCGCAAGTTACATTCTGCAGGTAGAGAGGCCGCAAGGTACATCCTGTGGGAGGGAGGGGCGATGTTGCTAAGAACGGCTCTGGCATACAGAGTGTATAAATTACAGAATAAACTGGTTAAATGTTGAAAATAATCTCTTTCAAACGTTACACGAGAATTAAGAAATGGGAATAGCATGACGGTTAACCTCATTTGGCAGCAAGACCTTCGATTTGGAGTTTGTGAGGAGCATGGAACCACCTCTTAATTTCTGTTGTTCTCCGGTCCACCCTGACCCAGAGTGATAGCACCTGTTAGGGTCCCAACTATGGACAAATAGTTAACCCCCAGAATGGGGTTGAAACATTGTGAAAGTTTAAAAATACACTTTTATAGAAATATATACCAAGAAAAATATACACTTTTGAAGGAAAAATATTACCAACAAGACATTTTTAATGACAAAATTATTAGCATAACACATTTTTGGAGGAAAAAAATATTCTCAGCAAAAGATTTTGAATACAAAACTAGAATACATTTTCAGTTTTCTAAAATAAAAAAGAGTAAAAAAAAAATATTCATTAAAATCTGACAAAATCAATCTTCTCGCTATAACTGAACATTAAAAAAAAATTACCTTAAAACCCCACCTTTTTGGCATTAAATAACTCACAGAGATTGATATGCCATTAAAAAAACAAACTCAAAACCTCAAAGAAAATGGAAAGAAAAAGGTCAGTAACATTTAAAATCAGAAAGAGTTGAAATTTCTGGGATATCTGATGAAGAAAGAAGGCTTAGAGAATTTGATATCAAGAGGAAATACTTAGCACTGGGCCGAGTTCGAATTCCAGTTAAATTCCTTGCATTCACTTATGTGCAAATACCCTTGGGAAAGGTATTAATCCATCTCTTCCCTACAATTATGAGTTAAATAACAGGACAGATTGGGTTCTATAGCCTTGGCTGGCAAGCAGTCTCCTGCAGAAAGCAATGGCAACCTACTGCGAGATAATCTTCTTCCCAGTCAGTCATATCTCTTTTGAGACATGATCACCCAAAGCATGTATCACGTATGGCACTTAACTGAATGCTGCATAGAACCATGATAACCTGCGTTCTGAAGGAACATGACATTAAAAGAAAAATCTGTACAAATTATTCACCTATGTGCAAATATTTAATAATAATAAAAGAAATTCTCATACTATGTATTATTTAAACACCTTCAGCTAGGTCTTCATGTCATATTTCACACCTTCAGCTAGGTCTTCATGTCATATTTCACACCTTCAGCTAGGTCTTCATGTCATATTTCACACCTTCAGCTAGGTCTTCATGTCATATTTCACACCTTCAGCTAGGTCTTCATGTCATATTTCACACCTTCAGCTAGGTCTTCATGTCATATTTCACACCTTCAGCTAGGTCTTCATGTCATATTTCACACCTTCAGCTAGGTCTTCATGTCATATTTCACACCTTCAGCTAGGTCTTCATGTCATATTTCACACCTTCAGCTAGGTCTTCATGTCATATTTCACACCTTCCTTCAGTTAGTGACAGTCATAAAATTGGTTGGTTACACTTCTACTGAATGATCTGGTTTGACATATATTAGTTTATATTTTCATAGTTTATTAAAATATATTCTTGCTTCATTCCTATTCCTTGCACAGCAATAAATGAATCATTTCCCAAGTTTCCAGTATACTGCTGTTCCTAGTTAAGTAGCATTTCCTATTTTGATATTTGTTGTGGTGGATTCCAGGTGAGGAACAGCACAAAATAATTTAACCCAGTTATGGGTTAAATAACAGGGCAGATTGGGTTCTATAGCCTTGGTTGGTAACCAATCTACCACAGAAAGTAATGGCAACCTACTGCGAGATAATCTCCTGCCCAGTCAGTCATGTCTTTTTTGAGGCATGATCGCCCAAAGCGTGTATCATATATGGCACTCAATTGACTGAATGCTCTTAGTCTCTTAATAAGAATTTCCTGTTCAGGTAGTCTGTGTTTCTATAATGCCTGTTCTGTTGCAAGCGTTTTGCAAAAGATCAAATATAAACCAAGAAAATAGAGAGTAACTATTTTTCACCCCAACTGCTTGGTGCAGTAGCAAGCAAAAGTGGGGTGCAAATGGTGCGACAACATCAGACGTTCATATTGGGACGGCACCCATTTACAGAGTAAAATAGAAATTTAGTTTATATTTGATTTGAAATAAAGTGTTTATTTCATGTTTAATCTGTTTTTACAAATTTAAAATCTCTTCCTTTCTCAGATTTCTCAGTGCTGAGTCTTAGGAGAATGCAATCAAGTTGGACCAGGATATCACTAAACTGCTTCACATCATTGGCTTGGTGCCTCACGTTATTGATTTTTTTTCTGTGTAAACTTAGTATTGTTAATAAAAAATTATTTCTAAACTAAAAAAAAATTAAGATGAAAGATTAACGAGCAAAAAATAAAAATATATATAATTTTATTTTCATGTGAAAATTCCAAGTCCTTAAAACAAATTAACAACATTTTCCTTATGTAATTTTCCACATGTCATGACAGTAAACTCTTAGATATAGAACACTAATATGTTACGCAAAACAAAAGTTGCTTTTTTTTTTTAAACTGGAGTCATTTTCTGCATTCAGTTACTCTTTATCCTCCTCTCATTAAGTGTCTAATTTGCTATCTGCCAGAAACTTATCTTCCCCATTACAAGTTAATATAAAATACCGAACGAGTATTGGCATTTACAGAATTTTATGTGATAGGTACTGACATTTATGCATTTGAGAGCAATTCTCTAATAAAAGCAATTTTGTACGAGAGGTGAAGAGGAAACCGTGATATCAGCTGTGCCATCCATCTTCATACGACTGGAATCATACAGTTGTTTTTGAGGTGAAGAAACACAAGCCAAATAGGGTTTCCAAATGTCTCATTACAGCTATTAATCTTTAAAAGGGTATATTTTCATAATTACCAAAAGATATTTAGGTTAAGAATTTCTAGATGCCACTTACTAACAAATAGTCATAAGGTTAACTGTACTTCTAACTTTCATTGACACACTAGTTCTCATACAATCACTGAAATTAAGCAATGATGAACCTGGTCAATTGTTAGATGGGTGACAACTTGGGAATAAGCTTGTATGTGTCAGAGGAGGAATTGATAATTGCTTGGAGTTAGAAATCAGAGAGCTAACTTCCAATTTTGGTCCTTCCACATTCACAATACCTGTATTTATAAATATGAACAAGCTATGGACAGGAAAAAGTAATTTTGGTAAGTAATATTTTGTTCAGAATGAGACATCAGAGAGCAGAGCTTGAATTCCAGTTAAATTTGCTTCATTCACTTACACACAAATATCCTTGGGAAAGATATTAATCCATCTCTTCTCCCTCCTACTATGGGCTAAATAGCAGGACAAATTGGATTCTATAGCTTCAGTTAGTCACCAGTCTACCACAGAAAGTAAAGGAAACCTACTGCAAGAGAATTTTCTGCCTAATCAGTCATGTCTCATAAGAGACATGATCACCCGAGTGTGTATCATGTATGTTACTTAACTGACTGATCTTATAATAACCCCAGATAATAATATATCGGTTAAAATGAGATGTTAGTGTTATTTTCATTTTTGTATAATTTAGACAATTTATCCATCGCACCCAATACAATCTTCCCTTTTAACATGAGGCTATTATAGATTAAGCTTAAAATATGTAAAGATGTACAAATTAAAATTTTTTACTTATTTTCCAGATTTTCTCTTCCCTCCTTTCTGATTTTGATTCATTTAAGAATGTCTTCTAGATGATTTTTCTAAAGACACACCTGTAATTTTTAATTAAAAAAAATAAAGTTTTATGAAGAACCGATGTTTAAAAGTTTTTCTGCTTTCTTTGATGTAGTTTGTTTGTGAAACTTGTCACCTTATCATGTCCAACTAAAAATTCAAAATCATAAAAAACAGAATACAGATTCTGCTTCAAATTAGAATTTTTATTTTCTTTCTAGATTTGGTTTTTCTCACTTTTGAACTCTGTGAAACTTTATGACTTTGACTTTATTTGAAATTACATTATTTGGATATTTCTGTCCTTTTCTATCTAGTGTCTGCCAAATTATAGAAGGTTCAATATTTTTTTAAATGCTAAGGAATGGGTCTAACATTCTTTGCACACAATTCTCTATTGGACATTTTTTTAAGTTTGCAATTTGATTATTGTTGCTAAATCTGGTTTTGTCCTTTCACTAAGTATCTAGATATTCTAGACAAAATCCAAAGAAGAATCTGCAATGTTATCAGTCCTGATCTGACATCTCAGTTTCAGGCACTTTCCCACAACTCCAAGATAGATTTTTATAGATATTTTTGTGCCAATTATTCTAATCAGCTTTTCTCATTAGTACCATGATGCTATGAATTTAAAAATGTGCATTGCGGTGCAGTAGATATTGACATGGAACGACAAATTGGAGAGCCAAGTTTGTTTTCCAATTGAATTCCTTGGATTCACTTATGCACAAATACTCTTGGGAAAGGTATTAATCCATCTCTTCCCTCCAGTTATGGGTTAAATAACAAAACAGATTAGGTTCTATAGGCTTGGCTGGCAACCAGTCTACTGCAGAAAGCAATGGCAACCTACTGCAGGATGATCTTCTGCCCAGTCAGTCATGTCTCTTTCAAGATATGATTGCCCAAGCATGTATCACATATGACACTTAACTGACTGACTGAATATAATAGTTAAAACCATGATTAAAGCTTTTACTGGGCATAAAGTGGGGGATCCGTTTTATATTGTTATGAAGTAATAAAATGATCCCCCGCTAATTTCTAATTAATAATATAATACATCTCTTTTCCCTCTAGCTATGAGCCAAATAAGAGGACAGATTGGGTTCTATAGCCTTAGCTGGCAACCAGTCTACTGCAGAAAGTAACAGCAACCTACTGCAGGATAATCTTCTGCCCGGTCAATCATGTCTCTTTCGAGATATGATTGCCCAAGTGTGTATCACCTATGGCACTTAACTGACTGAATATAATAGTTGAAATCATGATTAAGGCTTCTACTGGGCATAAAGTGGGTCATCAGTTTTCTATTGTTACAAAGTAATAAACTGATCCCCCATGAATTACTACTGCCTTTCTGCTTCCTGTTTTCCTGCATGCTGGAAGTCCTCTTTTGTCATTCCTGTGTTTAAGAACTCTGGTGAACCCTCGGACCCATCCAACTATCGCCCTATTAGCCTTCTACCAATTTTCAGGAAGGTGTTCGAGGCCATTATTAATGCTGAATTAGTGCAGCATCTTACTGCCCATAAACTCTTCTCTGACAGGCAGTATTGCTTCTGCTTTGCCAGGTCAATGGCCGACATGCTAACGACCATTACGGAGTACATGTTCCAGGCCCTTGATGAGTCAGGCAAGGCTCGTGCTATTGCTAAATCCACTGCTAGGAAGGTTGGGTCACTGTGTCGAGCCAGGATGTTTTTCCTGCTTGAATCTATCCTGCATATATACAAATCAACCATTCGTCCATGCATGGAGTACTGCTCCCATTTATGGTCAGGTGCTCCTGCTGTTCATCTCAGTGTTCTTGACAGGCCTTAAAAGAGAATTAGTAATGTGATAGGTACCAATTTGGCGGCTTGACTCCAGCCACTTTCCCACCGACGGGATGTGACCTCCCTTTGTCTGTTCTATAAATACTTTCATGGCTTCTGCTCCAATGAATTTAAGTCACTGGTGCCTCTGCAACAGGTGTTTACTCGTGCAACCAGACTGGCAACTGGGTCTCACCCATTCACAGTGAGATCAACCAAATGCAGATGACAATTCTACTCCTGCAGCTTCTTTTCTCACACTTCCAGCCACTTCCTCATTCTTGCTTTCTTGACGGCTGCAACCTCCAGGAATTTAAATGCAAGGTCAATAACCATCTCTTAACCACTTGACCCTAGTTCTTTCTTCACCACCCTGTATATTCTTTTCTTTCTCTCCACCTCTGCAACTGTCATCACACCTGTATTGCCATCCTTGTCTTGCTCCTTTCTAATTGGTTTGTCATTCTCTTCACTCTCTTCTACCTAATCTTTTTACTCTTATGTAGCCCCCTGCACATCGGTGGCGTTACCGCTTTGCTTGGGGTGATATGATTAAAAAAAAAAAAAAAGTAAATAAAAAATAATACATCTCTTCCCCCTCTAGCTATGAGTCAAATAATAGGACAGATCAGGTTCTATAGCCTTGGCTGGCAACCAATCTACAGCAGAAATTAATGGCAACCTACTGCAGGATAATTTTCTGCCCTGTCAGTCATGTCACTTTCCAGATATGATCACCTAAGCGTGTATCACGTATGGTACTCAACTGACTGACTGACTAGATTGACAGTTAGGTCTGATCATTTTACTGTTAAAAAATGATCAATGTAACCATAGGTTTTAATATTTCCTTCTTTGGCACTTTTCACCTGTGCCATTGTATTCCAGTTTCTTGTTTTTCAGTCAAGAAAAATGTCAAACATTTAAATGCTCACTTTCCTTCATTTTCAGTAATCAATTATGTCTTACTGTTTTTTTTTTTTAATGGCATTTCAGCTCCTTTAAAGTTATCTAATGCCATGATTTGCTTAACGGGAGATATCTAGGTTTAGTTTGAAGTTTACTTGATTTAAACTTTTTTGTATTGATAGATCCAGTTTGCACAAGACTCAAGATGATAGACATAGGTTTACACAAGAGTTAAAATGTCCGAAGGGTAATTCTTTTTTAATGATAAGTCCTCACCCTTGACAAGTCCCTCACCTTAGACATTCCAGAAATTAATCAACTATTTAAATCAGGAACACTCAACTTTCTGATATACTTGTATATCCAATTTCATTGAAATGATTAAAAAAAATATTTGTTAAGCAAAGTTAAACTAAATTTTTTACTTGGGTGTATAATGAGTTAAAGTTAACTTCTGGGCCAATAAAAATGGATATGCAATTATTATATCTGTTCTAGTTTATAATCTTTTTTCATTAGTTGAGTACATAATGAATTAAAGTTAACTTCTGGGATAACAAAAAAGTGTCTATACAACTGACATATTTTCTAGTTGAGAATTCTTTGTTCATGCAAGGTTTATGTCCAATTAATTATCTTCCAAAAAGTTCAGTACTTTATAATCTTAAGACTTCACTGCAGGATATATATATATATATATACACATGAAATTAATTACCTTAGCAAATATCTAATAACATCTTGTCCCATTATATGATTAAAGTATGAAGAGTGGATTTAGGCAAATCAATTGAACACTTTTCAAATTGGTTGTAATCATAAAGTTGATTCTAACAATACAGAGAACAAAAGTTTTAAACTACAATAAGCATATTTCTTTGAATGGTTTCTATTTTTCCCATCGAAAAATTGTCTCATTGTAAAAAAATCTCTTGTTTTTTTTTTCCTTTTTAGAAACCCCCACAGTCCATAATAATGAAAAAATTCACAAGCAGCCAAAATGTATAAAAATAAAAATATCCAAATCATCAATTGGAGTAGATAGACTAATTGGAGTAAATAGACTAAACTATCGCCCGGTTCACACTCCACCCACGTCTATTGAACACGTGAGGAGGCTCATCACTTGTTTCCTGTTTAGGATGCGGTTTCCGGTTTTCTCATCCAATCTTCTCACTTTTTTTTTTTCAATTGGAGTCGATAGACTAAACTATCACCTGATTCACACTCCACCCATGTCTATTGAGCAGGTGAAGAGGACCATCCCTTGTTTCCTGTTTAGGATGCGGTTTCCGGTTTTCTCTTTTCCAATCTTTTCACTCCTATGTAGCCCCCTGAACATCAGTGGCATCACCGCCTTGCTCGGGGTGATATGATTAAAAAAAAAAAAAAAAAATCTACCACCAACCAAGTTTCAATATTCACATTTTACAATATCTTTTTTTTTTTTTTTTTTAAAAAAAGGAGAATCAACTTATTTTTATTTTTCCTTTTATTCTTGGACTTTTCTTTTCTGACATAGAAAAAGAAAAGTAAGTTTTCTTTGTTGAATTTCATTCTTTTCCTGCCTTTTTTTTCTCACAGACATGTCCATGCTACTTTGGCTTTCATTCTCTTCAAGAATTTGATTCTTTGTCTGATTCTTCTCGTTGTGCCTTTCATTGGTCTGGTTCTTGTCCTACTGCTTCTCCTTCTATTTACAAGTACACAATCCCCAGTTGTTCCATCACCGGAGTCGTGTAACATTTGATATTTTACCTCTGTCAATAGAGCTCAACTTCAAAAGTAATTCTTCTGGGAAGATATTTTTTTCAAACTTTATATTAGACACAACAAAATATTCCATCATTATTATTATTATCATCTTTGCTGAAATATCATATTGTTAATATAATTATTATTTTGTAATCAAAATTATTATCAGTGCTACTTTATACGAGAATTTTCCTAAAAACATTATTGGAGAGAAAGAGATTATTATTAAAATCATCATTATTTTGTAATCAAAATTATCACTGACATCCAAAATTTTTTCAGTGCTTCTTTATATCAGAATTCTTCTAAACACATTATTGCAGAAAATGATAACTTAATATGCAAACGATTCTTATGCATTTCTCGGTATTCTTTTTATACAAGTCATTAAATTTTCCAATATTGTTTAATTCTCTCTCTGTTCAAAGCCTGTTCTGATAGTGAAACGCGGTTATTAGTACAAAAGTGAAATCAGAGAACTGGTTTCAAATTCTAGATGTATTTGGTACATTCACTTTCACACAAAAGCCTCTGGAGAGGCATGAATCCATCTCTTTCCAACTATGAGTACAACAGCAGTATCATCTCTTTAAGCCAAAGACTACACTGAATTCCAAATTATAGAGGCATTTCACTATGTTTCCCAAAAATTCATGTAAATTTGTCAATAAAGAAAAGTAATACAATGTGCATTGTGGTGCAATGTATATTGACTCAGAATGACAAATTGGGGAGCTGAGTTCAAATTCCAGTTAAATTCCTTACATTCACTTACACACAAATACTCTTAGGAAAGGTATTAATCCATCTCTTCCCTCCTGTTACGGGTTGAATAATAGGACAGATTAGGTTCTATAGCCTTGGCTGGCAACCAGTCTACAACTGAAAGCAATGGCAACCTACTGCAGGATAATCTTCTGCCCAGTCAGTCATGTCTTGAAAGAGATATGATTTTATTTATTTTTCATTAATTTAGAATGGAGGATTCATGTTCAGAATATAAATGCAGTGTATAATTGATCCCTGAATTTTTACAGTGTCATTGAACATTGTTCTTACTTTCAAACGTTATTCACCTTTGTGCAAATATTTAATAATAATAAAAGAAATTCTCATACTATGTATTATTTAGACACCTTCAGCTAGGTCTTCATGTCATATTTCACACCTATTCAGTTAGTGACAGTTATAAAATCGGTTGGTTACACTTCTACTGAATGATCTGGTTTGACATATATTAGTTTATATTTTCATCGTTTATTAAAATATATTCTTGCTTCATTCCTATTCCTTGCACAGCAATAAATGAATTATTTCCCAAGTTTCCAGTATACTGCTGTTCCTAGTTAAGTAGCATTTCCTATTTTGATATTTGTTGTGGATTCCAGGTGAGGAACCGCACAAAATAATGAACGACAAAACAGAGATGGAGATAGAAAAGTAAGTTATATTGGATGTAATCTACAAACTTGAATGCAGGTTAGTAAATCCAGGAATACTATTAGTAAGAAAATAAATATATACAAGTCTTGAAGTAAAATCATTGGAAATAGTATATCCATGTATATTATTCTAGCTGAGTGGACCTCAGAGCTAGTCTGGTCTCTGGATAACTTCGGTATCTCTCCGATAACTGTAACAAATCTCTACGATTACTCTCCACTGCCAACTGCGACTGTAACTACTGTTCTCTCTATGGCAAGAGTATATGTACACTCAGTCGAGTCCATTATCACATACAAAAGAGGGAGATCCCACAACAATATTATAATAGCTTTTAGTATTTGTCACATCTAACACTGTAGTGAGTCAGGTTTATTGACACTAATCATTGGTTGGAAAAAAAAATATGGTAGTAATAGCAGCATCCAACTAATGCCTATATAAACTCAGGTGATAAACAGAAACCTACTCTTTGTTTGTTTCACCTTGTAGGAGCCTCAGTGATGCTTGGTAAATTGGCCTTGTGCCAAACACAACTGAAGTTCCCACAATTTAAATATCAGAAGGTTGGATGTTGAAATGTGTAACGATAAAATATCTTGTTTCTACAATAAAGCAAAGATTTATGAACAGAATGACAAAATTGTAAGAAGACAGATATAAGTGACATTTCGTTAACTGAACAGGATAATATATTTGTGAAAAGAAAAATGTTCATTGAGAAAATGCATTTACTTTTGAAGTTAAAATTGTTCAAAGAGAAATGTAAGTATTTAAAATGTCCACAGAAGTTTAGAGTTCATGATTTGATAGTAGCAAGTAGCTAAGTGTCCCAAGGCGTAAAATGATGGTAGCTGAATGTGAAGTCTTATGTACCTTTCCCTTTTTTTGGCAGGTTGGCAGCAGGGTGAGAAAGAAGAAATAAAGAAATTGTCCTCTTGTTGTTGCTCTCTTTGGCAGTGTGGAGTGAAAAATGAAGAAAGGTTGAATGAATCTGTGATGCACCCTTAGGTTCAGGTGGCATGGAGTGAAAAAGAAGAAAAAATTGGAAGAAGAGGTCCGCGAGACATGACCAAGTCAGCTTGAAGTTTCTTCCTTACACTGTGAGATGCTACCAGAAACTGCTCCCATTCTGACTGCCTTTGAAATTTCTTTGCCACAAGGTTCTTCAGCTAACCACTTGTATTCTGGACTGAATTTAACCAGTACCGTCCTTAAGTAGTGAATCTGGTCATGTGACCAGATCCAGCAAGCCTTTTCTCTTCTAGGTGTGAAAAAACGCCATATATGCATTTTTCATTTCTAATCCACTCAGGATCCAGAATTTTGCTTTTTACACTGACTTGTGAATTTTGCCTTGGTCTGGGCTTTTCCAAAATGTTTTTAGTTGTTTGTATCCAATTTTTGGGTGTACAATTTTACTTTGCTGAAGTTGAGTTTTTCCAAAATGCTTTTAATCGTTTGGATCCGATTTTGCAGGTGTGCAATTTTACTTTGTGTGTTTTACTTAGTTGATGGATGATATAGGATTTGTATCCTAAAACCGAGAGAACTCCATACAGCTTGCATTGTAAATAATGATTTTGTTTCTTTAAATTTAGACATATGGACCTTCTGGTCTATGGAAGATTTACTTTTCCATTATAAAACCTTTGTTTTATTCCTATGGCCTTACACTATTTCAGTCAGTCTTAAATTTTGCTTTTGTTCTACTTTGTTTTGTTAAAAAATACATCAAGTGCTACTGATACCTTTTAATGAGATACAGATATCTTTTCACACTAAAATACTGTGCTATTAAATATAAACAAGTTGTGAGTTCTTATATACTATAACTTAAAAATATACAGGAATTTAAAACTATACAGATTTATAATTTACTAAACCTTCATTAGTCAGTAATTGATCGTTTTTATAAGACTGCAAACAATTTTCACCTCAACAAATATTTTTTAAAAATACTCATAACTGTAAAAAGACAGAATACATGTTTTTAATAAAAAGACAACATGAGGTATGAGTTATATATTGGTAATAGTGAGATGAGCCATTTCTTGAACAGAATTCATTGACTGAAAAGTTAAAAATATAGTCAGTTGTAATTTATAAACACTTTCTCTTAAAACGATTTCTCAGGAAAACAGACTTTTCAACTTTACTATTATTACTTTTCCAAGTAGTAATATTGACTTCCTTTTTAAGTTAACATCTTAATTATATCTTATTTTCTATTCTAGTTAACATGTGCGATCCATTTTAATTGTTGCTTCTGTGAGAATACTTCAACTAATGCAATTTTTGTTATTCAGTACAGTTTTTGTTTTTGGTTGTGTAGTGCCAGTCCAAAAAGTTCAAAGGCGGCTGGTCTTTGCCAAGGCCATCAGGTTTCACTTGTTCAAAGCCATTTCTATCTGATCTGATAAAGAATTGTTGTTTTTTTTTTTTTTAAATAACTGATCTGAGAAAATGATTGTATAAGGCTGATAGTTTAAACACTTCTGAAGGGTGAGATGTTATGCATGATAGATCTGACAAAATTATTTCTGAAGAAGACCCGGGTGGTGACACCAAAATAAAACAAGCATGAATATTTAATTCTCTGGTAAGTGTGGTAGAAATTATGTGTGTATAAAAATATCTAAGGATTATTTTTAGAAAATAGGAACATATTGAGAAACATGAAAATTTGCTTAGAAAAAAGAAGAAGGTGAATACTGGATAATATTCTCACAGATGTAAAAGAAACTTGAAGTAACAAATGTCGTTCTATCAATGAATGCCGAGAATACAATAGATCAAACATGTGAGTTATAGGAAGAGTTTCAACAAGAATAAAAACATGAATACTGCTGCAAACAATCAGAAAGAGACAGCTTAAATTTTTCGGACAATAATAAAGAGAGTGAACACCCAAAAGAGATACTGTACACAAGAGAGTAAAAGAGAAACAATGAGTACCCTACATTGTGAGTTTGAGGAATCAAAAGTTACTTAGAACAATAAAAGACTGAACATTGTGGAGATCCATGATCATTCACATCTTGAAGTATAAAAAAAAAAGAAAAAAATGATAAAATCACAAGATTTTCGTCGTCATTGAAATCAAAATGATGAGATAAAATTGTATTTAGGACACAGAGACAAAGAATTATCATGATGTCAGCTGAGAAAGTTAAAGTAATGTCAGTCTCCAATCATCAGAGCTAAATCTTGTGTTTCTAAAAGGTCTTGACTTTATAAATGAGATACAGGGTGATTTTTAAAGAGAATTCTTTTGCTATAGAATTGAACCTTATATGCAATTTAATATAGTTACATAATAAACTGACATTTCTTCTTTAAACACGAGAGCAAAGTAGTTGACACAATTATAGAGGCAAAAACAAAGTAATGATTCATAAATTTTGTATTGTCATGGATGTTGATGTTTGTTATCTTGAATCCGTTTTTAAACAACAAATAAAAACAGAGTTTGAGTTTTGTTTAACAGCATATCAACCATTGTGGGTTATTTAATACCAAAAAGGTAGGGTTTTAAGGTATTTTTTTAATGTTTGGTTATAGCAAGAAGGTTGATTGAGTCAGATTTTAATGAAACATTTTGTTTTTTATTTTTATTTTTTATTTTAGAAAACTGAAAATGTCTTCTAGTTTTGTATTAAAAATCTGTTGCTGAGAATAATTTTTTCTATTAAAAATGTGTTATGGGAATAATTTTTTTCTTCAAACATATATTGTTGGTAATATTTTTCCTTCAAAAATGCATATTTTTCTATAATAGTCTATTTTTATATTTATATATTTCCATAAAAGTATTTTTATACTTTCATAGTGTTTTGACCCCATTTTGGGGATTAGCCATTTGCCCATAGTTGTGACCCTAATAGGTGCTACCACTCTGGGTCAGCATGGACAACAGCAATTAAGAGGTAGTTCCATGCTCCTCACACCCTTCCAATCACAGGCTTTGCTGCCAGATGCAGTTTACCGTCATGCCCAGGACCAAATAAAAAACAAGTACAAAAAATAGTTTAGTGCATTAATAAATGACTCAAAATCAGTTTATCAACAAATCTATGATTATTTGATGGTACATGGTGTGTGTGTATGCAAAAATCAATTTTGCAGGTGACTAAAAAAGTTTATAGAACAGTGCTCAGTGTAATATAACAGAGCAAAAAGTATATATATATATATATATATATATATATATATATATATATATATTCTACATTTTAAGTACAACTCCAATTTTCATGCATTATGCAATCATCAGGTGCATTCTTATGAACAGTACATTTTTTGATTTGAATTCAAATAAAAAAACATTCAGTTCATAATATGCACCTGATGATTGTATAATGTATGAAAGTCTGAGTAATGCTTAAAATATAGGATAATATCCATATTTATTAATATATGTTGAAAACAGAAATAGGTGTTGCTTCAATAGAGGTTAAAAAAATTTAAAAAACATACTAACCTTATCAAAATTCAAGCATATACAACACAGGGGGTCAAAAATGCAACATAATAAAAAGAAACTACTTCAAATTCGAAAACACATCTACATTTGAAATAAAAACAAATCTGAGCTGCAACTCTAAAAAACATAATTTATGCTCCAAAATGTGATGAATGCACAAAAATATACATGACGGTGACACAAGGCCTAAATAATAGAGTAGCCCTGAACAGAAGTAACATTAAACTAGCCAATAACAGGAAATTGTACATTTCCCAACATTTACATAAATGTAGTGGTGATAAATTCAGAGTATGACACGCTCATGATGCAAGAAGAAATATTTAGAACAAAATACAAGCCTTCCCTCAACAAAACAATATGAAAAAACTAAGACACACACGCAGACACTCTAAATTCAAATGAGAAAAAAAATGATGACCTGTAGAATGAAAAAAAAATTCTACTTGATGACCTGTAGAATTGATCATTGCAAAATAATCTCAATAATAAAAATCTAATTCTCTGGATAACATAAAAAAGAACACCTAAATGAGTTTATTGTTGAGAAACCACTGAAATACTGCAAAGATGGAATCTAAGTTGATGGAAAGATTTTGTGTACTAAAATGGTTTATATCTAGTTGTCTAAATATGGCATAATTTTGTTTTGTGCTTTAATTTCCCTTAAACATTGGCATGAACTTTTTAGACAACCCAGAACAAAATCTCATACCAAAATTGAAAAAATAAAATATAAAATGAAACAAGCATTGTCAGGTCAGTTACATTGAATAAAACTTGTTTGCATGTATGTGTGTATGTAAGTTTAAGTCTGTGACATACACACTTAAACAGACACTAATTTTTCTTTCTACATTTAATATTCATCTATTGCTTTATCACACATGACATGTATCTGACCAATGAAACCATACATCAATCAATATACTTTCTCTTGGATTTTTAAAAAGATTTTCAAATCGTTCATCTTTAAAGTATCTGTGAAGAGACTTGTTAAAGACACTTTTTTCCTACTTGTTCTTTACTTATTCTATTAGAGAGTTGAATATATGGATTGAAATTCAAGAAAAGGAATAGACCTTCTTCAAAGATTTGTTTAGATGCCTTAACAAATCTCTGAAGAAGCTTATTAAAGTGAAACATGTTAGATTAAAGACACTTTTTGTCTTACTTGTTCTTTACTTATTCTATTAGAGAGTCAAATATATGGATTGAAATCCAAGAAAAGGAATAGAGCTTCTTCAGAGATATGCCTTAACAAATCTCTGAAGAAGCTTGTTTAAGTGAAACATGTTAGATTAAAGACACTTTTTTCTTACTTGTTCTTCACTTATTCTATTCATCTTGTTGGATTCTGATCCGTATATTCAACTCATATATATATATATATAAAATGAAAGTTCAAAACATATCAAGCATGATGAACATTTTAAAAATAGACTGTGCAGATTTTATCTAAAATGGTAAACAATTAGAGGAAACCTTACAAAAAAAAACATGCATGAATAGACACACTTCCATAGGGTTATTCATTCAGAGGTGCAAGACTTTTGGCAAAATATTATACTATCCTGATCTATCAGTATCACAACAATCAAAATTTGACTCCCACTGGTTTATGGCCTTTTCCAATCATTCATGAAATCACATGGAAAAGTTTAAGAAGAATTCAACAAAGCAATTGCAAAAGAGAACCTTGCATGCTGTTCTGAAAAGGCAAAGGGATGCTTGTATAACTATATGAAGTAAAAAGTAGTGTATTTTCAAACTGACTAAGGCACTACTGCTCTGGGTTGTTTTTTCCTTTTTAATATTCAAATGAATACTTTTCAAATAGAATTCACATTATGAACTGTCTGCTTGCCTCGGGACATAATGTGTATTTACATCATCAAACTTTATTGAATTATTTTGTGTTTTCCTCATTTTTCTAGTTTTGGACTTTTCAATAAGTTATTCTCTTTAATAATTATACTTAATTTCATCTTCCAGAATTGAATAAAACAAAAGCAATCGTTTTAAAAGAGTATTAGTTTTCCTTCTACCAAGTATCCTGATAATGGAGTAGCTGATAAAGTTGTATAAATAAAAACAGAAAATTTGTCACAAATGGAGATGGTATAGATGGGCTAACAGCTAACAGAAGACAAAAATAAATCAGTCTGTGGTTACTTCACATTGATGCATTTTTGAAAAGACAGGAATCTCTCTTTTCTCCAAGACTGGCTCCTGTAGCTTTGGTTGTAAACCAGTCTCGGAGAAAGATAACTGTTGTAGATTTGAATCAACCCACAACACAGAAGAAGGTGGAAAAAGTTTTTAAATATAAAAACCATAAAATATTGACTAAAGTTTTTATTGTATGTATGATTGTTCTCACAGTTCTTGTATTAAAGTTTCTTGTTTGTAGTTTGTTAAGGTAAAAAGAAATGTGATTTCTTCACATGCATGTGTAACAAAAAAAAAAAAAAGAGGCAAGAATAAAAATAGAAAGTAATTGTATGTGACATGTGGCTTGGTGAGAAAGAGGCAAGTGTCATATCACTCAGTGAGGAGACAAGTGAATGAATAAGGGAATCTCAATTAAGCTGTGTTGTTATGAATCTGTTGCAGTTTGTTGCCAGTCCTTCAGGTTTGATGACTTTGATTATATAATCTTCAAAGGGATCATAAAGCTTGCTTTTTATATTGTTAGCAGTAATGTGACCCACTGATTGAAAAATGTTCAAAAATTTATTTTCAAAGGATTAATTTACTAACTGGAAGGAGGCACAGATCCTTTAATTCAGCAAACATTTTTTGTCATTTGATGATTGATTGTTTTGGCGTTTATTTCTGTCTTTGCACCATCTAACTTAGAATTTGGAGACAGAGAGAAGGCAAAGAGAAAACCATCTTTCTCAAAATTATTAATCGTAATGCACAGTTTCCAGACATTAAAAAGAAGCTGTGTATTGATTGACTGGCAGATTTGTTTTTCACTCTTTGTAGATTGTTCAAAGCTGAAACACATTTTGGATTGTAGAAGGAAGCTTACAGTGCCTTGTGTTTGAAAGCAGTCCCCATCTTAGTAAGGACTAAGTTTTGTGCTACTATTTTCAGTGATCAAATAAGAACTAGTGTTTTCAGTATGAGAAACTGCCGGGAGACTTCATCAATGGATTGTTTGGGTTGCATTTGATGACTCATTCGGATGTAACAATACAAAGTCTATTATGCATAACAAACATAAAATGATTAAATTATACATTTGTTTTAAAACTTATAGATTTAATATTAGAGATAATTTTTATTTTTATTTCTGTGATGAAAATTCATCATTTCTTATTAGCACAACATTTCAGTCATCCTTCTTTAGGCATCAATCAATCAAGGTAATCTTAAGCAAATTTTAAACTGAACCATTTATCTATCAAAATAGCACGCAATACAGACTCAGTGTAAACAAGGCTTGTAATAAGTGGAAAGTACTTAAAAAAAGAACAAGATGAAATATTTCTAGACATTGGAATGAGATCAATCTACACATACTTATTAAGTCTTCTTCTTCTTCTTTTATGTGCCCCGTCCTTTCAGGACATAGGCGATCATGTCTTTCCACATCTCCCTATCCCTGGTGGTTCTAAGTATGCTTCTTTTTTTTTTTAATCATTTCACCCCGAGCAAGGCAGAAATGCCACTGATGAGCTGGGGGCTACATAACTGTAAAAAGATTAATTAGAAAAGAGTGAGGAGTACAAACTAGTTAGAAAGGAGCAATAGAAAGCTGAGAATGCAGGTGTGATGACAAATACATAGGTGGAGAGAAAGGGAAGGATATACGGGGGTGGGGAGAGAGCTAGAGTCCAGTGGTTAATAGATGAGTAATGACATTGCATTTAAATTTCTGGAGGTTGTAGCCGTCAAGAAAGCAAGAATATAGGAGCAAGTTCCACAGGCGGGAAGTGCTAGAGAAGAAGCTGCAGGAGTAGAATTGTTGTCTGCATTTGGCTAACCTAACTGTGAATGGGTGGGACCCAGTTGCCAATCTGGTTGCACGAGTAAACACCTGTTGCAGAAGCACCAGTGACTTAAGTTTGTCTGAGCAGAAGCCATGAAAGTATTTATAGAACAGACAAAGGGAGGCCACATTTCGATGGTGGGGAAGTGGCTGCAGTCGAGCCGCCAGATCAGTACCTATCACATTACAGACTCTCCTTTGGAGCCTGTCGAAAACACTGAAGAGAATGGCAGGGGTGCCTGACCGTAAATGGCAGCAGTACTTCATGCATGGACGGATGGTTGACTTGTATATATACAGGATGGATTCAGGTGGAAAAAACATCCTGGATCAGCATAGTGACCCAACCTTCTTAGTAGATTTAGCTATGGAATCAATATAGTGGTTCCTTTGAGGTCTGAGGAGAGGGTAAGGCCGAGGAGGCGTAGTGTGTTGCTCTCAGGGAGAATCGCTCAGTCCATGTTTATGGGAGGCAGGAGAGGTTGCCTGTGATGGTTGACAGACAGCAGCTTGGTCTTAGACGCATTGAAGTTGACAAGCCACTTCTTGCCCCAATTCACCACAGAGTGTAGATCCCGTTCAAGTTCAGCAGTGAGATTATGTCTGTCCGCCATGACAGGTTTCTTACTGGTGCGGGAGTATATTGTGGTGTCGTCTGTGTAGATGCCTACTTGGGAACTGATTTCATCTGGGAGGTCATTGATGAAAATAAGGAAGAGCGTCAGGCCCAGGATAGAGCCCTGTGGAACACCAGCATTTGTGCTGTAGGATGAAGAGGCATGCCCATTCAAAATGACCTTCATTTTGCAGTTATTTAAAAAAGATTGGATTACGTCAAGCAGGCGACCGGTAATACAGTAACACCGTAGCTTGCATAGGAGGCCAGGGTGCCAAACCCTGTCAAAAGCCTTGGAGATGTCCAGAGCAACTGCGCGAGCCTCATCAGACTCATCAAAGGCCTAGAGCATGTACTCTGTTACGGTTGTTAACAAGTCGGCCGTGGACCTGGCAAAGTGGAAGCCATATTGCCTGTCAGAGAAGAGTTTGTGGGCGGTGAGATGTTGGTTTTTTCCTGTTACACCATGCAATCCCCGTTCTGTCAGCCACCTGCTCAGGTCCTTCAAACATGTTTTCCGCTGTTTTCCTCTGTCTCTTTTTATATCTGGCCTATCAGTACCAGGTTCTCTAAGCCCTCCTTCTTCATTGCAAGTTTCAGGAACTTCAGTTGACTATTCCTGATGCTCACTATTAATTTTCTTTTCGTTGCCATTCTTTCCAACACCTCATCATTGCTCACATGTTCAGTTCATGATATCCGCAGCATCCTTCAGTAGAATCGCATTTCCACTGCTTCAAGTTTTTCCTTCATCTTTGATAATATTGTCCAACATTCACTGCCTTATTGAAGGACTGATATCACATAGCAATCTAGCACTCCCTTCTTTGTTTCTAGAGAAATTTTCCCGTGTCTTAGTCCTGTACTCAGCTTCTGGAATGCATCCTTCACCATGCCAATTCGCTTTTGGATCTCTGTCACACATTCCATCTCCTGTTTGAACACTTCTGAGGTATTGAAAGTTTTGTACTTGCTTGATTCTAGTACCCCCCCCCCCGACCTGTATTTGGCATATTAGGTTACTTCTTTTCCTTCCTTACTTCTCTTGCACTCGTTTTAATAACTGTAAACTGTACATTGACATCATTAATTTAGGAAAAGATAATTGTCTTCTCTATGACTTTAAATTCAAAGTTATTCTGTTCTACTATTTAACTCATAATTGAGGGGTAATATAGAGGAATTGATGTCTTTCTGAAATGTTGTGGTAATACTAAAAATAAAAAAGAAAAGAAAACATGAGTTTCAATACAAATTATGCAAATAACTTCTTATCCTCAAAATTTGGTCAGAAACAAAATCTTGGGGGAACATTGTTTTGAATATTTTTTCTTATTTTTTCTTAACAGTAAGGTTTGTTTTGTACAAGACCCGGGTTCCACTTGAAGCAGAGAGTTATGCAATATTTTATACAGATAGAAGAGGAAGATAATAATTAATTCTAGACTTGAACAGGTTAAGATTGTAAGTCAGTAAAGTGCTATATGTGATACATGCTTGCACTGGGAAGAAGATTATCCTGCAGTAGTTTGCCATTACATTCTGCAGTAGACTGGTTGCCAGTCAAGGCTATAAAACCCAACCTGTACTGTTATTTAACCCATAACTGGAGGGAAGAGATGGATTAATACCTTTCCCAAGGCTATTTGCGCATAAGTAAATGCAATGAATTCGGCTGGAATTTGAACTTGGCTCCCCGATTTCTCAAAGTTGATTAAAAACACAATCTAAAAAAAACACGATGAATACAGCTCGAAAGCCAGTATTAACAAAAGATACAATATACAAAACATTCCATAAAATAACAATATGCAGAAATATATGATAATAATAATATTAACTGTTTGAAATTTATGAACTCGTTATTAAAATATATAAAAAAAAAGAAATGGATCTTATCCAATATAAGTGAACAATTCAACTATAAAAAAATAATAAATAAATACAATGTATCTAAATAAAAATTAGAAAGATGTTATAATAGATCAATCCATCTTAAATAAATCAACAATGTTTTGTGGCAGTTTTTAACATCAACTTGAGATTGTTCTTTTTAAAAGGTTGAATAATTTAACCCATTCAACATGATAAATTAAAATAGTGAATTTTCAATAGCATTTCTTTAAAACTTAGCAGCTTTCATCGTTTGAAAGTCAGTTGTATTTGGCTTAATTTGTAACACATATAAATGTTGATATCAAAAAGCCAATGTTAATAAGATAGTAAAGGTTACAATGCACTGCCTGGGGGTCCAAATCAGTCGCTATCAGAGTGTAGTATACACCAGCCCTGCCCATATACATTCCCGATCAAAAATTTAAGACCACTTAAAAATCTTTAAAAAGAAATTTTTTTTTTACAGATAGATTTTAAATGCCTTCCACTTAAGGTTACCAATACTACAATCTAAAAGGTTATGGAAACAAAAAGCTACATTCCAAACATTTTATTTAGAAATTTACATTTTTATAAAATGAGGCGATTTACACATGATCAAAATTATAAGACCAGAGACAAAAATTGTACAAAAAGTCTATGAAAATATTCAACAACCAAATTTAATAATGAAGTCTACCTTCACTGCTTTTGATGACTTCAAAAATTCTGTCGGGCATGCTAGAAATAAGCGTTTCCATTAAGGTGCGGGGGATGTTGTTCCAGCTTCTGAAGATGGCTTCACAAAGTTCATTTTTTGTTGAATATTGTTTGCCATTTAGATAAATATCTCTTGTCATCCATCCCAAACATTTTCAATTGGGTTCAAGTCCGGTGAGCATGCAGGATGTCCCAAGAGATGGCCCCCATTTTCTTGTAGAAAGGTCAAGGTCCGTCTTGCAGCATGGATTACAGCATTATTCTGTTGGAATAACCATTCATCCCCACACAAATGATGGCCCTCCATCATCAAAGATGCTTTCTGTAGCATGTTAACACAACCAGCTGCTCTCTGACGACCCTGCATCACCTGGAGCTCCATCGTCCCTCTGTAAGAAAAGGCACCCCATACCATTAGGGACCCTCCACCACTATGACGTGCGGAGAAAATTTCAGGAGGCATGTTATTGTTATACCAATATCATTGAAAGCCATCAGCACCATAGAGATTGAATTTTTTCTCATCAGAAAACAGGACTTTCTTCCACTTCTCAACGTCCTATGTTTGGTATTCACGACCAAACTTTAAGCGGTCCAACTTGTGACGTGGAAGCAGCCGAGGAATTTGTTTATGCTTTTTATTTACAATGCCTTTTTGTCTTAAGTGTCGTCTGATGGTTACGGAACTGCAATCAGCATCTGTGACTGCCTTAATTTGACTAGAAGAAAGTCCTCTGTCTTTCTTAACAACCCATGTTATTCTCCTACTCAATGCAGGAGAAATATTTTGGGGCCTACCAGAGGATTTTGCTTTTCCATAATTGTCACTGTTCTTTAGAAAGTTGTAAATCACAGTTTTACTGCGATTTACCTTAGCTGCGATCGCCCGCTGTGACAAATCTTGCTTATGGAATTCTAGAATTCAAGAACGCTCAACTTAGGTAAGTTTGCTTGCTTTAGGCATGGTAACACCTTTACGCAGTGATTGCTAATCTCTAACTGAACTAAAAACATTGGAATTGCTATAGATCTAACAATTTATAGCCCTGGTCTTATAATTTTGATCATGTGTAAATCGCCTCATTTTATAAAAATGTAAATTTCTAAATAAAATGTTTAGAATGTAGCTTTTTGTTTCCATAACCTTTTAGATTGCAGTATTGGTAACCTTAAGTGGAAGGAGTTTAAAATCTATCCATAAAAAAAAAATTTCTTTTTAAAGATTTTTAAGTAGTCTTAAATTTTTGATCAGGTACAAGATTTTAGTTCTTTTACTATTTAGTTTGGTATACATAATACTTTGTGAATATATCATTGATTATTAATTTATTTACAAGTTCTAGAAACAATACATTTTTGTAATTGAATTCTATTCCAGAAATGTCTACTTGTTGCTGTTGTTATTATGATTATTATTATTAGTTTTAATGCATTGATTTCAATTATTTTCATCTATTGTTTTGGAAGATAAAAGAAAAAAAATTATTACATGAACCCATACAAAACTGAAATCTTCGAGTGGCATGACAAATCATTTGATTTAAAAAGGTGCAAACAGAAGGTAAATGAACAATGAAGAAAATGAATGTGAAAGTTTTCACTCCATATTAACATGTCTATGTTTTTATGGCTGATCAACTGAATCTAACCAAAATTTTTTTCAAAGTACTGATATTGAATCCAAAAAAGAAACGAAGTACAAAGAAGAAAAACGATGACAAGAAAAAGTTTTTAAAGGAAAATTAATTCTATTGAAATTCTTTTATAATAATTAAAAAAAAAAAGATTCTTTCAAAATATTCAGACTTTATTCTAAATTCTATTCTCCATTAAATTCTATAAGAAACTGTTTTCATTTACCTTTCTTTACATATATTTCTAGAGCTGACATCATCTGACATGTGTACACAATAGTCTCACAAAATCTCATATATATCTATCTAAATCTAAACTTATTTATAAATTCAACTTTGTCTGTGTGTGTGTGTGTGTCTGTGTTTGTGTGTATCCATTACCTATAGACTCCGAAATGGCTGAACCGATTTTCTTGAAAACTTACACAGTTGTACTATAAGCGCCTGCGAGTGTTCTTAGCTAGGTTTTGAGTTGAGGTACTTCTGATAAATATCGAAAATTGATTATCGAAAAAATCGGGTTATAGAAGGAGTGGTCCGATTTTAATGAAATTTGATGCACTCATAGACAAAGACATAAGAAATGAGACTGAGAAGTTTCAAAGTTGCAGTTCTTACAATAGTGCAGAAAATCAATAATATATACATGTATAAATTGCTACCAGGAAATCGAAATTTGACTTACATCCATTCATTTTCTTTTAGTCTACGGTTTCGCTTTAACTGGAAACAACTATTGCTTTTTAGTCTTTCGTGCCAATGTCCAAAGAGTCTGAGCTCCAGGACCATGGATTAGTTTTAAAGCTTTCGTTAAACCCGGGCAACACTGCTAGTATATATATATATATATATATATATATATATGTATGTATGTATGTACAGATGTATATAAACATAATAAGCCTAACAAAATCTTCTTATATATATATATATATATATATATATATATATATATGAATAGTCTAACAAAAGCTTAATGTTTTTTTTTAACTGTTTCACCCTAAGCAAAGTGGTACCACCACTGGTGCACCATAAAAAGAAGAGTGCAAGAATGTAATGAGGATTATATACCCCATTTATCAAAATAAAAAGATCAGTTCAAAATTCCTGAAGATGGTCTGAGCATAGAATGGTTGAAACATTGTAAACATGGCAATAAAGAAAAGAACAGTCCAAACAGTGTAAATAATGTAAATACTACCTCATATCAGAAGTATAGAAAAATACTTCTTATTCTGAACCAATAACCATTACATTACATAGCATTTTAGTTAAATAAAGATTTTAATTTAAAAGTCAGATTACTCATCAATACTAAAATAATCTCAAATTAGTACATACCAAGTGAATATATATAAAAAGTCATTGATTAAAATAATTTCGTTTTTATTATAATTATTTTTATAATTTTGTAAAATGTTCATGAATAATCAGAGTAAATTAATAATTAGTTAAAATAAAAATATACTCAAAATAATATGCTTTAAATGAAGAGTATATACATAATTATCGGATGTGTGTTGTGGTACAGTGGATATTGACTCGGAACGAGAAACCGGGGAGCCGAGTTCGAATTCCAGTTGAATCCATTGTATTCACTTGCGCGCAAATACCCTTGGGAAAGGTATTAATCCGTCTCTTCCTTCCAGTTATGGGTTAAATAGCAAAACAGATTGTGTTCTATAGCCTTGGTTGGCAACCAGTCTACCGCAGAAAGCAATGGCAACCTACGGCAGGATAATCTTCTGCCCAGTCAGTCATGTCTCTTTTGAGACATGATTGCCCAATCGTGTATCACGTATGGCACTTAACTGACTGACTTAGAATGTGCGATGTGGTGCATTGGATATTGGCTCGGAACGAGAAATCGGAGAGCCAAGTTTGAATTTCAGTTGAATTCCTTGCATTCACTTATGCGCAAATACCCTGGGGAAAGGTATTAATTCGTCTATTCCCTCCAGTTATGTGTTAAATAACAGGACATATTGGGTTCTATAGCTTTGGTCGGCAACCAGTCTACCGCAGAAAGCAATGACAACCTACTGCGGGATAATCTTCTGCCCAGTCAGTCATGTCTCTTTCGAGACATGATCGCCCAAGTGTGTAACTGACTGACTGATACATAATTAATGACATTTTTACTTATGGTTTTTACTTTATTAACTTCCCCATAAAATGTACTGAATAATCAAAAGTCACTGAAGAAGACGGAAAACATTTTCACTCAAACTATATGACATTAAATACAAACTTTTCTTTTATCAGCTAGTTACAAAAATTATTGCCATTAAAGGCCTGTTTCATTTTTAATTTTTTAACATTTATCAAATAATTTAAATTTCTCTATAATGATTCCCTATGTACAGATCATCAATAGATATTTGGAGGTTAATTCTACTCCCTTTGTTATATATGAGAATTTCAATAAAATGAAGAAAAACAAAGAAAAGAAAACTGGTTAGCCATCCAAGAACACAGAGGTTACACATGAATAAAGGTTGCCCTGGGCCTTTGAAGTACTTCACCAAGGCTTGGCATAAACAGGGTCAAAAAGAGCAGGGAGAGTGCTGTATCCTCTTGAACTGGCAAGTTGCTGACATACCTTTTAAGACCTCATGGGGAACTAAAATGGTTGCTTCTCTATCTTACAGCTACTTAAACACACACACAAAAAAATATGTATATACCAATATGTAGCAACCTTTCACCGATCTCTTACTGAGATCTTGTTTTATGTATTAGACAAGCAAGATGAGAAATAGACTTTTCAAGAAATAACATTAAAATAACTTTAGAAATAAACACAAATGCATTATATATCAAGTTTTCTTCAGCAATATGCTAAAGCTGCCAGTATATATTTTTGTTTTATGCATTATACTTTCCAGTATTACATATTGCTAGAACATATATATTCCTTTACATCGTCTAACACCCATGCACATGCATATGTGAGTGGGCAGTAAATGTTTATATGTGATATCAACACCACATCATATATACGGTCATATCACATTGAATACACCGGTTCTTGCTCAATCACCAAAGTTAATCAACGTTGAACCTGGTCAGTACGAGATGGGTGACTGTTTGGGAATACCAGGTGCTGTAAGCGATTATTGATGGATGTGTGTTGTGGTGCAGTGGATATCGGCTCGGAAAGAGAAATCAATGAGCCAAGTTCGATTTCCAGTCAAATACTCTGCATTCACTTACACACTGGTACCCTTGGAAAAGGTATTAATCCGTCCCTTCCCTCCAGTTATGGGTTAAATATCTAAGGTGTGCTGTTCATGCGATCCGTTGCAAACTTCTGCACCGATTGTTTGTTATCAGCAGTTCCAAAAAGTGTGGATGGTGCTACACAAGCCTTTACCACTTAAAAACAATTCTTTGTGTGGTAGTCCAACTAAGTTAGATGCTCATACGTCGGAATCGACGGGACAGTCCATAATATATATGTCAGAATAAATAAATTGCAAACATTGTGTCTGCTTATTTTTAATAAAATCCGTTCATACTCACGGATAATCTTTCATGTATTATAATTGAAAGATGTCAGAAATGAGCTGTAACATTGACAGGTTTTATTATCATTCATTTCTCAATGTACCCAAGTACTTTCAATCTCTTTCAGAGATTATCTTCAGGACTATAAGTTATGGTAACAAAAAATAACCACAAAACTGTGTTGCTTAAAAATTACCATAATTTTTTTTCTGCTTCAAATATAACAGTTGACAAATTGCTAGTGTTCATTAGAACTTGAAAATTATCCAAAAATAAGCAGACACAATGATTGCAATTTATTTAATCTGACATGTCTAAAAGAAAATTTGCTACCTAAATACACAAATATATATTTATGCTTATATTATAAAAATATAGTTTGAAGCCACAAGTCATCATGACTGAAAGTTTGAGCATACTGCCTTGTTCAAAAAATTGATCTTGCTTGATTATACGCTTTCCTTATGAAACAGACTTGTAAGAGAAAATTTTCCCAATAACTACAATCTGGACCTGTTCAGGTTTAGAGTCAACCACTATCTTCCACTCCCATAAATACAAACTACTGTTTAACAAAACCTTGAATTGTCCCTGGGCCTTCTACAAGATGAACCATATTGTAAGAAAAAAAATTCTCTCTTAAACCTTGTCATTACTCAGATGTTCAGTTGCTTCAGGTCACTTATTTATCTGAGGAGATTGTCCATCATTCACTGCCATATAAGAAGACTGATATTACTCAACAGTTCTCTTCTTTGTTTCTAACAAAATGTTTCTGTTTCTTAATACTTTACTTAGCTTTTTGACTGTTGCTTTCTTTTTGTATTTGCTACCAACATTGTGATATCTGCCTTGTTAAGATTGTGACTGACAGTTATGAACCCTGGTAGGGCTTCTAATTCTTTCTGAATCACTTCACTTTATAGGTCGAATAAATCTGGTGAGAAAACACATCTTTGTTTTACATACCTTTTTATTTCTGTATATCTACCGAACTCGACTAGGACCGAACGAGAGGAAAGAAATCAGAGACCCCTTCTTAAAAAGGAAACAAGACATGCGCCTCTACTCCTGTCCAAAAGAAGAGAACATTTGTTTGACCAAATTCAGTCATTCCTTTCAAATCGCACAATGAAGGTAGTATTGAACAGACTTGCTTCCCAATACTATCACATGAATGTGGGTGTCCCTCAAGGCTCTATTCTAGGTCCCATGCTCTCCCTAATGTAATAAGATCCCAAGTAGATATATACGCTGACAACACTATGGTTTACTCTTGCTTCCAATCAAAAATCTGCTGAGGCTGACAAAGCAAACTTCACTGCTGAGCTTGAAAGGGACCTCCAATCCGTGATGGACTGGAGTAAGAAATGGCTTGTGAATTTTAAATCTTCTAAAACGAAGCTGCTATCTATTCACAGACAATTGCTCCTACTCCATATTAGCATTAATCAGGCTAGTCTCCCTGAAAGTAAAACACTGTGCCTCCTCTCACAACAGACCTCAAGTGGAATGACTCTATAGAATCCATAGCTAAATCTGCTGCTAAGAAGGTTGGTTCCCTGTTCAGGGTCAAGAAGTTTTCCCCGTCTGAAACAATCCTGCACATATACAAATCTACCATCTGCCTGTGCATTGAATACTGCAGCCATATCTGGTTGGGTGCTCCTGCTATCCACCTAGGGGTCCTTGACAAAATCCAATGAAGAATCTGTAATGTGATTGATCTCAACTTGGCAGTTCAGATACAGTCACTTTCTCACCAGTGCAATGGGGCTTCCTTGTGTCTTTTCTACAAATACTTTCACGGCTTTTGCTCTGATAAACTTTGCTCACTGGTGCCCTCTATATATGAATTTACTCAAGCCACAAGATTAGCAACTAGGTTCCATTCTTTTACTGTGAAACCAATAAATTGTAAATGAAAATTCTACTCCATCAGCTTCTTTTCTCGCACTTCCCGCCTGTGGAATTCCCTTTCGTTGACTTGCTTTCTTGACAACTACAACTTCAAGAATTCAAATGTAAAGTCAATAGTCATCTCCTATCTCACTAACCTGCATCCTCTCTCATGCTCCTTTCTTTGTCTACTCCACTCTCATCAGTATTTTCATCCTTCTCTGACCCTCATCTTGACACCCCCTGTAACCTGTCACTCTTTCTCATAACTTTCCTCCTATGTAACCCCCTGCTCAACAGTGGCAGCAAAATGCCTTGCTTGGGGTGTCACGATTATTTAAAAAAAAATTCTGCACGTGATTTTCTGCCAGTATAAGTTCTGGGTTATTCTAATACCCTTTCCAAATATATTTTGGTTACCAATATAATGTTTGAAATACTAAAAATATAAATGTTTGGTATATATATATATAAATATATAGAAAATATGTGTCCAAAATTCTATGAAAATAAATATAAAGTGCACATTAACCTACAAATGATCCTCACTATGCTGCAAATCAAGAAAGCCCAAAGATCATAGCCTATCAAAATAATGATGATAGTTGACCGAATAATTGATGGGTAATAAAAATGCCTAATCTCAGAATAATATGCTGTATTATAAAATTCATTTATGAAATTTTTTATGCCTCATATTAAATTTCACTCATGTAAATTTCTGATGGCTTGAAGACAGCTCAAAGTCTGTCAAAATGAGATATCATGAATGATGATCATAAATATGCACTTTTAATTCTAACTATAGATAATCAAAATGTGTTATTATAGAAATTATTATGGAGTTGTCAACTGGGTACCCTGTGATTGGATGAAAAACAACCAATCACTGGCTTCCTTTTTAGATTTTCAACAAACTCCCCACGTGAGTGGGTTTTAAAAAATCCCTTCCTCTTTTGCTTGTTGGGACATTACAGACAAGACGTCCCTGTCTGCACTCCTTCATCTAGACCCAGGATACATGAAACGATTAGACAGCAACTGAAGCACAGAAGTCATGGCTCTATTTCTGCAACCCAGCCATAACGACACAGGAAATATAAACTGTTAAAAGGACGCTTCTTTCAGATAAGTTCTGCAAACCCAACTGTTTGCAAGAGACTATCCTTTCTTCTTTTTTCTCTTTTTCTACATACAAGTTTTTATAACATTTTCATCTGGGTTGTGTTCCTTTCTTCTCGCAGGCATCACGATATTGTTACCAATTAAAATTGGGAAATTCCCAATATTATCGTAAAATAAAACAGTTATAATTTTAATATCCTGTTGATGTAAAAGTCAAAATATTTAATTCTATTTGCAATTTTATAAACTGTTTTGTTGATGACCTTGCATTAACCATATCTGATGACCTCTGTGACTTCCTTTTCCTTTATGCAAATAGAAAAAATATATCTTACTAATTTAAATATGAAGGCGAATTTTTCTGGTAGGCTGAGGTTGACCAACATTCTGCAGGCTACTAGTCTTTTTCTTCATTTATGTGCCATGTCCTTTCTAGACATTAAAAGTGATGGCTCTCCACAACTTTCTTTTCATTGTACTGCTTAACAATGTTTATCTTTTAACTGTATAACTCACTGTTTTCTCATTCATTCACACAGGTTTCTCTCTGTCCCTCTTCAATATGTCCTGTGAGTGTCAGATTTTCTAACCACTTTCTGAGTCTCATTAATTTCAACTGCCTTTCTAGGATTCTAAGTATATGTTTCTTTTTGTTTTCTTTTTCCTGAAGACTTCTTGGTATTATCAGTCTTCTTTTGTCAAACGACATCTTTGTTGACTCTTTTCATCACCTGTGATGAGGTTGTCCAGCTTTCATAAAATTGATAATGCTGAGTAGTTCAGAACACTGTTTCTAATAAAATTACCCTTTCACTTACGACTCTAAATAATAAAAAAAGTTGAGTTACAGAATTAATTTTGATGCCTAACTGCTAAGAAATGGTTAATAATACCCAAACCAAACCAAAATTAAGTTAATTTAATTGTGTATATATATATATATATATATATATATATATATATATAATTCCAAGTGAAGAGGACTCAAGGATTTTTTTTATTTTGAGTGCTCTGGTATTTATTTTATTATAAACAGTGCTCAATATAATGAGTATTATAGAGCTTAATATAATATAATTATAAACCATATAATTATATTATATATATATATATATATATATATATATATATATGTATATATTTATTATCAAATTTAGAATCTGTCTTGACCAGGTATGTTGGTTTCAATTACTGTCCCACTACTGTAACAGCTCATTTATGTCTTTTTTATAAATAATTTCATGGTAATGTTTATGATAAGCTTTCTTCCTTGGTACTTTGATTTTATGAATTTAAGTGCAGTACTAAATTTGTGGTGCAGTGTATATCAACTCGGAATGACAAATCGGGGTGCTGAGTTCAAATTCCAGTTGAATTCCTTGCATTCACTTACCCACAAATACTCCTGGGAAAGATACTAATTCGTCTCTTCCCTCCAGTTATAAATTAAATAATAAGACAGATTGGGTTCTATAGCTTTGGCTGGCAACCAGTCTCCCACAGAAAGCAATGGCAACCTATTGCGGGATAATCTGCTGCCCAGTCAGTCATGTCTCTTTCTAGACATGATTGCTCAAAATGTGTATCACGTATGGCACTTAACTGATTGACTGAATATAATAGTTGAAAACATGATTAACGTTTCTACTGGGCATAAAGTAGGGGATCGGTTTTCTATTGTCTTGAAGTAATAAACTGATCCCCACTAATTACTACTTAATAATATAATACATATCTTCTCCCTTTAGCTATGAGTCAAATAACAAGACAGATTGCGTTCTATAGCCTTGGCTGGCAACCAGTCTACCACAGAAAGCAATGGCAACCTATTGCAGGATAATCTTCTGCCCAGTCAGTCATGTCTCTTTCGAGACATGATTGCTCAAAATGTGTATCACGTATGGCCCTTACCTGACTAGATTGGTAGCTAGATCTCTTCTTTTTACAGTTGAAACTCTTAGATGTAACTGTAAGCTGAATACTAACAGTTTGTCCCCTCACACTTCTTGCTTAAAAAATTTTCTTTTGGCTTCTTGCTTTCTAGTCAATTCTGATCTTCAAAGATTTAAATGCAATGTCAATCATTATCTACTGTGTTCTTAATATTTGTTATTTTATTGTTCTCTCTCCTCAGTCATGTTTTTCTTTTTCTCATGTTCTTTGAGGTGCTTGTGTCTTAGTAGATTTATTTGCTTGCTTGTGATGAAATGATTAAAAAAATGTCATATCTTTCTTGCCTCTTTTAATCAACCTCAACGAGCTTATCCAGCATTTGCTGGCATAGAAGATGATTCATATTACAAAGCAGTTTGACACTTTTTTTGCTTTTAATGAAATTTTCCTCTTTCTTAATATTTTAAATAATTAAAAAAACTAAGTTAGGAAATTAGTTCAGACATCTGACTGCTAAGAAATGATCACTCATACAGAAACCTAAGCTAAGTTATATTACTTGTTCTTTTAATTAACTTTACGCATAATTTACTAATAGATACAAAATTTGTACTTCATTCTTATTAGCAGCAGAGTTACTTGAAGAAATTTTCAGAGGTAAAACAAAATATTTTCATTCTTTATCCCGCATCTTTAACCTTTGATGTATGCTGTCAATTTGCAACAAGCAAATGGTTTGCAGAATCTCAGACTAAAATCTAAGTACATATCTCAACCAATTTTTCAGAAAACCAAAATTAATATCCATCCCTAAAAGCCAAAATATTTCAAAAAGTTATTATGATTTTATTTTAGAAAGTATATCTACCTAAACAACAGATTGAGTTCAGTAAAGTTTAAAAATTAATGAATAAAACAAAAATAGCAAAACATCTTGATATGAGACAGTCAAAGAAAAATACCTAAGAAAAGGATTCTTCTTTCATTATTGAAATAAATAATCCTCCCTGTTATAATAAAAACAGTTGTGTGTGTGTGTGTGTATATATATTACACACAAAAAATTTAATGAATTTGAACAACATATACTGAGTACAATATAAACTTTTATGACTAAACTTCATGAGCAGGTTTAAAATCTAAATATTTCTATCAACTTTTACTGAATGTTTTTGTAAGCCTGGATACTAATTGTATGTTTTATAACATTTACTGATTTACTAGATATCATTTTGAATCATCATGAAAATTGAATGTTATTTAAACATTTAAAAGGCCACAATTTTCATTCACTATGCTAACCATGGACCTAATATGTAAGCTATAATAAAGTTTTAAAGAAAATAGAAACAAAAAGCAATTTATATTTAACATTGGAAAGAAACAGTTAAAATTTCTAGGGCACAAAAACGAGGGCTTGAAAAATCTGATATACATAAAACAGAGGAAAGCAATGTTTGACATAGTCATTGAGATTGACACAACAGAGTTTAGGTGAAATAAGAAAATAACAATTTATTAAGAGCTACAAAGTACAGAAAATTCTGGAGTGCTATGATTGCTGACATCTTGAGTGGATATGATATATAACAAAGAAGAATGCAGACAATGTTGTTTGAAATGTAACTGGTCATATTTTGAGCCAGTATGTAAACACTATTATTTGAAGTCTTACATCCAAAATGCAATATAATTTAAGATATTAAATAGTATGACTATTAAAAAGTAAAAAAGTGTAATATAATTCAACATTTGTGACCAATAATTCTCAAAATTTGTGAAACAAAGATAAGCAAAACAGATTTGACCTCTCGGCTTTGGAAAGTCATGTGTCAGAAAGAAAATCCTAGAGGGCTAAGAATATGAGGCTGTGTTAAAAAATCTAATGAAAATTGTCTTAATGAGTGTGCTTTCCTTAAAAGGAAAAAGAAAACATTGTTGAACTAGCACTTACTTTAGCTGAGTGCTAAAGCATGCTGAATCACACACACACATAACAGAGTATTTGGTATTTAAGTCAGGTAAATTTCAGTAGAGATAAACTCAAAAAAATTCAGTGTTAAATTTAAATATTTAATTTAACAGAGTAATATAATCTATAAATTTTTTTAGATATACCCATGAAATTGTAGAATATCTAAAAGTATATCTACTGAAACAACAGATTGAGTTCAGTAAAGTTTAAAAATTAATGAATAAAACAAAAATAGCAAAACATTTTGATATGAGACAGTCAAAGAAAAATACCTAAGAAAAGGATTCTTCTTTCATTATTGAAATAAATAATTTTCCTGGTAATAATAAAACAGTTGTGTGTGTGTGTATATATATATATATATATATATACACACACAAAAATTTAATGAATTTGAACAACATATACTGAGTACAATATAAACTTTTATGACTAAACTTCACAAGCAGGTTTATAAACTAAATATTTCTATCAACTTTTACTGAATATTTTTGTAAGCCTGGATGCAAATTGTATGTTTTATAACATTTACTAGATATAATTTTTAATCATTATGGAAATTGAATGTTATTTAAACATTTAAAAAAATCACAATTTTTATTCACTATACTAACCATGAAATTGTAGAATATCTAAATGTTTTAGATGTCCCCATGAAATTGTAGAATATACGATATATAATTTAAATATGCTTTTAATTGTAGAATATGTAAAAAAATTCTCTAGAGTGTATATATGTTTGAACATTAATTTTAATGGATACTCATATTTGAGTGGATACTATGTTTTTCTATAATCAAATAATCCATTTACATATATCACCAGTCTGAATATTCAGGAAATCTTGTGAGAAAAATATTTATCTACCAGCAGGATTCAAACCAGTGACTCTCTTGTACTCTTGTACCTGATAGATGCTGCAGATAGTTCTGACATGTCTTACCACTCAACGACAGAAGATCGCATGGTTCAACAAATTCGAATTAAGCCATAAATACGTAAGACCTTGATTTCTGATAACATTCATATCTTCTCTGGTTTGTAAACAAATTTAAATGACAATATTAAAATATTTTATGGAAAGTTACAAAATGGTATTAACCAGAATATTTATTTAAATATATTTGTTTGAACATTATTAAAAATAATGTTCAAGATTTTATTATATATATATATATATATATATATATATTAACAAACAGCAGTAACAATTTTCCTGTGGATGCATACTTCAAACAATCATTTCATAGCATCAATAACAGCAGATGCATCATTTTAGTTTCATTCAACAGACAAAAAGAAAGATACAAATTGGTGTTGAAATATATTTTCCAAGTAAAATCACACATTGAGAGATTAAACAGGGATTTGAAGTTACTCAGAAAGTATAATTTCCACAGGGAGACCTCTAACCAATAACAGCACTATTCCTCAGAAGAGTAAGTCCCTCCTCTTTGTTTATTTTAAATTTCGTTGAAATCAGACAGAGGCATATTTGAAAATTTCAACTTTAAAATCTTTCTCTTTGTGCTTCAGTTTAATCAAAAAGTGAAATATGATAAACATTTTTAGTTTTATTGGCAACATTCCCTTACTCATAAACCTGTTTTCTTCACCAAGCTACATGACAGTTACACTCTTCCTCACCATGCTATGTGATATTCAACACGCTTCCTTATCAAGCTACATGACACTTACACTTTCCTCCTCATTTTCTCCCTTCCTTCTTTTTTTTCACACATATATTTTTTTCATTTTAACCAATAACTACAAACAAAGAACTTTAAAACATAAGCTTTAACACTCATGCATACTGAGAAAAAATTTAATTGTAAAAACACAAAAAATTATATATTTATATTTAAAAACTATTCTCACGTTTTTTCTTTGTTGTAGGTTGTTGTCAAGTTCTCAACAAGTACATGAAAATTACTATGTAATAGTAAAATCGTTTTTTAAAAGAAAGTATTTCTTTTTTTTTTTCAATGAAATGTGAATTATAACTATATTACAGTATTTGCATTATTCGGACGATTGTCTTCATCTTTGTTGCCAGTTTCAGCTGCTGTATGTTCCAGCCTTCTTCAAATGCTAGGAATTTCAAACTGAACCCATTATTACAATCACTGGAGTATTTCATCCTCATTCCTTGCGTAAAGTCTCAATTGGAAGTCATGAGTTACCTCCCTCTAACCCTGAAATTTACATGTTCACCACTACTGTAGCCTGGTATTGAACTCACAACTCTCAGAGTCAGTGATTGTAATAAAAAGTTCAATTATAAATTCCTAGAACCTGAAGAAGGCTAGAGTGTACAACAGCCAAAATGTTGTACAAATGGCAGTAAATATGAGGACAATAGTCTGAATAATGTAAATACTGTAAATTCTACTTCATCTCAGAAATATAGACATATGTCTATATTATTATTTAGTTAAATCAACCTAACTTTTTTTAATTTTTTATTTGCATTCTTAAAATTACCATATTTTAAAGATACCTTAATTTATTACCTCTGGCTTTAATGCACTGTTCTGACTATCTGTTTTTTTTTTTAAATGCCATCTATAGGTCGACTTCCAAAATCCTAGATGACCAGAGCTTGGCAGCTGATCTCTCCCCTAAACTAGTACTAACAGTTCAGAAGGAAAAAAAATGTCTGATCACATTCAATGTCTTGACATTCCTCCATCTCTGATTGAACCCAGAACTTTCACCAATCAGGATCGGATTTTCCATCAGGGAGACCCTGTGCCTTGAGCACCTATTGGGTTAAACTTAGTGTAGACCGGGAAATTGTACATATGATCCATTGCAAAATATGCTCAAAAATGTTTGGTTCCCTGTACTGCTTCAAGAAGTACCTGACTCTTCCTGCTATCCTATACCATTTTCAAGAGCCAGATCAGGCCAAGAATGGGGTACTGCTGCCATATCTGGGCAGAAGCTGCTACATTTTTGTTTTCTACTGTCAACAGAGTCCAAAAGTGATAAGTTATTTTTCACCACACCATCCAATTCTCACAGACAAGCCTCTTGTTGCTCTATCGCTATTTCCATGGAGAGTGTTCAGATCATCTGTACTCCTTATTTTCACCAGTCCTAACCTTCTTCGCCAAGTCATGCTATGCCATGCCACGTATATCATAATGAACTGTTCTCTTTGTATTCCACTGGTGAAATGTTAGTTCCATTTGAGCAGCTTTTTCCTGCAAACTTTTACTTCATGGAACCGTCTTTTAAGATGATTCTTCCCAGATCACTACACTCTTAATCTGTTCAAGTCTAGGGATAACACATATCTTTATAAGCTATGCTTCTTGCCCTGTAACCCTTGACCTCAAGTGGACCTTGAGCCTTGTAAGGCAATTAAAAAATATGTCCCTTCAGATATTATGACTCTTCAGAGATTAGTCTTTTCATGATCTGTTAATTGTCAAACATTCTTAGGAAAGACAGTAATGTCATTTCTTGTTGCCTATTCCAGTTTTTCCTTCTCTTAGATTGGTTTCTATCTCATGATAGTTTACCCTACTATTTAAACCCTACTTAAAATTAAGCAATGGTGAGCCTGGTTAGTACCTGAATGGGAAACTAGGTGCTGTAAAGAATGGATGCACAAACAGTGTCATGAATAATGGCTGGGAATTTTAAATCAGAGAACCAAGTTCCAATTCTTGTTAAGTTTATTATATTCACTTATGTTAAAAATATCCTTGAGCAAAATACGAATCCACTTCCCTTATCTCCATCTATAGGTTAATTCGAAAGACTTGTATCACTAAAACCATTATTTTCTCAAAAACATTTTTTTCAATCAAAAAATATTTTCTGGTCTTAAAAAAGCCTGTGAAGTGCTGATAAATCATAAAAAATGAATCAATCAATTAAAAATATCACAAAAAGGACTTAAGTAACACACTCATCTAACTGCAGAAAACACTTAAAAATAATGGATGCTCTAATAATAGAAAAACAAGAAACCAAGTCTTAATAATATTGTGTGCATATGAATGCAACAGACGAGACTGGTATTTGAACTTGGTTTACTGATTCTATATTTTGTGTTTATATCCATTACACCACCAGCACACTTAGAGGTTATATAGATAAACAAAATCATATATATAAATAAAGAGAAATGTACAGTAAACATGAGAAATCAAGTTTTATTGATCGAATTTCAATCTATGAGCCCAGCTTCCAGTTCAAATTCAAGGTCACAAACATCAATTTGTGTGTATCTCGACCCAACAATTGTTTTTTCCTTTACCTTATTGTTCGTTACATAGTTTTAAAATAAATTTATACAGAATTTTAATTCAGTTGGGATACAATAATTATATTGTTTGCACTGTTTTTCCATTGTTTTTCTTTTTGGTTTGTTTTTAGTCTTGTCTACAAGAACAATAACATTAAACTTTTTTGTCTTTTATTTACTTAAGATAATATATGTATTCAAGTTTTGAAGAATCAAAGATATCTAATTAGGTTTTGTATCTTCTGGCTTAGGGAACTGTAAGAAGGTAAGCCCCAAATAACCCATATATATATATATATATATATATATATATATGTGTGTGTGTGTGTGTGTGTGTGTGTGTGTGTCAATGCAAAAAGAACATAGAACAATATTTCCTTATATTTCTGAGATGAGGCATTGTAATTATTTATGCTATTTATATTGTTTGTACTGTTGTCTTCATATTTGTTGCTATACTCATGATGTTTCAGCCACTGCATACTCTGGACTTCTTAAGGTGATTTTAAACTGAACCCTTTATTTGGTTCATTGAGGTAGATTGTTCTAGTTCCAAAAGCATGAGAATGCCACTAAAATAGTTTATATGCTTGGATGTATTTCCTAAGTTGGCCAAGCATAGAAATGAATACAGTATGAGAACCAGTGATACAAAGTGCTAGAAAAAAACAATAAAAAAAGCAACAATAATGTTTATGGAGAAATTAGATCAAAAACACCCCAAAATTCATGTACTGATGTCGTGAAGAACACATAGGCAAGTGGAGAAAAGCACTGAATTTGGCTAAATCTAGTGACTTGACCAAAAGAGTTATGAGTTCAAAACCTTGCTACAAGTATTGACCTCCCAATTCTACTTCAAGACTTCACTTTAAGGGAGAAAACTGATACTGATACATCTAAAAGAGGCATGGCTTGTGAAACTAGAACAATCTACCCTGGTGGCCAAAATAAAAGATTCAGTTTGAAATTTCAATTACTTGAAGGCCAAAATGGTGTGGCAACAGTTTCAACAATGTAATTAATAGAACAATATGTATAAATGTGTTTGAATAAATATATGCATTTATAAGAATATATAAATTTAAATATATTACTAGTGTTACGAGGGTGCATTTATATATAAAAGATAATATTAATAATGTCTAAAAAGGCTAAAAGTTATAGTAAAGGATTCTACTGAGTCCTACTTGTTAATACAAAACATTTTAATTCTTGAAGTAGTTGTAAAAATAGAGAAATTAGAAATAGAATATTTGGAAGATCCTAGGATATTCAAGAAAAATCTAGAGAATTCAAAATGAATCAAGAAATATGCAAAATAGGAGTTATCCCCTATAAAAATAGGTTTTGAGATGAGAGTAGTTAGTTGTTAAATGATCTCACTGACATTATCAACTCCGGCTCGATTCAGGATTTATATATCCAGCTGAAAGAATCTCTACTAAAAGTTGCTGACCAACTAAAACCTGAAAGAAAACTTCATGGAACTAAATGGGTAAATAAAATTTTTTGACTCTTATTGATCAAAAAAAAAAAAAAATTCTTTGTATACACATTTGAGAATTTCCAAAAATAGTACTTAGAATACTTGCTAGCCTATTGTGTAAAAATTACTTCACCCACTCCTTTCCTCTGTCATTGTAACATGTTGCCTGTCTGTAGTAAACTGTTTCTATTTGAATACAAAAATTGTATATTTGTAAAAATTTTTATTTTGTGTTTTTATAAATTAAATGTGTGTCTGTAATTTAGCTCTATGTTTTGGTCAATCATTTTTTTCTTTTGTTACAATTTGTAACATGTAATACTGAATTAAATATTTTCTTATTCATGTATATTGCTGATACACAAATTTACACTCCAAAATTCTGAGTTTTATCTATCTTCCTATGGTTTAATTGTATACATATTATGCCAGCACAACTTTATTCAAATGTTTTTTTTAAATTTAATATAAGTTTTATATATATATTTATAAGAAAATTTGTATGTTTATTTGAACATGACATTTCACATTTAATGAAAAAAATCACAAGATAACAGTTATGAAAATATATTGTTTTACTAAATATAAAAGAATGTACGCGTATTTATATTGATAGATACAAATTGACTAGTCTGGAGACCTAAAGATCTCCAAGTAGTATAAAACACAGCATTGCCCTCAGGCTTCAGATTTTTTTTTTACAGATATCACGATATCAAAGCAAAACTTTATATTAAAATTGCTAGAAAACAAGTTATAACAGAACTAACGAGAAATTAAAACTCATACAAGTTGTAACTGGAGTTATGGAAATATCAAAACTCATACTGAGTATAACAAGTCGACAAAATTAGTTTTAGCTTTGGTGCACAAGATGCCGGTCATGATGAGAATATAAACCATTCAGGTTTATTTTTTTTCTCTTTGGCTGCAGAAAAAAAGAAAAAAAAATGATAATCCTTAAAGATAGAGGAAATATTGGCTTCTGGGGTACAAATTCAGCAACAGTTTTGGAACTGCAGAAACAGCTAAGAAAGTAAGAAAGAATGCAATCCAGGTTGAACCTTTAATCACTATGTTACAAAGTACTGATGTTCCCTTAAAGAGTTGTAGCACTTAGAATATTACAACAGTGGATAATAAATGAATTTCATGGTGGATATTTGGGAAATTCAAGGATGAAATTTCTTATAAGAAGCTATGTCTAAGAGACCAAAATGTTTCAAGACAATAAAAAAGAATTAAAATCCTGCAGTGTTTTTACTGTCAGTAAAATTACCTACCACAAAAATGTAACCTTGGCCAAAGACAGAAATGCCGTGGTGAAGACTGCATATAGATTTTGCAGGTCCAATAAATAGATATTATTTTTTGGTAGTGGATAGCTTTATTAAATAGCCTGAAATTTGTAAGTGCAAAACACAACTTCTTTTGTGACAGTGAATTTTTTACACAAACTGTTTGCAAGATATGGTATTTCATATAACGTAGTCTTGCATAATGGTACACAATTCACTGCTCATAAATTCAAAGTCTTTTGCAAAATGATCACCACTGAACATTGAATTACCCAGCCATATAACCTAAAATCAAGCAGAACAGTTTGTGGGTATTATTTGAATAGCTTTCAAAAAATTTAAGTCATAAAAAGTGAATGAAGAAGCATCATAAAACTTCTATATAAAACCAAATCCCAATACACCATCAAACATGTTGCCGGCAAAAATAATGTTCACAAGAAAAATTAAATCAGTGTTCAAAAAATTTTACCAAGTAAAAAAAAAGTATGAGAACAGATAACAAAAGAGGACACTGGACTTTTCAATCTTAGGGAAAACAAGTTTTTCAGACTGTTTCAAGATGGAAAAGAGATGTGGGAAGATGGTGTAATAATATCACATATTGGAAAGATAATATGCATTAATAATACGCAGTGGAATGTGCATTGTGGTGTAGTGGATATCGGGTCGGAATACAAAATTGGGTAGCTGAGTTCAAATTCCAGTTGAATTCCTTGCATTCACTTTCATGCAAATACTGTCTCTTCCCTCTATTTATGGGTTAAATAACAGGATAGATTGGGTTCTATAGCCTTGGTCGGCAGTCTACTGCAGAATGTAATGGCAACCTACTGCAGGATAATCTTCTGCCCAGTCAGTCATGTTTCTTTCGAGACATGATAGCCCAAGCATGTAGCACATATGGCACTCGACTGAATATGCATAGTAACAGGGAAAAAAATGACATTATAATCAGCTAAAGAAAAGGTTTACCAAAGAAAGGTCTGGAAGAGTCTATGTAAGTGCTGTCTTTTTAATTCTTGGCGTGTAGGCACATCAAAAACATGATCTTTGTAATGTGTGAATATCCCAAGAATTTATTGAATGTACAATTTCCATAAAAGGGAAATGAACAGGAAAGATACAAAGTTAAGTATGCTGGCAAACTTGGCAGAAAGAGGAGGAAGGGATCACCAAGAATAAAATATCTAATCTAATCTCAATCTAAACTTATTTATAAATGGAACTTTGTGTGTGTGTGTGTGTGTGTGTCTGTCCATTAACTATAGACTCCAAAATGGCTGAACCGATTTTCTTGAAGATTTACAGTTGTACTATAAGCATGTGCGAGTGTTCTTAGCTAGGTTTTGTGTCAAGGTACAACCAATAAATATCGAAAATCGATAATTGAAAAAATTGGGTTATAGAAGGAGTGGTCCGATTTTAACCAAATTTGATACACTCATAGACAAAGACATAAGAAACGATATTCAGAGGTTTCAAGGTTGCAGTTCTTACAATAGTGCAGAAAATTGATAATATATATATATATATATATATAAAAGGCAAGATGTTTGTGTATGTGTCCGTTCATCTGCCTGTATGTCCTTTATACAAATCCACAATTTTTATCCAATTCTTACCAAACTTCACACAAATATTCTTTAGGTTGAGTCTGAGCTCCAGAACCATAGATTAGTTTTAAAGCTTTCATTACACCCGAGCAATGCCAGGCTATACTGCTAGTCTATTAATAAAAGAAATCTCAAAAAATGGAGATGTTGAGGATTAAACAACACTCCCCCTTACCTGATGGCACAAATAGACTAATTTGAAGACTTAAATGAAGAACTCCAAGTAGTGTAAAAAATGCCTCTTTAAAGTATTTCTTATAGACGCCACAGTGAGTGCCTAAGCAAGACTTATACTAAAATCACTAAAAATGAGTTTTAACAATTATGCAAAGATCGACTAAATGCAGACGACAATTCTACTCCTGCAGCTTCTTTTCCCGCACTTCCCACCTGTGGAACTCGCTTCCTTATTCTTGCTTTCTTGATGGCTACAACCTCCAGGAATTTAAATGGAAGGTCCATTCTCATCTGTTAACTACTTGACCCTACTTCTTTCCACACTGTCCTGTAGATCCTTTCCTTTCTCTCCACCTTCGCAACAGTCATTACACCTGTATTCCCATCCTTCTCTTGCTCGTTTCTAACTGGTTTGTCCTTCTCCTGACTCTCCTCTAACACTCTTATGTAGCCCCCTGCACATCAGTGGCATTACCACCTTGCTTGGGGTGATATGTTTAAGAAAAAAAAAATCAATGTTTTCACAATAAAACTGGTATTAAGCAAACAATGTTCAAAAATTTAAATTCAATATCCATCATTATCTTCTGTCTTCTTATTTTTTGTTGTTTTATTGTTCGTGCTCCTCAATAATGTTTTATTTTTTTTTATATCTTTGACACTTAGTAACCCCTTGTATATTAGTGGCTTTGTTTCTTTGCTTGGGGTGAAGAAATATCATCATATCTTGCTGCAAACAATATACTCTGTGAGTTGCAACTATTAATATTTAACCTTATTAAAAATACTGATAAAACTCGTTTTGGTGGGTGCCAGTTTTTACGATGCAAAATGCAACAATGTTTAATTTATAAGTACATCTAAAAGATACAGGCTATAGAAAAATATTTGATGAGCACAATATCCTGAACAGATTATGATTTTATGCTAGAATAGGGTCTTTTAACCTTTTATGAGCATCATCAGTGTCTTATTTGTTGATTGTCAGTCAGTTAAGTGCCATACAGGATATACGCTTTGGGCAATCAAGTCTGGAATGAGACATGATTGACTAAGCAGAAGATTATCCCGCACTAAGTTGCCATTGCTTTCTGCAGTAGACTGGTTGTCAGCCAAGGCTATAGAACCCAATCTGTCCTATTATTTAACAAGTAACTTGAGGGACGAAACAGATTAATATCTTTCCCAAGTGTATTTGTGCGTAAGTGAATGCAAGGAACTCAACTGGAATTTGAGTTCCACTTCCCAATTTTTCATTCTGAGTTAATATCCACTGCAACACAATGCATATCTTTTGTTGTCTGTAAGTTTTCTTAAAAAAAAAATGGCAAAGAAAGAACAATAGAATATGTGACGGACCTGAAGGAGACTACCACCACCTTTAAATTTGTTGTTTGTCATTTTTTTTTTTTTTAACTTTTTTCAGTGCAATCTTATCGATTATTATATAAAGTTTCTGATCATCAAAAAAGATTTATAAAATTTCAATATTTAAATAATTTTAAATGGGCTCAGTTTCTCATACAATGTTATAGTAAATTGATTCTCCATTTTGGGACCACTCGCTTCGGGGTTGCTTTGTTTTGGTTTTTTGGAGGATGAGTTGTTGCTCTTGTTTTTTGTCTTTTTTATGTTTTCTTCAGTTATTATAATGGCATCTACCTTGGAAACTCCAAGATTGGCTTGATTCAAAAATTTTGCAAAGGATTCAGTTGTTGAAAATGCTCAAACAAAAAAGTTAATTGCAAAGGATTGATTTACTATAAGGTTATATAAAATACCGAGCCCCCCACCAAAAATTGTTTAAATGTTGAAATTTTTACAATTTTTTTTTTTTTGTCAATTGGAAAGTTTAGGGTTTAATCGATAAAATTGCACTTAAAAAAGTAAAATGAATTGATAACAAATTTACAGGTCGTGGTAATGTTGTACCAGTGAGTAGTTCCGAAATGGAGGGTCGATTTATGATAACGTTGTATGAAAAACTAAAATTGTTTAAATATTGAAATTTTTCCAAATTTGTTTTGTCAGTTGGAAAGTTTAGGGATCAATTGATAAGATTGCACTGAAAAAAAATGAAAAACAACAAATTTAAAAGGTGGTGGCAGTCTCCTTCAGGTCTGCCGAATATGCAAATAAAATATCTATCAAATATTATTGTTTTGTATGAAAAAAGAATATATATACTATGTCGTATTTTATAATGCATCTCAATGTTTTCACAGTGAAACTGAGATTAATCAACAGATATAGATAAATTCCTCGGAATAGATTTAGATTCATACAAGTTCATATATTGTGCAAGTTTCAGCTTAAAATATCTCTTGTTATTTATTATTCTTGATAACCTTATTTAAAATACTGATCAGTTGTTTTGGCTGCCAAGTTTTATTTTGTAAACAAACAAATTGTAACATAATTTTTTTAAGTAAATCCAAAAGTTATAATCCATAGATACATATTTGATCAATCTAGGATCCGATACAAGAATAAATAATTATTTTACATGCGAATACAGGTTTCTTGACATTCTTATGTTTCATCATAGATTTTGTGAACTTTTTAACCGATTCAAATTTAATAGTATTTTTCATTGTTTCTTCTTTTACGTTCTATATCCTTTTAAAACGTAGATGATCATGGCCCTCCACATCTTTTATAGCTCTGTCCTTTGTAGCTCTTTGTAAGTTTAGTCATTTTGTTATTTCTGTCAAATCATGTTCTACCATTTATTTGCTCAAGCTTGTCAAGTATGATACACACTGCTTTTCTCCGTTCCTTTCCTTCAACCTGTTCCGTGATTTCCTCCTTCCTCATTACATACCCGCAAAAAATTTCAACTGCTTTTTCTTGATATTAAAGTTTCCTTTTTGTTCCCATTTTCTCCAAAACCTTGTTATTAATCACCTGTTAGATACATGGTGTCCTCAACATCTTTCTGTGGAACTACGTTTTTCTTGTTTCGAATCTCTTCTTCATCTCTGAGGAAATTGTCCAGCATTCACTGCCATACATGAGGGCAGATATAGCGTAACAATTTCAAAATCTAAGCTGACTGTTAAGAGACTTTGCTTCCTACAAAATTTATTTACTGGAATATTGTTTTTCATTCTCATATGCAGATACTTAATGATGGAACACAGTTTTTTTTAAATAATATCTGGAGAGACTGGGTGCATTCTTTTAATTTGGTGTCTTTGAAGCTAATTTTGGCAAGGTAGGAAATAACCAGATTTGCAGAATGTGAACTAGCATTGTTTTGTGTCAGAATATTCTTTAGGTTAAAGTCTTTGCTCAAGAGTTTAGAATGATTCACTACACTTATTTATAACTATCATCCTTTTATGAATGGACCAATAAACTTACTCGACTAACAAGACTACCCAAAAACATTATTCCTTCGCTCAATATTGTCTTTAAAGTGATGATTGTTGAATATTTCCATAAAGGACTTAACCTGTAGAAAAAAAAAATAATTGCCCATAAAAATAGTCCATAGTTTTTATTGTTCCAAGTGCTTTCAGCCAGTGTTTTAGCCATTTGTAAGAATGTTATATTAGGTAATAAGAAATAAAGAATTTGGATTGCTACTTAAAGTCCATATACAAAGTTTAGTAGCAGCCCAAATTTTATTTATTGCTTTTCAGGTGTGAGAATGTGAAATCTTTTTGCTCTGTTCTAACAACCTCAGCTTTTTGTGCAGTTGGTTACTGTTTTGGTAGGTATTTGTCTTTTGTCATTTTGCTTTTTATCTTTATTTATTTTCCTGTTCTTGTACAGGCTTTCTTGTTTTTTGCTGTTAATAAATATAGTATTTTTTTCTATTTCAGTATTCTTTTTATATATATCTATATATATATATATATATATATATATAGAGAGAGAGAGAGAGAGCGATATATTTGTGTGTGTGTGCGTATTGAAGAGTTATTGGTCAGAGTCAAATTGGACCAGAAAACAGTAATATTAAAAAATACTCAATACATATTGAAAGAAAAAATAAAAGATAAAGATTTAAAATGCAGAGCTTTTAAATATTAAAATTAGAATGATTAGCCAATTATGCTATTATGGTTTCAACTTTTTGGTATAGTCAAGCATTATAGACAAACTGATTTCCTAATGTTTTATTCTGAATGCACAAAAAGAAGTTTAAAATAAGTGGTGGAGAGAGTCAAGACTAGCAAAATACATTCATCTAGGTTTGTATGAATGCAAAATGCATTTCTTAATGTATATACATCTGGACATTATTTTGCACCTTTCATTTTGCAACCTTTCTTGTTCCGGAAAAGATACGATAGTCAACTTTTCCTCTTAGCACAATATGCCGACATCACCATTGCTCTAATATTTTGGTTTTTCTCAATATACTCCAGCTTAAATAAAATTTTTTCTTTTTTATTTTAATTTCTTCATAAAATATTAAATAATAAATGTTTATAAAAGGTTGAGAATAAATATCGCTTTGTACTTTATTTATATACTTTTATAATTTTCGAAATAAACATTATTAAGAGAGTCAAAATTGCATTCAGTTATGGTGGGGTCAAGAGAATAACGACCTTTTTTGATACAATTCTTTTTTCTTGGAGCATGAATTCTAAACATTGCTCATAATTTTTTCTTTTCTCAGAAAATATCTTTCCCTTGACTTTTTGAGAATATGCAGTGAGAAATATATCATAACAAAAAAAGTATTTTCACAAGTAAAATGAAAGTATTTACAAGAAGCACTATAATTCTGATGATATCCTAATTTGTGTATTAACACAATATTTTAATTTGCCAAGTTTATATTTCAAGACAACTTTTCATTGAATACCGGCAGAATAACTAAATGGCTGAGTAATTTGGTGGAGTTTCAAATCTTGAACAAAAAACACTATATAGTCCTAGACTTTCATTCTTATTAAATATCAATGCTATGGCAGACAGGGTTTTGTCACCTGTTAGAAAAATTTCAAAAACAATTGTATTGCATATACAGACCTCGATGAGTAAATTGTCACCATTTTATATTTTAATTTCACATATGCATGTTGTTTGTTTTTGGCATACAGAGGAAAGTTACTTATTCAATTTGAGTGGAAAAAGTTACATAACATATGAAACCGATAAAATACAACCGTAACTTCTACTCCAACAGTTTCTTTCCTCGTACTTCCCGACTGTGGAATTCTCTTCCACACGATTGCTTCCCCGATGGCTACAATCTCCAGGAGTTTAAATGTAAGGTCAATACACACCTCCTAACACACTAACCTGCTCCCATTCTATCAAACACTCTTCCTATCTGCCCAACCCTCATCCTCAGTATCCTTACTCATCTGTCACCTTCCTCCTGACATTCCCTATGTCTAACCACTCCTTCTCTTTACCTTCCCCTATGTAGCCCCATGCGCAATAGTGGCAGTGGAATGCCTTGCTTGGGGTGAGATGATTAAAAAAAAAAAAAAGGAATTCATATTAAGTTATGATATAGCATAAGCCCTGATACCAGCTATCAGATAAAAATGCAGGAGGGTAAAACTCAAAAAATTAAGCAATTTGGAAGGGCACTGAAGTAAAATGTTAGGTAATTTACAGCAATGGGTTGAACAAAACTAGCAAAGAATCATATATTTTATTGTTTAATTACTTAGTTTTTGGTCATAATAAAATTAGACTAGTGCACATTTGTATTAAAAAGTGTTCAATGCAATTATATTGTAGAACTTTTGAATATTTTCCATTTGTAAATGAGTTATTATGCAACCTATGTTTCTAACATGAGTGGTGTCTTTAGGCGATTTGCAAATTATTGCAAATTGCCTGAAGATACCACTCATGGTAGAAACCTAGGTTGCGTAATAACTCATTTACAAATTGAAAACATATATATGGAATTTGAAATAAAAACAACAGGTTGCACATTCTCAATTTTAAACAGTAAAAGTGATGTTTCTCTACCAAGTTTGATGTGATTCAACGATCTCTTGCCATATACAGTGTGCGATGATTAAATTGTCGCCATTTTTATAATTTTAATTTTGTGTATACTCATTGATTTTTTGTTTTTTTTTTAATTGCCTAGTATAGTCGGGTCAGCTGAGCACTGTCTTTGAGAAAAAGAGCACCATGAAACAATTCACTTTATCAGAAATTTAAAAACAGCATTCAGTACTGCTTAGCATTCTTGCCGGAATCTTCAATACAAAAAATTCACAGTGTTTGATTGTCAATCTAAGGACAGTGCAGAGGATATGGAAAGAGTTGGAGGAGTCTGATGGTGATTATGAAGGAGCTGGGAAGAATCACTAGTGATGGTGATGTTATAACTTCATTCATCTGATCACAGGGCCTCAGACTCAACACAAAGGTCTACATCAAGTGCCTTGAGGAGTTGGTGCTTCCTTGGGTCAAAGAAGAACCTATGTCTGGTAAAAGGACTCTGCACCATGCCACACAAGCAAAAGAACCAAACTGTGGTTGTAAGACAATTTCTGTGACCTCATCACTCCTTATATCTGGCCACCTAACTCCCCAGGCTTCACCCCCCCACCCTTGATTATTATATGTGGGAGTGGAGTTGAGTGAAAGACCAACGAAACTTCTTGTAATATCAAAGATGAATGGAAGGTAAGAATTATGGCAGTATTCACCAACTCAAGCAAGGAGCCCACCCAGAAGGGATGCAGAAGATTCCAATAATTGAGGCCAATGTTGATTTCATTGAATAAACTTAACTCATTTCAAGATGTTTTTGTGTAATTTTAAAATATATCTGTTAAAATGAGATGTCAGTGGTATTTTCATTTTTGTTTAATTTAGGTGACAATTTATCCATCCCACCCTGTATCTGTTTTTTCGTTTTTGTCAGTATTTATTCCCAAACAATCTTTCATTTTGGTACTGTTCAGGCTCGACTTTGTTAATCAATAGAGAACTGGTGTTTTCAATGTGATTTAACAGTACAATTTATCTAAATGACAATGTTAACTTGTTTAAATGAAATAAAAGCTAAATACAAAATAATTCATAGTTCTTTAATTATTCGCAGACAATCAATTTGTCCTTTGAAGTGCTTTATGACATTATTAATTGTCCAAGATAATCTTTTTTACTGATTTATCCAAAAGTTAAGTTTGTCAAGTTGTTTGGTAATACTCTATGTTTTTCATATAGTCTGACTTCCACTTTTAAACTGAGAAAAATTTTACAGTTCTGATGCCAAAGTTATGTTAGTAGATAACGTCAAACAGCAAGATCAGTATTTACATGATTAAGAGTCATCAGTGTCTGCCCTGTCAAACTAAAATCTTGTTTTCGTTTTATTTCTAAAACCCTTTATAAGGGGCTTAAGTGACATTTATTTTATTTATGATATTGTTTTCTACTTTGGTATTTTCTTTTTTTAAAGTAATTCATATTTAGAAAGCAATAGAACGAAAAAGTTTTGGTTGTATCCGGATTTAAGAGAAACAAACAACATGGCATTCATTCATATTTGGTTTTGGTAATTTCTGTCAGAATTTCTCAAATGAAGACTGATCATTATTATCCACTGACTTACCTGATCTAGAATCTTTATCATAATTTTGTATTTCATTTTTGAGATAAGCAGTTTTCAATATTGATATATTTTCAATATAATAAAAGTAAAAGGGACAGTGGAAAATAGTGCATAGCATACACAGAGAGCATGAGAAGGTCCATCTGTACATCATTGTAACTCTTCACTAATAGAAGGAAATAAAATTAGGAAAACATTATTCTTTTATGAGCTGCATCTCTTCAAAATTCATGACCATGCATCTCCAAAGTTTCTTGTCCTTTTTGTTCTTACCAGAATCAAGCAAGTACAAAAATTTAAATACCTAAGAAGTGTTTTAACAGGAGATGGAAAGTGCGACACAGAGATCCAAAGGTGAATTGGCATGGCAAAGGACATGTTTCAGAAGCTGAGTAAAGTACGACCACACAGGAAAATTTAACTAGAAACAAAGAAAAGATTGCTGGATTGCAATGTGATGTCAGTTCTTTAATACGGCAGTGAATGCTGAACAATATCATCAAAGATGAAGGAAAAACTTAAAGCAACCAAAGTTTGGTTTTACAGAATCATACTGGATATAAAGTGGGGGATCAATTACATATTACAATCAATATATAAACTGACCCCTCACTTTATGGTCACAGCAGCTTCTATACATTTATATTCCTAAGATCCAAAAGCACAAGGAGGCATTCCATGAGTTGAAGAGAATATTAAGAGTAAAATTTCCCTAGAAACAAATGAGAGTGCTGGATTGCTATGTGTGATGTCAGTTTTTCAATACGGCAGTGAATACTGGACAATATCATAAAAAATGAGAACAAAACTTGAAGCAGCAGAAACGTTGTTCTACAGAAGGATGCTGCAAATATCTTGGACTGAGCATGTGTGCAATGATGAGTTTGTTGGAATGAATGGCAATGCAAAGGAAATTAATACGGAGCACCAGGAAGAGACAACTGAAGTTCCTGGGACATGCAATGAGGAAGGAGAGCTTGGAGAACCTGATAGTGACAGGCCAGGTAGAAGGTAAAAAAAACAGGAAGGCAACAGATAACATATTTGAAGAGCTTGATCAGGTGGATGGCAGAATGGGGGTTGCAAGGTGTAACAAGAGCAAAAATACTAAGTGCCACCAGGGATAGGGAGACGTGGAAAGCCATGATCACCTATGTCCTGAAGGGACAGAGCACATAAAAGAAGAACATTTATTTTTTTACCATCCCCCATTTTCTGCTCTGCTATGCCTTTACACAAACTTGTGAGGTAGATTACTTTCCTCTTGCCTTCAGTTTGTTCTTTGAATGTTAAATTCTTCAAGCCTTTTTTTCTCATTATATATCTCAGAAATTTTAAATGTCTCAATCAGATTTTATGTTTTATGTTGCCTTTTTATTCCTATTTCCTGTAAATCTTTCTTATCACTCACATGTTCTCCCATGGTATTCTCAGCATCCATCGATAGAGCCACATCTCAGTGAATGCTTGTCTACTATTCAAGGGATATTATCTACTGACATGGAGAAGGATTGATATTACATAGTAGTCCTGAACTATTTGTTTCAAACAAAGTTTACTGTCATTAACATCATTCATAATGCTAACAATAAAAGATTTATGATGATTGAAAAACCATTTGAAATAAATCAAACTTTTGTGATTTATTTAAATCAAAAACATTTTTGGTATTGTTAGAGGTTGCTTATCATATCCAGTGTTCCCAAGCATTTCCCCATTTACATACTGATCAAGCTGGACACTGCTTAACTTAGTTGATTGTACAAGAACTGGTGCTTTCAGAACAAGTTGATCATAAGCTTACAAACAAATACAATATGTATAAATAATATGCAGAACATGTGTTTTTAATCGATTCTAAATTAAACATTGCATTAAACTTTTTATAAACCCTTGACAAATCCCAGATATTTGAGAAACCTATAATTAATACTATCAGTTAGTTAAGTGCCATACATGATACACGCTTGGGCCAAGGCTATAGAAACCAATCTGTCCTATTATTTAACCCATAACTGGGGGAAGAGAGATTAATACTATATGTTTACTTAAATTTTTATAATACTTGATTTTATGTTAAGTTTTAATGGAATAAGATTCATGCTTCTGAGATATTAAAAGAAACTTAAAATTCATTTAATGACTCATTGCATCTTTGATGAATTAGAATTTTCCATTCTAAATGTTTGTACTCTTACTGTACTTCTGTGGTCTAGCTCATAAAGAATGAACCTATTTATATGATCACTTCTACTGGGATAGAAAGATTTATGATGTTTATTTAATACTCATAAGACAATTGTACATATACAGCTATAGAAATACTCATCTTTACCCTTCTTAAGTTAATTATGAGCATCAAAATGTGCTATTGAATACAAAAACATTAAAGCATTCGACAAAATACGACACAAAGAATTGATGGAAAGGCTAGGCAACCTCGACATTTTCGGCAAAGACATAAGAATAATCAAGAATCTCTACTGGCAGCAAGCGGCCTGCATACAGACAGGTAACGGCCTCAGTAGATACACAAAGATAGAAAAAGGCGTAAGACAAGGATGTGTCTTTTCACCGGATTTGTTCAACCTATACAGCGAGAATATTTTGAGGACCCTAGATGACACACCAGGATGTGTTATTGGAAGCCACAACCTGAACAACATAAGATATGCGGACGATACAGTACTGATTGCGGACACGGAAAGTAAACTGCAAGATCTCATACAGAAAGTAGCAGTGGAGAGTGACAAGAAAGGACTACAAATAAACTTTAAGAAAACTGAGTGCATGGTCATCAGCAAAAGATACAACCCAAAATGCCAAATACAGGTAGGGGATAACAGAATCAAACAAGTCCAAGAATTTAAGTACCTAGGAAGTGTTCTAACAGGAGATGGAAAGTGCGACACGGAGATCCGAAGGCGAATTGGCATGGCAAAAGACGCATTCCAGAAGATGAGCAAAATACTAACACACAGGAAAATCTCAATAGAAACGAAGAAAAGAATGCTAGACTGCTACGTGATGTCAGTTCTTCAATACGGCTGTGAATGCTGGACAATATCATCGAAAATGAGGACAAAACTGGAAGCAGCCGAAATGTGGTTCTACAGAAGGATGCTACGGATATCGTGGACTGAGCATACAAGCAACGACGAAGTGTTAGAAAGAATGGCAACAAAAAGGAAATTGATGCTGAGCATCAGGAAGAGACAACTGAAGTTCCTGGGACATGCAATGAGGAAGGAGAGCCTGGAGAACCTGATACTGACTAAACAGATAGAAGGAAGGAGAGACAGAGGAAGGCAGCGGATAACATATTTACAGGGTCTGATCAGGTGGATGACGGAACGGGGGTTGCCAGGAGCAACAGGAACAAACATACTAAGAGCCACAAAGGATAGGGAGACGTGGAGATCCATGATCGCCTACGTCCTGAAGGGACAGGGCACATAGAAGAAGAAGAAGTACCTCCACTCATTTGCTATAAACACAGCATAGCATGAAGTTAAAAGACCCTAAACTTATTAAAAACAAAATTTTATTGTCAAAATATTAAAAGGAAAGATCAAAATATTTTTAATTATTTTATTCAATTTTTTTAATCTTTTGTAACATGCTTGAAATTTTGTTTAAAAAAAGTTTTTTTTTCATCATCAAGTGACCAGATATTTACAAGAGTTTATTATGGCAAATGTAATATCATACAAATCACTTTTTTTTCTGGCAAAAAAACACATTAACTAGGAAATTCTTACTAAAATCAAACAATGGTTGAAAACACTGAAATTATTTTTAAAGTCATTATTTTTATAGAATCTTGGTAAAAGCATTTTTTTTTTTTTACACATGTTACTGCCTTCTTTCCAATTAATTTACTGAAATTTCTAAAAATTGACTACCATCATGGAACTTTGTTTTATTAATTAAATGCTGGATTACTTGGAGAATGTAAATAACCTGGTTTTTTTTCCCTACAGCTTCACCTTTTTAGAAATTCTGCTCTAAATAATGAAAACAAAAATGCAATGAAACTATGCCATTTTTTATTTAGATGAATTTTTAATTGCTTTTATAAACAATTTAAAGTTATCATAGTCCGAAAGAAAATTTTTTTTGATGAATAATGAAAGTTTACATTTTTATTCTTTAGTTATAATAATTTATAAAATTTCATAAATCTCCATTTTTTTTTCCAATCATTTTCCCAATTCAGGTATTAAGTTAATATGTGAAAACTATATTTACTAATCAAAAACTGAAAAGTTTAATACAATTCTTTATGCGCCAGGCATTTTTAAATGCTCCTATTAAAAAAAAACAAAAATAAAATATGATAGGCAAGACATGAAGAAAAGCTAGCACCACCAAAAACAAAATCTCCAATGAAAATGGTTACAAAAGTAGCCAAAAGCATTTGGGACAATGAAAATAATGAAAATGTTTTGTACTTTGTTACTTCCATCAAACGGAAAAATAGAAAAGCATAGTAAGTATTAATTAAATCTTCCTTATCTGCCATATTTAATGAAAGATTCTCAAAAGAAATGTTGCTGTTAAAATATACACTACTGACCATAATTATTACGCCACCACAGTGTTTTAAAAAAATGATGAATTTCATACTATTTTTAAATATTTATTGCCAAGTGAATAATTGTCAATGAAAATAGAATGCTTCTTCTGTTAATACTACACTATAACATGTGCATCAAATGAATTTATAAATATTTAATAATTAACTATATTGCAGTTTCATCAATGAAAGAATGAAGAAAATATAGGCTGATTCGAGTGAGTTCATCTTTGCTTCCTTGCCTTGTAAAATTTTGCAAAGTAATAATAAAGAAAGAATCGTTCTATTTTCATTTAGAATTATCCACTTGGCAATAAATACTAAAAACAGTATGAAATACATCATTTCTTTTAAAAAACTAGGGTGGTTGAATAATTATGGCCGGTAGTAATATATATATATATATATATATATATATATATATATATATATATAAATCTTTATGTATATTTGGGCAGCAACATTTTCTTTAAACTATCTTCCGAGAATACAGGACTGACAAAGATAATTTAATCAATCTTTTATTGAGTTTTTCCAGCATTCTAAAATTTTTCCATTTTTTTCAGGAGTTAAAGAATATAAAAATTGTCCATAGTTTTTATTGTTCTGAGCACTTCTTAAAAACAGAAGTGACCCTCACCTTAACCCAGCTGCTCATGGCACATGATTGCTCAAAATAGTCACTTGTCCACAACAATGTTCATAAAATAAAAACTATGATGTACTATAGTACACAAAGAATAAACAACATCCTTGATAATAGCTAAAGCTCTGGCACTGGGAACAATAATAACTACGGACAATATTTATATATTAGTTAATTCTTAGAAAACAGAAAAATGTTAGAATGCTGTAAAACTCAAAAGATTGATTACATCATCCTTGTCTAGCATATTCAATATATATTCATTTAGACTGTGGAATCATTTGTGGTCGAGTGGTTTATGATGTGCCAGATCACATGGTGGCATCCCCTATATGGATAGGGGTCGCAGGTTTGAATCCTGCCAAATGACACATTTCGTAACAAAAATTTCTGGTAAATAATCAGGCCGGGAGGAATAATATATATATATATATATATATATATATATATATATTGATTATAAAGAGAATATCTACTTAAATACAAGTATTGATCAAAAATAATGTTCAAACTAATCATTTCAAATTGTTGGTTGTTTTTAACCATTTTGTTAATCTTCGTTAGTTTCCATAACATTGTATGTTTATATATATACTAGCAGTATAGCCCGGCGTTGCTCAAGTGTAATGAAAGCTTGAAAACTAATCCTTGGTCCTGGAGCTCAGACTCAGCCTAAAGAATATTTGAAATAATAAAATAATTGCGACAATTTACCAATCGCACCTAATATAATAATTGCGCCAATTTACCAATCGCACCTAATAAAATAATTGCGACAACTTACCAATCGCATATATACTAGCAGTATAGCCCGGCGTTGCTCAAGTGTAATGAAAGCTTGAAAACTAATCCTTGGTCCTGGAGCTCAGACTCTTTGGACGTTGACACAAAAGACTAAAAAGGAATAGTTGTTTCCAGTTAAAGTGAAACTGTAGGCTGAAAGAAAAATGAATGGATGTAAGTCAAATTTTGATTTCCTGGTATCGATATCAAATAAGTTTTCTTCGTTGTAAACTGAATTTTGAAGGCTGAATAAGTCCTCAGAGTAAATGATATCATGGCTGAGACTAAGAACTACAATTAAACCTACTTAGAGCCAAACCCAAAGGAAAAACTAAAGTAAAAGGGCTGAAAAAAACAACAGACATACAGACAGATAAACAGACACATACCCAAACATCTTGACTTTTATATATATAATCGATTTTCTACACTCTTGTAAGAACTACAACCTTGAAACTTCTGAATATCATTTCTTACGTCTTTGTCTATGAGTGTATCAAATTTGATTAAAATCGGACCACTCCTTTTATAACCCAATTTTTTCGATTATCGATTTTCAATATTTATCGTGGGTACTCAACACAAAACCAAAATAAGAACACTTGCAGACGCTTATAGTACAACTGTGTAAATTTTCAAGAAAATCGGTTTAGCCGTTTCGGAGTCTATAGGTAAAAGACACACACACACAAAGTTCCATTTATAAATAAGTTTTTATATATATATATATATATATATAAATGGATATGGTAATTATTATAATAATAATAATAGCATACTGCAACTCAATAGCTATAAAGTTTTGATATTAAAATACCTTCATCAGGAAGTAAAATGTGGTTAATTTATTTGGTAATAAGGAGATTAATAAAAATGAAATAAAAATAAAATAATAAAAAATAAATATAACCATAGGAATAAAGAGGTCATTAAGAGGAGTGGGAGGTTATAGCATTTTAAAGTTTTGTAACTGATGTTATATATCACTGTACGACGACAAACAACGAGAACACGCATATATAAAAATATAAGATTATATTTCTATTCCTGACGACGAGCCTGTGTGGAACAGAGAATGGAAGAGTGAGAGCGCACATAGAATGAGTCGACGGGAGTGTAAGTCTTGCCTGTGGTGTCTCTCTGTTTCCACTGGCCGTTCTCTGCTGGCGAATCTGTGTGTCGATTTCTTTTTATAGTCTTCTAGAACCGGGACTTTTCCTTCCAGTTTTGTCTCGCCTCCACAACGTCCACGTAATTCCAAGAGACACCTGTTTGTTTACTTCCGTAGTCATTTCCGCTGCTGTCGGAAATAAGGTCAAACGAGCCCGACTCATAACCCTGCGACAACCGCTCCAGACGCCGACAGGATGTATTTCTCAAACACCTGTCTTGTCGTTCGCTGACCCCTTCATCGACGGGAAATATCATCGATTGCATCAACCTTCTTCGGGTGGGGGCTAGATTGCTATATTACACTGAAGGCTGGACACATCAAAAATAGTGGCAAATCATTGAAACACTACTGTCTATGAGTTGTACACACACCATTCTTTAAAATGTTATAACTTCTCACCTTACTTAATTCATCTCATTAGATGACCTTTTTATTCTTATGGTTTTATTTATTTATTATTATTTTATTTTTTTAATTTCTTTATCTATATGCATTACCAAATAATTTAACCATATTTTACTCTCTGATGATGTTTTAACACCAAAACTTTATAGCAATAGAGTTGAAGTATGATATTATAATAATAATAATTACCATATATTTATGCTCTACTTTTGTATTGAGCAGTTTTTAAAAGTATATATCTAACTGTGGAAAGCACTTCAATTATTAACCATGACATATATAATATGACTAATAGTTACTTATGGAAGTAAATTTCACAGATCCACAGACACTCATACACTCTCTCTCTCTCTCTCTCTATATATATATATATATATAGATATATCAGCATACAGTGTGTGTATAGAAGAATCCAAAGGAGTATCCTGTATATACAGTGGTAGGATAACTCACTGTGAGAGTTCTAAATATATCTGTATATAAATACATATAGAGCAAATATAAGAAGAATTAAGGCAGACACGTTATTTCATGGTAAATCGGAAGTATGGACCTATTTCAGGTGAACCATCGTCAGCTTTGGTCTTTATTTTACAAAGGATTTGTGGAAAATCCTTTGTAAAATAAAGACCAAAGCTGATGATGGTTCCACAAATCCTTTGTAAAATAAAGACCAAAGCTGATGATGGTTCACCTGAAATAGGTCTATACATCCAATTTACCATGAAATAATGTGTCTGCCTTAATTTTTCTTATATATATATATATATATATATTTATTTATTGAAGAAAGATTTGATACTACAGAACATAAATATCAATTTCAAAAAGCATGAAGGCATTTTTTTTTGTAAGGAATTCTTTTATGCCAAGACTTCATCAGAAGAAAATTGTTGCTGTTAACAAGTAAAATTGTTTGATGTGGTTCATAATAGAAAAAAAAGCATATGGCTCACTGGATAAAAGCCTTGGTTGGATCCAATGATTTGACACAAAAAGTTTTGAGTTCAATGCCTGACAGCAGTGGTGAAAAAAAAAACTTAGACAGTTGAGTTAAATGGAGATAATTGAGACATCTGGCAGTGGCATGAATCATGGAATGAGAACAATCTATCCCAGTAAATGTTCAAAATTACAATTATCTGGAGAAGACTGGAGCATACAACTGTCAAAACATCATGAATATGGCAACAAAGATGATGACAACAGTTCAACAAACTAAATAATTAAAAAACCTCATCTCAGAAATATAGGCATGCATTGCTCTTCTTACATCTGGTTAATATTATTTTTATAAAATTACCAATAATAAAAATTATAAGAACTTCCTTATGACCTTGCTGATGGCAGTCCAATATTCTACAAAAGAACTGTTTTTAAAAGTGCCTTTTATGTTATAGAGTTATCAAATTCATTTAGGACAGACAGCATTGATTTCTTTTAGCTTTCATTATTTTCCTTTTGTTTCTATTTGCAAATAAAATTACTTAAAGTTTTAATTATTTTTTGCTTCTATCAGAAATGCAATCAAAGTTGTTATGTTTTTCTTTTATTGCTTTTCCCATTTTTTTTGTTTTTGTTTTTTGCTAAGACCAATAAGTACAAAACGCAGATGTTCCATCCTGAAGCTGATGGATGTTATCAGCTTGCAGTCTGTCAGCTTCGTTAGTGTTTTGCTGATGCATCGCTTTCTACATTTGCACATGGGTATGAAATGTTTGGGAGATTGTTGTCTGCCATGTCAGTTCGAAATGTTTTATTGGTTATGTGTCCAAAAAATGGTACACTGGCAAAGATGATGAAAACTGTTGAAAGATTATTCCAGATCGCTGCAAGATAGTTGAAACTTAAACTTTGTCATACACTTTCAAGATAAAGTACACTTCAGCCAAAGATAGGAAATGTAGATATACCAGAATATTGTAGTGGATAGCAACAAAATGTTCTCTGGTGCTGTGTTGGTGATGCTTATTATCATATACTAAACTAATTTACTCATTTATCTTAAGGGTTATCAGAAAGGAAAGAAAAATCAGTGTGTTAAAATCAAAATCTAGCCGAGTTTGTTGCATTCACTTTCACACAAATATGCTTAGAAAAGCTATGAATCCAACTCTTCTAACCTTCAGCTATAGTGTAAATAATAAGCTTTGGCTCTTTAGCTTTGAATGATAGCCAGTCTAGGAGAAAGATAACTTCACCATGTTAGATATTGCAGCTTGTGTTTCTGTAGCAAATATATTTTAAAAAGTAGAGTTGTCAACCCATGACAAACCAAGTTTAAATTAAATTCCCCTGTCAAGTGAAAACATAATAATAATGTCCTCATGAAACTTTAATGTTGGCATAAATCTGCTCAGTTAAAGAGACAAACTCCTTGTACTTTATATAAATAAATTTACTTGAACCACAAAATTAGCAACTAAGCCTCACCCTTTTACTATAAAACCAATAAAATGTAAATGCAAATTATACTTCACCAGCTTCTTTTCTTGCATTTCCCACCTGTGGAATTCCCTTCTTTTTACTTGCTTCCCTAACAGATACAATCTCTAAGAATTTAAATATAAAGTCAATAGTCATCTCCTATCTCACTAACTTGCATCCTCTCTCTCATGCTCCTTTTTCTGTCCACTCCAGTCTCATCAGTATTCTCATCCTTCTCTTACCCACTTCCTGATACTCCCTATAATCTGTCACACTTTTTCATAACTTTCCTTCTATGTAACCCCCTGCTCAACAGTGGCAGTAAAAAGCCTTGCTTGGGGTGATATGAATATAAAAAAAAATATATATATATATATATATATATATATATATATATATATATATTAATTGAAATATACAATTTGTCACTTCATTAATTGGTGTTATATTCAGTAGCTTTACTTCAAAATTTTGGAAACAAATATTTCTGTAATTGTTAGGTTCACACATCAGGAGGTATCAGCAGTTGTCAGTCAATTTTCTTAGTTTCATTATTTTTATATTAAGCAAAAAACTTAGTTTATGCACTATTTATTAGTGTTTGGTTGATTTTATGTGCATGCACATGTCTAGATGTTTGTGTGTGCTTGTAAGTGTGCATACGTGCAGGATGTATGTATGTATGTATGTATATATATATATATATTTTTTTTTAATCATTTCAGCCCGAGCAAGGCAGAAATGCCACTGATGTTCAGGGGGCTACATAAATGTAAAAAGATTAATTAGAAAAGAGTGAGGAGTACAAACTAGTTAGAAAGGAGCAATAGAAAACTGAGAAAGCAGGTGCGATGACAGATACATAGGTGGAGAGAAAGGGAAGGTTATATGGGGTGGGGAGAGAGCTAGAGTCCAGTAGTTAGTAGATGAGTATTGACTTTGCATTTAAATTTCTGGAGGTTGTAGATGTCAGGAAAGCAAGAATACGGGAGCGAGTTCCACAGGCAGGAAGTGCAAGAGAAGCTGCAGGAGTAAAATTGTTGTCTGCATTTGGCCAATCTAACTGTGAATGGGTGGGACCCAGTTGCCAGTCTGGTTGCACAAGTAAACACCTGTTGATGAGGCACCAGTGACTTAAGTTTGTCCAAGCAGAAGCCATGAATGTATTTATAGAATAGACAAAGGGAGGCCACATTTCGACGGTGGGGAAGTGGCTGCAGTCGAGCTGCCAGATCAGTACCTATCACATTACAGACTCTCCTTTGGAGCCTGTCAAGAACACTGAGGAGAACGGCAGGGGCGCCTGACCATAAATGGCAGCAGCACTCTATGCACGGATGGATGGTTGACTTGTATATATGCAGGATGGATTCAGGCGGAAAAACATCCTGGATCGACATAGTGACCCAACCTTCTTAGCAGTAGATTTTGCTATGGATTCAATATAGTGGTTCCATTTGAGGTCTGAGGACAGGGTAAGTCCGAGTGTATTACTCTCCAGGAGAATCGCTTGGTCCATGCTTATGGGAGGCAGGAGAGGTTGCCTGTAATGGTTGACAGACAACAGCTTGGTCTTAGATGAATTGAAGTTGACAAGCCACTTCTTGCCCCAGTTCACCACAGAGTGTAGATCCCGACCTTCATTTTGCGGTTATTTAAGAAAGCAGGCGACCGGTAATACCGTAACCCCATAGTTTGCATAGGGGTCAAGCAGGCGACCGGTAATACCGTAATGAAATTATTTATTTGAACATTATTTTTGATCGATACTTGTATTGAAGTAAATATTCTGTTTATAATCAAACAGTGTTATATATTTATTTCTACCGGCCTGATTATTTACGATAAATTTTAGTTACGAAAATGTGTGTCATTCGGCAGGATTCGAACCTGCGATTCCTGTTCACAAAGGGGAGGCCACCAATTGATCTGGCACATCTTAAACCTCTCGGCCACGAATGACTAACAGTCTAAACAAAGTCAAATCAAGTGTATATAACACAATTTTCAATTGATCATAATAATGATATCTGCTCTGAAATGTATCGTAATGTCAACAAATGTAAACATGTTACAGAAATTAACAAAGATTAACAAAACTGGTTATAAACAACCAACAATTTGAAATGATTTGTTTGAACATTGTTTTTGATTGATATCCATATTTAAGTAGATCTACTTAAATATGAGTATTGATCAAAAATAATGTTCAAACAAATCATTTCAGATTGTCGGTTGTTTATAACCATCTTCGTTAATTTCCATTATATATATATATATATATATATATATGCATAAATATGTGTACATATAAAACTGATAACAAATGCATTAAATGTTCACATTGTTTCTTGGCTAGGATGAAAACATTGTATCTGTTTTCGCCTCAATTGAAATGAGGGAAGGTGTCTGACCTCGAGGATTCCAACTCCTGTGGCAACACCTTCATCATTGCACTAAGAGAGATCTGGTTGTATAAAATCAATGCGAGCATGACAGTGGTCATGGGGTTTGGCAATTTTTGTCCTTGAACAATATGCCCATTCATATCATATATATATATATATATATATATATATATATAGCATAATGATGATCCACGTATACTGTCTTATAGGAAAAACTGCAAAAAAGTTGTACGTTTAAAAATGTGTTTTTTTGACAGTATTTATTTATTTCTATTATTATATATATATATATATATATATATATATATATATATATTTGATATTTCAGACTGGCCTAGGCCTTTCATCAAAAACAAATCATTTTAAAATTTAAACTAGAAGCATTCGTGAGAAGCGTCTGTTGCGAGATGTTTACATCACATGATGTAGAAAGTGATAAAGTTTTTTGAATATTTTTAAATGTAAACCTAATTGTAATAATACCTTTAAATGTTGTTTTAAAGAAAAATTTTTTAAGTGTATCTCAAACATGCTTACCTATTGAAATGTGAAAATAATATCTGATGATTTTTTAAGTGTATCTAAAAAATGTTTAATTATTGAAATATGAAAATATCTGATGAAAGGCCGAGGCCAGTCTGAACAATCAAATATATATATATATATATATATGATCATAGAAAAAAATAAATACTGTCAAAAAACACATTTTTAAACTTACAACTTTTTAGTAGTTTTGCCTATATATATATATATATATATGTAGTCATCCGCAGATAGATCTGTTTCATTGTATCACAGCCCATCAGTATGGTTAGACTCCGATTGCTACATAACCCAGGCTCGAACTCCGACCGAACTGGCATCAGTCGGCGACTCTACCCCTGGGCCACGGGGCGTTCAGTGGAAGAAGGCAGTCTTTTTTGCGCATATCATATTACGCGCCCAATAGCTAGAGTGCTCCAAATCATTTTACGGAATGAGCGATATGGGCATACCACACAGAAAAAAAAACTGTCACATTGTGCCTTAGTGAAAAAGTCAGATAAATACCTTTATGATATGTTCACAGTATACATTGGGCTGTTTTGTTCTACTGAGGTTAGATAAAACACAAAATTTTTGCCTTACGTGAATTTATGAAAAATTAGAACAAAACATTACAGAAAAATATATAGAAATACATGTAGTTTTTTTATATAGATTCATTAAAGAAATAAAACATAGTCAGACAATACACAATATCGCTAAAGTTGTTTTCTATTATGTCAATTCCTATCGGTCTTTATAATCTTCTTGGGACTAACAAACTACCAAAAGGATAATATTGTATAACTGTGTGATTCTCAGATGCTGTATGCATCACTAAATGTAGAGCAGATGTTGCAGAATCATTAATGTCTTTCTACCAATAGTGGCTTATAGAAATGGTTTTTACTGAAGAATGTTAGCCGAGTAATTGTCTAATGACCATATCTTGGGAATTGGCCAGGCTTAGCATCTTGCTCATGTTTTGTTCCTGAAAATGGAGAATTATTCACATCATTTCCTACATAAAAGACTCTACGAGAATGTATTGTACTGATATTTGTAAAAGACAGTATGAATATCGGTATCTGACATGTTAATGTTTTCATATTGAAAAAGATACTGAAGTATTTCTTCTTTATTGATTCTTATGAACTACAATACAAAACTAAAGGATATATTTATATTCAGTAATATGTAATAGAAAACTGCAATGGACTCTCTTTTATATGTATAACTTATAATTTTTAATCATTCACTCCAAGCAAGGTGATAATGCCACTAAGATGCCGCTAAACAGGAAACAAGGGATAAACCTCTACTCCTGTTTGAAAGACTAAGGAGTGTGAAGTGGATGATAGGCAAATCTATCTACTCCTAATGAAGTTAAAAAAAATAAATAAATACAAAATAAGATGTCATAGTTCAAGCAGTGAAATTAGAAGTATAGATGAAGAAAACTTTAGAAGGAATCAAAGATTCAATCCTAAACAGCGGTAAATGTTCACTCCTGTTCAAAAGACAAAGGAGATGATGGGTTGTATATCTTGTAAATGCATAAGTGAAATAAACATATCTTATATATATATATATATATATATATATATAACTCATCAGAAAACTAACTTAAAATTTAATCTAGAATTATTTATATTTGCTTTGTAGAGATGCAGAAAAAATCTATTAATTCACATTCTAAATTCTGTACTGTTACCAGATAGCTTAAAATAGTCTCATTTCTGGCATGCCCTAACAGATGATGAAGAAGGGAGTTGATGAATGAACACTCGGATAAACTACACTCATACCTATCTTATTATCACAGACAGGAATAATAATAAGCTGCTGCAATCATTGTTAGTTACAAGGAGGAAAGGTGGGATGTACAATCAACTAAGCTTTGTCTGATAGAAATCTATGTATGCTTTGAAACTCAGGATTTAAAATCAGGGCTTTTATCTGGAACTGGACACTGACAGCTTTTTGTTATCCAATGTGCCCAACAAAGTTTAAATTCAAACTGGTCTTGGAGAAAGGCAATTCAGAATTCAGAACCAGTTGAGCAATTCCACTCTGTAAAGACTGACTTTCTACAGAAACCACAGCTACAACACCTCTTGTGGTAAAGTTGTGGCACTATTCTATAGGGAGATCTAATGACACTAAAAAGGAGGATTGGAAGTTTACCTGGAATAGTCAGTGAATTTCTAATGTATAAATATATGTAGTACCATTTACGTAGATAAATATATATGGCACATTTCAGAGAAGAAAGCAAAAAGAAAATTGACAGAAAGTGATTTTCTTTATATTTCTTGGGGAGGAATTTCAACAGACGTAAAAAGTATGTGGAGCAACTCAGGAAATGCTGACTAAGTTGATGGATAAACAAAATGAGCCATTTGTAGATGCAGTCTTAAAATTTAAGTTTTATATCTATAGTGCATCGAGGCAGCAAATAATTTTCTAAACATATATGTTAAATATAACAGACAATGAATGTCTTATGTTTAATCATGAACCATTCTAAACATTGTATTTTGGCATTAATTTCAGTTGAAAATAAAGACAAAAATTGTCTAACAACTTGATATTTTTTTTTATTATGCTGGTTCTAAGCTTTTGGCTCACATAAGCCATCATCAGAGAGGTTACATGGACGTTAACATAAAGACATCCACCATCAAAGGTGATATTATCTTGTGTTGACAAAAAACATTGCTATACAACAATAACAGTCACCGAATAGTAGTCGCAGTTTGGAAATTTGTAATGCAGCTTTATGATGTCACATCACGTGAGAGCCCAAAATGTTAACATAACCATATGTCTAAATGCAATGTAATGTGTCGTGATCAGATTGAAATGTGATTTTATAAAGTGTGGGTTGTTTTAATTTAATGTAGATGGCCTCCAATATCTGAAGGTTCTTTTTATTGTGTGTATGAGTGAGTCATGCACAGTAGAACTGCATTACAAATTCATGAAATGCGTTTGTTATATTTAAGGATATATGTTTACAGAAAAAGAAAATATATATATATAGTTTTAATTTATGCTATATTTACAGGTAAAAGTGCTCAGTATTATGAATAGAATGTTTGTATGTATCTTCTGGCAATGCATCAACCAGATATCTTCAGAAAAATAGCCTGATCATTGTGTTTAAGCAGAAAACAGACTGTCATCATTTGGTGCTGACTTTACTGTTCTCACCCCCCACCATATATATATATATATATATATATATATACACACATAATGTATTTGTTTAAACATTATTTAATGGGCACTCATACTTCATATCTGGGTAGATGTTCTTTTTTTCATAATTGAACAGTATATTTATTAACATCTACTAGCCTGAATAATCGAGAAATCTAGCCTGATTCCACCCTGCCACCCACAAGGGAAACTGTCATTACATGTGACATGGCCTAACCCTTCAGTCATGTAGGACTAATGGTCAAACATATTAAAAGCTCTATTTGGTATTTGTTTTATCTATCTGAACAATATATTCTCACTGATATAAAACTAAGTTGAGAGACTCTTCCCATCATTCCATTGAGAATTATGCATTCACTGTTCTTTTCCTGTCAGTTGCTTAACTTCTGATATTTCACAAGAAACTTTAATCTTCTTCTTTTGCTCAGTTTCATTCACACTCTTTTGTGATACTGCTAAAACTTCATTATTTCATTTTCCCAGCATTTTGTGTTTTGCTGTTTATTGTATCTTTTCAAATTATTTAAAGAACTGAATATCCTCAAACCAAATATCTTGTCTCATTTTCAATTCTTATTTCAGTGTGATTATCAAACTTTTTGAATCAGACTAACTTAAAAAAATACAAAACAGATTTAATCAATTATATAAATAATATCTAGTAGATCAACCACTTTATCTTCCTACCTGATTTCATTCTCTTCTCTGATTAAACTTTGTTACTTTGCTATACTTTAATGTATCATTCTTTAATATTAATACTCACAAAATACAATGCCCAAGACTTAGACAGGGGAAATGATGTTGCTGCATGGATGAACTAAAAAGTGCAGTTTATGGGGATGCATAAGACAGATGTTGCCCCTAAACATGAAGAGGTTAAGATTGTAATTATTCAGGAAGAATACTTTTAAGAGTCTGCTCCACAAGTAGTGGTTTTTCCTTCTTACCAATGGAATACTCTAGGAAAAACGATGATTCAACTCTGTGTATATGGAATGGTGGATTCTTACTGCAAAGGTTTGTACTAATGGAACAAAGGAATATTGCTTTTCTGACAATTTCCCATAGAAATAACAATAGAACAGCAATAGGCTTATGAGATTTCTTCTGTTAGAAAAAGATTGTAGAGTGGGGAAAAAATTGATCATGCATAAAGACTGTGTACATTATTCATCATTTGTCATTTGGGCCACAATTTAAACAATCTAAGGTATGCAGGTGATACAGAGCTGATAGCAGACACAGAAAAGAATCTGCAAGACCTCTTACAGAAGGTAGCTGAAGAGAGTGACAAGAAAGGTCTACAAATAAACTGCAAGAAAACTGAATACATGGTCATCAGTCAAAAGGGCAGCCCAATATGCCAAATACAGGCCGGGGATAGTACAAAATTTAGAGACCTGGGAAGTGTTATAACAGAAGACGGAAAGTGCGACACAGAGATCCAAAGGTGAATTGACATGGCGAAGGAAACATTCCAGTAGTTGAGTAAAGTATTAAGAAACATGACAATTTCGCTAGAAACAAAAAAGAGAGTACTGGATTGCTATGTGATGTCAGTTCTTCAATATCGCAGTGAATGCCAGATAATATCATCAAAGATGAAGGAAAAACTTGAAGCAACTGAAAGGTGATTCTACAAAAGGATGCTGCGAATAACATGGATTGAACATATGAGCAATGATGAGGTTTTGGAAATAATGGAAATGAAAAAGAAATTAATACTGAGCATCAGGAAGAGACAGCTGAAGTTCCTGGAACATGCAATGAGGAAGGAGGGCTTGGAGAACATGATACTAACAGGCGAGATAGATGGTAAAAGAGACAGGGGAAAGCAGTGAATAACATATTTGAAGCACCTGATCAGGTGGATGATGGAACGAGGGTTGCATGATGTAACAGGAGAAGGCGTGCTAAGACCCACCAGGGATAGGGAGACGTGGAGAGCCATGATCGCCTACGTCCCGAAAGAACAGGGCACATAGAAGAAGGCTGTATAGTGAGAATTGTTTGACCTTAGTCAATATATGGCAGCAATTCTTCATTTTTGGTTTGATTTGATCCAAAAGATGATTGCAGGAGGAATCTGGTACTTTTTGAAGTGATACAAGAAACTGACAATGTTTCCAGCATATTTAGTGATAGATTGTATGGTGTACAATAGAGATCAATATTGGTTTGGTAGAATACACCACATATTCAAGAGTTGATTGATAAGATCTACACTTGTTCATGGTGCAGACAGAAACATATTTGAACAGTATTCAGTAGCATATATCATCTAAGACAAATATATTCAGGGTCAGACGACTGTGTGATGACATTGGATAATGCTGTAATATTCATGTACACACATAAATAAATAAGTAATATTAAAATATTCAGTCACATACTCATATGGACAAGTTAAAGTTCAGTTTTGAAAGTTGGGTTTCATTTCTCCTGAGATATGCAGACACTTGAAGTGTCAATATAAAAACAGCAAAAAATTTAATAAAAGAACCTTGTTTTTTCATGAACTGCACTGCAGTATATGATATGACGAGGCAATAAAGTAGTTTTTAATTTTAGTGACTTAATTTACCACTACTTTTATCAAAAACACACTTTGAAGCATTATGGTATCAGTCAGTTAAGTGCTATACATGATACATGCTTTGGGCGATCATGTCTCGAAAGAGACATGACTGACTGGGCAGAAGATTATCCCACAGTAGCTTGCGATTGCTTTCTGTGGTAGACTGGTTGCCAGCCAAGGCTATAGAACCCAATCTGTCCTATTATTTGACTCATAGCTAGAGGGGGAAGAGATGTATTATATTATTAAATAGCAATTAGTGGGGGATCAGTTTATTACTTCATAACAATATAAAAATGATCCTTCACTTTATACCCAGTAGAGGCCTTAATTATGTTTTCAACTATTATATTCAGTCAGTCAGTTAAGTGCCATACGTGATACACGCTTGGGCAATTATGTCTCGAAAGAGACATGACTGACTGGGCAGAAGATTATCTTGCAATAGCTTGCCATTGCTTTTTACAGTAGACTGGTTGCCAGCCAGCCAAGGCAATAGAACTCAATCCGTCCTATTATTTAACCCATAACTAGAGGGAAGAAACGAATTAATACTTTTCCCAAGAGTATTTTCGTGTAAGTGAATACAAGGAATTCAACCGGAATTTGAACTCGGCTCCCCAATTTCTCGTTCTGAGCCAATATCCACTGCACCATCCACATAAGCATTATGGTATCAGTGGTACTAAAACAAGGTCTTTATATTTCTGCTTCACTTTCTTTTGCCTTGTTTGAACATATGACATAATATATAAGCATTTTCAGGATAATTAAATCTGTGCCAAAAATTTTTACAATAAAATTTACAAGTCATGTGCTGGGTATAACGTAGCACTGAGTATCAGAATATTTTATAGTTTGTTAGACACCAATCAAAATTCACACATGCATGAAAGCAATGATGTCATGTATGAACTTCAGGTAATGAATATGTATACAACTTGGTTCCCCCTCACAGTTATGTGATTGACTGGTGTCATCTATAAATATAGACGAAAGAGAGGTCTACAGCTGTACGTTTATATGACTAGAGGTCTACCACTAGAGATCTACAGGTCATCGACTAGAGATCTATGTCTATTGACTATGCCTACATATCACGATACTGCATACGAGTACCGTCCATTACATCTACGTACTAGATTGTCCTACCCGTTTACATTTGCCTAAACCGCTTAATTAACTCGAATGGTATACATGTTCCTTTCCGAGACATGTCAGAACTCAAAATACGTAGCCACAAAAGAACTGAAAGGGAAACCTTTATTTGTATCATAACAGCACAAGGCTGCAAAACTGTCAATAAATAGTGCTGATTGTAAAAAGCCTGAAATTTGCACTATTTGAATAGATTTTATGTGATACCATCAGATATCTTGTTCGGGAAATTAGAAATAGCATTGAAAAGTCAATATTTTTCATCTAATGCCAAAGTTAAAGTTTGTTGGACACAATTACATCAAAAGTAAAGCAGAAACTTTTTTTTTTAATTGTGAAATTTAAATATTTAATATTTTAAACAAACAATTTATTTTTAGAAATAAGAATGATTTTTGTGATACAAGTTTTACTAATTAATCCATAGCTGGGGAGAGAAGTGGATTTATACCTTTCCAAATGGAATTATAACTCAGCTTTCCAATTAACAATTTTTAGTTACTGTCCATTACATCATCTACAAATCCAGTCTGCACCTGGTAATCTCAAGTAGTTACCCATTCTTTGTGGATGAAACAAAACAATTTATGCCATTTTTGTGATGTTATTCTATTTAATATAAAACTTGTTTCCTAGGATGAGAAATCTTACTTAGCAATCAAATATCTGAATATGAAGCGGTTTTATGACAGCCAGTTATCTGTGGGGCTCTATGATTACCCATATTTTGAAAGGATACTAGACATAGAGAGATAAAAGATCCCAGCTCATTCTGTGGTGATTGATAACCATCAATTTATTTGAACATAGAATAAAGAGACAAAGTGATGCATCAAAAAAACTAATTATTTCAATTTGTCTGTGTTCTTGCGATATTGTCGGTGGTAGTGGCCCTCATGCTGAATCACACAATGATTGAAAAGCCCTATGCATGGGTGTTTGGTCAAATGCTCATTTGATCACTCATTCTATATATACATACATATATATATATATATATATATATATATATATATATACTTTGTCTAGTCACTTTCACATCATTATAACATGATGTGTACATAGTTGGTAATGTAATTTGTGACCTGTGTCATCTTTTAATCACGTCATATTACCAAATACAAAAACTGTGTCCTGTAGTTAAGCCATTTTACTGAATATATAACACTGATTTGACTTTTTTGTTTTTTCTTCCTTTTATTTTTAGTACTTTTCTTTCATTATTTTCTCTCTTTTTACCATTTTTATTTTGATTATTTCTTATTTTTCTTCCATTTTCTTATGAATTATTTTTTTTTTTTCTTAAAGCCAATTTATTTTACTCTACTTCATTTTCAGTATTCCAAAACTAACAACCAGTAATATTCCTTTTTTCTTTTTGTATTGCCTGATTATTTTTTTTTTCTGTTCTTGGTGTTCTAGTGTGCTTGCCAAATAATTCTATTTGAATGCTGGAATGATATGATTTCATAATACTAAACACATTGAGAGGGATCAGTAAAAAAAAAAACCTGTCACTTTAATAAATGAGGAAAGAAAGAATACATTAACTGTGACAGATAATGACTAATTCAGAAGAAAAATTCAAATTCTTTTCCTAGCTGCTAAATTTCTTCTGACCAAATTCAGACATTTTTGTTTTTGTTCTTTTTCACTTCCAGTTAAAAAGTAAGGTTAAGTATATTACATTTTCATTTTATTATTTTGGTAACAATGTTTTCTATATCTGAAAGTGTTGTACTTTTAACTCACGAGTAGACACAAAAGAGAATCAAGTAAAAGACTACAAAGTTACTGTCAGAAAACCGGGACTAGCAAAGCATTGAATTCAAACCACCCCTGCCTTTTATGCAGACTTATCAGATATGCATAGCTAACTGAATTTTGACCTTAAAATTTCATGGAAAATTGTTTGATATATAGAATTAATATTCACTATTCTGTGAATGCCAAATATTTCCTATATACATGCCTTTCCTAAATTAACATGATAGTTTCAGTCAGGGTTTGAACTTAGCTAACCAATTCCACTGCAAAAGTGACCATAACAAGAGAACTTGGTTGGAATTGTTACTTTATGTTAGTAAGTATGGGGACTGCTTTAAGTACATCTTAATAAATATTTTGGTCGAGATACTTAACTAATATCTGCTTATTAAATGAGAAAAGCAGTGAAAGTTAATTTCAGTTAGAATTCTTGACGATATATTCTTCAGAATTACTTCTGTTTCTATTCACTAATTCTCTTTCTTCTGACTTCATCTGTTTGAAGCAGCTTCTGGTATTTTCTCTTTGAATCTAACATGAAAGATTATATTTTCTTTTTGATGAATGTTTAAAGGTAGAGACTTTCTTTGTTGAGCTGAAAGTTGAAAATATGGTTATGTAAAATAAATACCTTAGGGAAAGAGAATTCTTGCTTGCTTGGCAACAGGTGTTACTTATTGTGAAAGGTGTAGAACCTGTTGACCTACTTCTGACTTTAGAGAAATTGGCATATATAAGTTAAATATTTTTATAGAATATATAATCTTCTCATATATGTGTGCATGTGTGTGTATTATATATATTTATAGTTGGTTACTTGTTTCTGAGCACACCTATCTGCTAGATTGGTTAGCAAATCCCTGTTGCCAACCCCTGCTAAGGCACATTTTTGTTTCTGACAAACAAATTTCACTCACAGGCTGATAATATCAAGAAGTCACCTTTCGAACAAACCAACTATCCTGGCATTCACAGTCATAAAGTGAATATTTTAACCCCTCAGTAATATACTCCTATGAACATATATATTAATTAAACAGAACAAGGTTAAAATAAGTACACTGTTGTAAAAAAAAAAATGTAATAATCATTTATACTAAAGTGAGAAAAAATAAACCAATACATGGGCTGTTCCATCTTGTATATCATTAATCTCTTACAGAGTTCTTGCAGACAGTCATAATGCCTGTGACCCTATTTTGGGTAGTCATAATTGTTCCATTTGCCGTTTTACACATACTAGCATTTGCAGCCGAATCATCCTGATGAATGCTTACTTTCCCATAAATTTTACACATACTAGCATTTGCAGCTGAATCATCCTGATGAATGCTTACTTTCCCATAAATTGCCATACAGTTTTGCTTAATCCAACCTTTCATATATTTATATAATAATATGTAGCTATATATACAAAGTGTTTTGACAGTTTTTATTTTAAAGTTAAAGACAACATTTGTTTTTAATTAATTTATGCAAAATCGGATTTTGAGACGATGACAAAAGTATTTACTATTTCAAATTAAGCCTTAACATAATGGTAGTTTTTAATGAATATATTCATTAACATCATTGAAAAAAATGCATGAATATATTTTCCCCACCTACAGGTTAAATAACAGCAGATTGGCTTTTTTGTTTTGAGTTATAGCCAGTTGAGAACTAGGAAAAAGTCTGAATGCAACCCCCTGTCTACCTTGTGAGTATTTTTAGGAAAAGAGAAATCTAAAGAATAATCCCTATACAATTCCAGATTAATGAAAACGCAATACAAACACAATATATACAAAGCCTATTAAAAAAAAATATACTTTGCATGCATAAAATTGTTTGTTTATAAATTTATATTTTCAAGTCTTTCGAGACATGATTGCCCAAAGCGGGTATCATGTATGGCACTTAATTGGCTGACTGAATTGTAAATATTCTTGTGTTCTTAATATTTTGGAATAAAGAATGAATATAAATAATTATCTCAGGAATAAAATATCAAATTCTGAAAACTAGCAGAAACACGCCATCCTAACTATCCTTTCAAAAATCCTTCTAACACTGATTCTAAAATTGCTTTTAAAAAAACACTACTAATGTCACTCTGAATGGTGGCAAAGGGGTTATACATATATTATTGTCATCTAATGATCTTGAGTTCAATTCCTGGAAGCTCCAATGAACAGGAACTAACATCACATGGACAAAATCTTACAATAATTAACAGATATCTCATATCAGCCAATCAATGGAAACTTAATGATGACCGGATAGTACTTGGTAGAAATATTGTGTCTATAATAACAACTATATCAACTCAGGTGAGAACAATAGTTTAAAATATGAACATATTTCTTTTTCACCCCAAGCAAAGCAATACAGACACTGGTGCACAAGCAGTTACAATGAGAGTAGACGGATGACAGAAAAGAAAAATGTATAGGTGATGTTGCAGAAAAGAGAGAGGTGAGAGTCATGGAGATAGAAGATGGCAATTAACATTACATTTAAACTTTTGAAGACAGTAGCTATCAGAAAAAGCAAGTATGGGGAAGGGAATTCCACAGGCAGAAAGTGTGAGGAAAGAAACTGCTGGAGTAGAATTAGCAGTTATATTTGCCTGTTTTGATGGTAAAAAGGAGAGACCTAATTGCCAATCTCGTTGCATGGGTAAACTGATGAGGACTGAGCATCAGGGAATAAAGCTCATCGGAGCAGAAGCTGCAAAAATATTTTTAGAAAAGACAGAGGGAAGCCACATTCCATTGGTAAAAAAGTGGCTTAAGGCGAGCAGCCAAATTGAAATCAAATATCTTGCAGATCCTTCTTTGGATTTTGTTGGAAACCCCATAATGAACAGCAGGAGCACCTGACCAGATATGAAAACAGTATTCAATGCACAGACTAATGGTAGATTTATAAGTGTGCATGGTGGATTCTGACAAGAAAAAACTTCCTGGTTTGGCATAGCAACCCAACCTTCTTAGTGGCAGATGTAGCTACTGATTCAATGTATTCATTCCACTTGAATTCATCTGAGAAAGTGAGGCCGAGGAGGGGTAGTGTATTGCTTTCGAGAAGATTAGTATGAGGGAAGGTAGGAAAGCTATTGGGTAAGTTTTAACTTTAGTAGATTAGGGCTGGATAATCTTTCTACAGCTATTAATTTACAAGCGGCATAAATAAAATAAACCTATAAACTTCAGTCATGGTTAAACTGTAATACATTTTTGTGTTGAATTTTCTCAAGCATATGGGTAATGGTAATTCATATGAAAGTCTTGTTGGTTATCCCACTTGACTTGGCTAAAAACTGTCACTAGGGGGCACTGCTGAATCTTATAGAAAAGCATGCATTTCTCTCCCTAACCATTTTTACAGCTTATTAACTCTGGCCTTCAGATGTAGTCACATGTAGGTAAAGTGTTTTGCCATTGGAGCATGGTCTTTTTCATGTTGTTTTTCCCTTGGCCTTTTTATTCTCTTTCTCACTTACTCACACACACTATCTCTCTCGCTCTCACTCTCTCTCACTCACTCATTATAGCTAGTTTCATGTTTTTTTTTTGTTTTTGTAATTTCTTTTGGTAAATACATGCATTATTGTTTGTTTTATATTTATTGTCTTGTGCAGTTCATTTTTTACTTGGCCTCACATTGTGTCTACCAATACTTTTCGAAGAATAAATTTTTCAGGGGCCAGTAAATATTCACGATCCAAAATGTTGACTAAATATTTACCCAAATATCCAAGCACCTTGCAACAACCCCATCAGATTGAGAAATTCATTTGGATATTATGCATAATGCCAAACCCATTAAGAAATATCTAAACTGTCAGCTTTATATAACAGATTTCTTGAGTCAATGGTTCGAAATAGCATCAAGCAATGTAGGTCTTAGTGAAGACAATCCTTCTTTGAACCTCATAGATTGATGAGAATCACAAATAAATAATTGTTTTAAACAACAAAAACAAAATCACCTCAGACTGTTAACAATAATAACCACTAAAATGGATATCATATGTAACTCGAACATAAAAGCTGTAACCTGGTATTGAACACACAACTCTGGGGTCAAGTCACAGGAACTAACCAACATCCAAATCCACTAGGCTATGTTTCTCCCCAAGACCCAAAAAGTTTTAAGTTCAATACCAGGCTACAGCAGTGGTGAACAAATAACTTAGAGAGTTAAGTGAAAGAGATAACTACTTGGCTACCAGAAGTGGCATCGCACTTGGAATGAAAATGATATATTCCAGTGATTGTAATAAAGGACTCTGTTCAAAATTCATAGTACCTAAAGAATGCTGGAGTATACAACAGCCGAAACATTGTAAATATTGCAGTAAAATTGAGGACACTAGTCCAAACAATGTAAATAAAGAAAATTGTTTTAACATAGATTTTTTATAAGTTTGAATTGAACATAGCACTGGCTTTCAATACTGGATGATTTTTATAAGAAAACAGCAGATATTACTATTATCAGAATAAGCTGCACCAGAAGTAGTTTCACCAAACATCGCACCATTTTTACAAAGCCAAAGCATCAACTCAAGAACTCAAGTCATGTTCTTAAATAGCCTTGACAGATCAAGAATTTCCTGTGAATGCCATGCATGGCACCCAACTCATTCAGAAATATTTAAATTGTCAGTTGTATACAACCACTTCAAGAAGGAAATTACTGGAAAGTAATTGAAACTCACCTGAAGTGAGCTGAATGTGTAATGCTTCTCATACCAATGACATTTCCACCAAGTTTCTCTATGGCATGTGACTTCATTGAATTTCTGTTAATATGTTTCACTCGAATTTATATTTAAATTGGGGTCATCAAGAGAGAATGTGGACCATTTCAGGGCCTTTCTCTCAACGGTTTTACTTGCACACTGGCCCCCTCATTGATGTGAGGCCCTATTATAACAATATACAAGTGTGTTGTAGATATACTAGTTCAAATATCTAACAGTGAAATTCAATTTAGGAAAAATTTTGAAAAATGGCAAAACTCGCATTCTGAAAATACAACGTGAACCTCATTACGCATTAATAATCAGTCATGTCATGCCATCATGTTTGCTGAAACACTCCATGGAATATTTCTTTTTTCATATCCTTGAAGAACTATTTTCAGTTACTTCTGTTAGGCATTTTATTCTTTTGGCCCTATTATGCCCTTTGATTCCTATTTGACCAAGAAATAAGATCGTAATATCAGTGGTTAAATAAAGGCTTTGATAATCTTTCTTTGAACATTATGAACTGGTACCAAAGAACTACTAAGAACTGTATCAAATCAAATATACCACATCACTTGAGGACAAGCAATGGTTAAAATGGATAGCACATGCAACATAAAAAGAAAATAATTACATAATGAAGAGGTTAACATTCAAAACTACTTCAAATAAAATGTTAAGAAGAAAACACCTATAAATACTTGAAAGAGCAATAAAAGCTACTGAACTTCAAAACATTTTCCTTAAAAATGGTTTTAAGAGAAACCTTTTCATACATTTCAACTGAAAGCTGCTTGATCAGTGAATGTCTATGTTTCCTTGTAGGGAAATAGTAAATATTACCATTACTGAAATGCTTGAAGTAATTTAAAACCAAAAAAATATGTGTTACAGTTTCACCACTATGAGATCCATAATATATGCCCAAAAGAATTACTTCATAGAATGCAGTGGAAACTCAGCTTTAGGGCAATTTCTGATATAATCAATTTCCTTGAACTTTTAGTCATATCATGTCAAATCAGTTATATACAAATGTCTAGTTTCTATCTACAGATACAGGGAGACACACACACACACAGATGGAAGATAAAAAATATCAACTCCCTTTGGCAGGAAAATTAGTAAAAAAGTATACGAAATTATCATTATGATATGAAAACAGTTTGAATATCCAAAGCAAAAGTATATACTCTGAAGTTCAAATTATGTTCTAGAAAATGGATTTCTTGTACTTTCTTCTTTCATGTGCCATGTCCTTTCAACACGTAGGCGATCATGGCTCTCCACATCTCCCTATCGCTGGTGACTTTTAGCACGCTTTATCCTGTTACACCATGCAACCCTTGTTCCATCACCCACCAGATCAGGTCCTTCAAATATGTCATCCGCTGCTTTCTTCTGTCTCTTTTCCCCTCTAGCTGGCCTGTTACTATCAGGTTCTCCAAGCCCTCCTTCCTCATTGCATGTCCAAGGAACTGTGTCTCTTCTTTTTGTCTCCATCCTTTCCATTGCTCACATGCTCGATCCATGATATCTACAGCATCCTTCTGTAGAACCACATTTCAGTTGCTTCAAGTTTTTCCATCATCTTCGAAGATATTGTCCAACATTCACTGCCATATTGAAACACAGACTAAACATTTCCATTAGTTGAAGAAGAAAAAAATGATTATATTATACTGACTTTTTGAATTAGTTATCCAAAATATGTTTTTTTAAGTAATTTTATTCTTTATGGAAAATCAGGAAAAAGAGATTAGTGCTTGTTAGAAATTTGTAATGATTATTACTATACCATTTGTGATATGTATAATTTTTGATTGAATAGTTTGTTTTTTGTTATTTTTATACTAAAATTCTTGTATTAAATGGCTTGGGAGAGCCATTAATTCTAAAGCATAAACCAGAATTTTCTGATATGGAAGCCTGAGAACTGTAATAATATTTTTTGAAAAAGAAAACCCAAATTTCAGTCAGTCTCAATTGACTACAAAGAAAAATCAGTTCAAAATCAAATGCCTTAAGATATTTTTGGTCTGCAATGATCAATACATTGTGTCAAACGAATATGCTCACTGAGTGTTCAAAGCAAACAACAATACAAATGACACCCTGCAAGCCATGATGCAGATATTCTCATTTAAAAAAGAGCTATTTTAAAAAAATTGGTAATATAAAATTGAAGAAACAAAATAAATAATGAGATAAATTAATAATGAAGAGATTAATTAATAAATTAATAATAAATTACAGCTTGCAACGTTCTTGTTAATCTAATTTAAAATTGCGATAAACATGACCTTGTTTTTATTATTTTATCTAATTAATCTGGCATCAGTGGAATTACTGCATTGGAAATTTTGCTGCAAATGAAAGAACAAAAGAAAGGAAATAACATAAGTGAAACCCTGTGATTTTTATTCGTTGTTTTGATCATTCATTAGCTATAAAATAAATACGATTTTGTGTTATCTTTCGTCTTAAAAATTAACTGCAAGTATCTCTTGTGGCTCCGTTCAAAATTTGACTTAAACAGAGAAAAAAAATGAAAGCAAAAAAAGGGTGAGTGAGTATAAAGAAACATTCATAGATGTGCTGCTTATTCTTTCCCAGCTGAAGTAAGTGACAAGAAAGGACTAAAAATAAACTGCAAGAACACTGAATGCATGGTCCTCAGTAAAAAGGGCAGCCCAATAGGACAAATACAGGTGAGGGACACTAAAATCAAGCAGGTACAAAAATTTAAATACCTGGGAATTGGTATAACAGAAGACAGAAAATGTGACACAGAAATCTGAAGGTGAATTGGCATGGCGAAGGAAGCATTCCAGAAGTTGAGTAAAGTATTAAGAAACATGACAATTTCGCTAAAGACAAAGAGGAGAGTACTGAATTGCTATATGTTGTCAGTTCTTCAGTATGGCAGTGAATGCTGGACAATATCATTAAAGATGAAAGAAAAACTTGAAGCAACTGAAATGTGGTTCTACAGAAGGATGCTGCAAATATCATGGATCGAGCATGTGAACAATGATGAGGTTTTGGAAATGATGGAAACGAAAAAGAAATTAATACTGAGCATCAGGAAGAGACAGCTAAAGTTCCTGGGACATGCAATGAGGAAAGAGGGTTTGAGAGAACCTGATACTAACAGGCCAGATAGAGGGGAAAAGAGATGGGGAAAGCAGTGGATAACATATTTGAAGGACCTAATCAGGTGGATGATGGAATGAGGGTTGCATGGTGTAACAGGAGAAAGCATGCTAAGAGCCACCAGTGATAGGGAGATGTGGAAAACCATGATTGCCTACGTCCTGAAAGGACAGGACACATAGAAGATGATAGAATATTCACTTCCTGCCATTTTCTCTTTCATTAATCATTTCCATTTTAACAGTAGAATTAATGGCTCTCAAGCCATGTAATTGGCACCTAGTGGTGGTGTAATGGTTTGCAAGCTTGTTTTGCTTGAATCATTACAATTGAGTAGTGAGTTTGATCCTCGCTGGGTGTCCCTTACTTTTGGCTGTGTGTTACGTCTAAGCTTAGAAAAAGGTTTGTGGGTTAGGTGCAGGGCTAACAACCCTGCCCCATAAAAAATAGTTTGTTACAGAAACAGCAAAAACGCTGCCCTATGCACCATTGTGTGTAACGGAAACGTTTTTTTTTTTTTTATTAAGCCATGTAATAGGAAGATTTTAGTATAAAAATAACAAAAAACAAACTATTCAATCAAAAATTATACATATCACAAACTGTATAGTAATAATCACTGCAAATTTTTGACAAGCACTAACCTCTTTTTCCTGATTTTCCATAAAGAAAAAAATTACTTCAAAAAACATATTTTGGATAACTGATTAAAAAACTCAGTATAATATTATAATTTTTTTTTCTTCAACCAATGAAAATATTTAGTCTGTGTAAAGTACATGAACTAGTGAAGGTGTAGCAGTAATGTCAGTGGGTCTTTTTCTTTTGTGTCTAGTCTTTTCAGGATAGAATGTGTGCTGGGGGGCAGTGGATATCAGCTCAGAAAAAGAAATCAAAGAGATGAGTTTGAATTCCATTTGAAATTGTTGCATTCACTTATGCCCAAATACCCTTGGGAAAGGTATTAATTTATCTCTTCCCTCTACTTATGGATTTGATAACAGGACAGATTGGGTTCTATAGCTTTGGGTGGCAACCAGTCTACTGCAGAAAGTAATGGCAACCAACTGCAGGAGAATCTTCTTCCCAGTCAGTCATGTCTCTTTCAAGACATGATCGCCCAAGCATGTATCACATATGATACTTAACTGACTAGCTTTTCAGAATGGGGCCATCATAGCTTTCTACAACTTTCTCTTTTTTGTACCTTTCAGTCATTATAACTTTTTACCATCTCTAGCAGTAAGAAAATTTGGAAATTTTAGATGTGCTCAAATGAAGTTAACAGCAGAATGTAACTTCGATATTTGATTCATTTTTTTTTTTTTTTGGACTATCATAAAAATTTGCTTCATTGGTAAAAATTGGTTTTCATGAGAATGAAGAAAGTAATTAAAGAAAAGCGTATTGAACTCTTATATATTATTAACTAGCAGTATAGCCCGGCATTGCCCGGATGTAATGAAAGCTTTAAAACTAATCCATGGTCCTGGAGCTCAAACTCTTTGGACGTTGGCACAAAAGACTAAAAAAGCAATAGTTGTTTCCAGTTAAAGCAAAATGGTAGACTGAAAGAAAAATGAATGGATGTAAAACAAATTTTGATTTCCTGGTATCGATATCAAATAAGTTTTTTTTATCGTAAACTAAATTTTGAAGGCTAAATAAGTCCTCTGAGTAAATGGTATCATGGCTGAGACTAAGAACTACAATTATACCTACTTAGAGCCAAACCCGAAGCAAAAACTAATATAAAAGGGCTGAACAAAATATGGACATACAGGCAGATAAACAGACACACACACAAACATCTTACCTTATATATATATATATATTATTGATTTTCTGCACTATTGTAAGAATTGCAACCTTGAAATTTCTGAATATTGTTTCTTATGTCTTTGTCTATGAGTGTATCAAATTTGATTAAAATTGGACCACTCCTTCTATAACCCGATTTTTTTGATTTTCGATATTTATCGGGGGTACCTCAACACAAAACCTAGCTAAGAACACTCGCAGATGCTCATAGTACAACTGTGTTAATTTTCAAGAAAATCGGTTCAGCCGTTTCGGAGTCTATAGGTAACAGATACACACATACACACACAGAGATAAAGTTCCATTTATAAGTAAGTTTAGATCCTCCAATATGGCAGTAAATGCTAAACAACCTCCTTACAGATGAAAAAGAAGCTTAAAGTAACAGAAATATATTTCTATAAGAGGACGTTGAGAATACAATTGACTGAACATGTAAGCAATGAGGAAGTTTCAGAGAAAAGAAAGGGACCATTATTCTTAATATCATAAAAAGCAAATTGAAATTTCTGGAGCACATGAAGAAAGAGAACCTGGAAAATTTGATAATCATTGAAAATATTGAGGGATAGAAGAGAACGATGTGAAAACTAGACAGAAAGTTTAACTCAACTGATAAGATAAAGTTTAGGAAAGATAAAAAAAAGATCTGTGTAGTGGTGCAATGGATATCAACTCAGAATGACAAATCAGTGTGCAGAGTTCAATTTCCAGTTGAATTCTTTGCATTCACTTTTGCAGAAATACCCTTGAGAAAGGTATTAATCTGTCTCTTCACTCCAGTTATGGATTAAATAATAAAATAAATTGGGTTCTACCACAGAAAGCAATGGCAACCTACTGCAAGATTATCTTCTGCCCAGTCAGTCATGTCTCTTTTGAGACATGATCACCCAAAGTGTGTATTGCGTATGTCACTCAACTGACTGACTGAACAAAAAGACAAAATTTATTAACAATTACAAATGACAGGAAATTGTGGAGAGTCCTGATTGCTAATGTATTTAAAAGAAAAACAATCAAAATATATATTTTTTGAAATGGCCTTCCAGAATGAAGGCAATCACGCTTCACTACAGACTCCTTTTCTTTATTATCTTTGAATTGCTATGCATTCTTGGTAGATATAGCAGAATAGATTCCTGTAATCTTTCTATGGTTGGGAATTCACGTTTCCTTTTCTTAGACTGGTTGCTCCCCAAGATTAAGAAATCCAGTCTGCTGATGAGTGAGAAGAGATGGCTTTACATCTCTCTCAATATCATCTTTGGTCATCATATAATAAAATAACAGATGTGACCATAAGATCCTAAAATATCAATCAGGTGGGATCATAAAATATTAGATGAAATCATAAAATCATGAAATAGGATAAGATTATAACATATAACACTATTCATGCTAAGGAATGATGATGGCTCTATAATATTATTTTCCTACTCATGGCTAGCACTATAAGTAAGCCCTACTTAGCTAATTTCTAACCTGGAAAATGAAAAACAATACTATACAATTGCGAAATAAATTAAAGAGGAGCTGAGCCCAAATATCATTTTAGACATTAATTATATGTCGATAAAATATAAAGAAACATACACATTACAAGAAATAAAAAGTTTTTTAAACTCACTGCGTGGAGTGTTCGTTTCTCTACACTTCTGGGAGGATACATTTTTTTCTCACGTTTGAATATGTTCATACGTGGTGGAAAGCATGGCTGTCCTTTTTCTGTCCCTCACATCCACCCTGGTCTTTTCCTGTCTCTAAAAAGGCCCAGGCGCAAGGGAGATAGCTCCCCTGTGTCATTTCTTGTTTGTCCCCACAGTTCTATTTAAAGAGTAATAGCATGACTGCATCTGAGTTTCTGTCACTCTTTACTCTCTTTTAAGTGAGCAAGGAGTTGCAGAGACTCAAATTTACAATTTTCACCTCCTCTTCAGGATTCAATAGTAAAGTGAGCTCTACAACAGCTCAAAGAAGACAAGCTGCAACAACTAACCAGGCCAGGCTTTAATACAAAGAATGCTCCCCAATGCATTACACAGTACTGGTTTTTTGTCTCTGAGACTGGCTGTCAACCAAGATGAGAGAGTTCAGTATGCATTGCCATTTAAGTAAAAGAAAATGGAGTCATGCCTTTTCCAAAAGCAGTAGTGCTAAGTGAATATAAACAGACTATCAGAAATTGATCTTTGGCATGCTGATTCCACTTTCTGCATGGATAAGCCACTCTATCCAGAAATCATAAAAGCAACCATCTAATCACACGAAAGAGTATTAACCGGAAGAGTAATCACTTACATTGAGCCACTCAAAATCAACTTAAAACGCTGAATGAAAGAGTAAGCAGTAAGCAATGAACATTGGGAGAATTAAGAGTAAAAATTCATCTTTGACAATATTTATATATATATATATATATATATTATTTATGGGGAATAGACTCCCTTATGGTTGCTTTCCTGAAAAGTTAAAGCTTGACATCATTAAGTCAAAGATCAGTTTGTCTATATTTCTGAGATGAGGTATTATTTAATATATTTATATAATTCATACTATTGTCTTCATCTTTGTTGCCATTTGTTTGATGTTTCAGTCGTTGTATGCTCCAGCCTTCTTCAGGTGCTTAGAATTTTGAACAGAACCCTTCATTACAATCACTAGGGTATATCATCCTCATTCCTTAAGGACACCTAGTGGATATAGACAGTAGTTAGTTCCTGACTTGACTCTTAAAGTTGTGAGTTCAATACCAGGCTACAGCAGTGGTGAACAAGTAATTTGCAGAGTTAGAGAGAGATAATTCATAACTTCCATCTGAGGCTTTATGCAAGTAATAGAGTTCATATACCCCAGTGATTGCAATAAAGGATTCGGTTTGAAATTCCAAGAACCGGAAGAATGCCGGAGCGTACAACGGCCAAAACGTCAAAACAAATAGCAACAAAGATGATGACAATAGTCCGAATAATGTAAATATATTAAATAATACCTCATCTCAGAAATATAGACAAACTGATCTTTGACTTAATGATGTCAAGCTTTAACTTTTCAGGAAAGCAACCATAAGGGAGTCTATTCCCCATCGTTAAAGTTCTTGAAAAAAGAAAGCCATCTGCATAGAATTTTCTTCTGAGATCTGGAGCATGGAGGAAATGAGGATGATTTAACACTGTAGAAGTGGTAAGGTGAATCCAAGCTACAAATCCAAATTGGTGGGATGAGAGAATTCAGCTTATCTGAACATTTGCCATAGATGTAATGAGCTGTTACAAAAGTGGGAAAGTGTAGAAAAGAAGTCATCACCTATAAAATCAAGTAAATAATTTCAAGCTCTATCAAGGAGGGAAAGTGAAGACTGAGTTGGTCCAGGCCAGGCATGGCTGCAATACTTAATTTTTGGCTTGATCTGACTCTTGTAAAGATGTATAAGAAATAAATAAATATCAATCTTTATTCTAACACTGTAAAAAGTAAAATGATGGTTGTGTTCAATCAATTTACCAAGTACAAAGGGCTGCTTATCTTGAAAATAAGCATTCAGAATTCTCTTTAGAATACCATCCTCTAAAACTGGTGGTCAATACAATATTATGTCCGAAGATGGTCATTTTTTTTCTTCAGCCAGGGAAAAGCTCATGTTACAGTTCAGTTTTTGGCTACTGATACCAATTTTACATTAATGCCTTTGGGAAGACATGAATTCAGTTCTTACTATACTTCATCCCACTGAGTTTTGTTTCTGGCACACGCAAAGGTAAGTGATGAAAGATAATGGAAAAAGGAGTTAAATATTCTCTTTATAATTAGTTGCATAGACAATACCAGCAAAAATGGGCTCTGTTCCAACTGGCAATTATGACAAATGGAAGCCTACAGTATTTTGCTTTTCCTTAAAGCAAACATCCCTGATATTTAAAGGTATTGAGCAATTGGGTTAAAATAACTTCAGGGTGTGAATAAAAGACTAGATTAACTGAAAGAATTCATTTTTATTTATTACTGAAATAAAGGTGTTCACTTTATGGCTGTTATATATAGTGTTGACTTGTGATAATGTTTAAAATTGGTGTTTTTTTAAACCTTTATACATATATATACACTAGTAAAATAATGGCTTGTTGGACCAGCTGACCGTAGATCGAAAAAGTACTGAATGCACAACAAAAACAAATAAATTGAATATGCAGAGCTAACAATATATTAAAGAACAGAACACACACCACTTACTTGCTACCTAGGTTTCTCTTTGGACTTTACCTGAAGAGAACAGTGTAGTCAAAACCTAAGTTACAAGTAAGTGATATGTGTTCTGTTCTTTGTCATTATATATATATATATATATATATATATACATACACACTCCCGATCAAAAATTTAAGACCACTTAAAAATCTTTAAAAAGAAATTTTTTTCAAATAGATTTTAAACTCTTCCCACTTAAGGTTACCAATACTACAATCTAAAAGGTTATGGAAACAAAAAGCTACATTCCAAACATTTTATTTAGAAATTTACATTTTTATAAAATGAGGTGATTTACACATGATCAAAATTATAAGACCAGAGACAAAAATTCTACAAAATTGTACAAAAAGTGTATGAAAACATTCAACAACCAAATTTAATAATGATGTCTACCTCTACTGCTTTTGATGACTTCAAAAATTCTGTTGGGCATGCTAGAAATAAGCATTTCCATAAAGGTGTGGGGGATGTTGCTCCAGCTTCTGAAGATGGCTTCACGAAGTTCATTTTTTGTTGAATATTGTTTGCTATTTTGATAAACATCTCTTGTCATCCATCCCCAAACATTTTCAATTGGGTTCAAATCAGGTGAGCATGCAGGATGTCCCATTTTCTTGTAGAAAGGTCAAGGTCCGTTTTGCAGCGTGGAGGTCCGTCTTGCAGCGTGGATTGCAGCATTATCCTGTTGGAATAACCATCCATCCCCACACAAATGATGACCTTCCATCATCAAAGATGCTTTTTGTAGCATGCTAACATAACCAGCCGCTCTCTGATGACCCTGCATCACCTGGAGCTCCATCGTCCCTCTGTAAGAAAAGGCACCCCATACCATTAGGGACCCTCCACCACTATGACGTGCGGAGAAAATTTCAGAATGCATGTTTTTGTTATACCAATATCGTTGGAAGCCATCAGGACCATTGAGATTGAATTTTTTCTCATCAGAAAACAGGACTTTCTTCCACTTCTCAACGTCCCATCTTTGGTATTCACAACCCAACTTTAAGCGGTCCACCTTGTGATGTGGAAGCAGCCGAGGAATTTGTTTACGCTTTTTATTTACAATGCCTTTTTGTCTTAAGTGTCAGTCTGATGGTTATGGGACTGCAATCAGCATCTGTGACTGCCTTAATTTGACTAGAAGAAAGTCCCCCGTCTTTCATAACAACACGTCTTATTCTCCTACTCAATGCAGAAGAAATATTTTGGGGCCTACCAGAGGATTTTGCTTTTCCATAATTCTCACTGTTCTTTAGAAAGTTGCAAATCAGTTTTACTGTGATTTACCTTAGCTGCAATCGCCCACTGTGACAAACCTTGCTTATGGAATTTTAGAATTCGAGAACGCTCAACTTCGGTAAGTTTGCTTGCTTTAGGCATGGTAACACTTTTACGCAGTGATTGCTAATCTCTAACTGAACTAAAATCATTGGAATTACCATAGATCTAACAATTTATACCCCTGGTCTTATAATTTTGATCATGTGTAAATCGCCTCATTTTATAAAAATGTAAATTTCTAAATAAAATGTTTGGAATGTAGCTTTTTGTTTCCATAACCTTTTAGATTGTAGTATTGGTAACCTTAAGTGGGAGGAGTTTAAAATCTATCTGTAAAAAAAAATTTCTTTTTAAAGATTTTTAAGTCATCTTAAATTTTTGATCAGGTGTGTATGTGGTTATATTTAGGCAGTCACTTTTTTATTTATAAATCTTTGGTTAAAAACCTTTAAAAGGTTTTAAGAATTTTCTTCCTATATTTTGACCCATTTTCATGGTTTCCACTGAAAGATTAAATATATGTGTTTGTATGGATGTGCTTATATATATATATATATCAACATGCGGTGTAGTTATAGAAGAATCCAAAGGAGTATCCTGTACATACAGTGGTAGGATAACTCTCCAATAGAGCTCTAAATATATATGTAAATAGATACATATAGTGCAAATACAAGAGAAAATTAAGGCAGACACATTATTTTATGGTAAATCGGAAGTATCGGACTATTTCAGGCGAAACATCATTATGTTAAATCTTATGTAAAGATGGAAGCTGATGATGGTTCACATGAAATAGGTTGATAATTCCGATTTACCATGAAATAATGTGTTTGCCTTAATTTTTTATTTTTTCTTATATATATATATATATATATATATATATATATTTTAATCTTATTATAGTCAGAATTTCATATTTTAAATAAATATCTCATTTGTATATATTAAACTGGATGTATTGGATCTATCAGCTAGGGCTTTACAGAAATCTTAGTAAATAAAATGTGCATCCCCAATTTGAAGTAATAAAAATCGTCAGATCAAAAATAAAGACAATCATTATATATATATATAAGCTTATAATTTTTTTTCACATTGAGCTTGGTTATTAGCATAATGGGTGACTGCTTGGGGATCTCAGGTGCTGCAGTTTTGATGTGCAGGTAGTGTCATGAATATTGCTGCAGAATTACAATTCCAGTCAGTTTTATTATATTCACATACATGCAGATACCCTTGGGAAAGGCATGAATCCACCTTGTCTCTTTCTAGCTATGGGTTAATTAGCAGGACTTCTATCAGAGGATTGTTATTATTATCTCTAAAAGGTCTTAGAATAAAAAAAAAAAAAAGCTGTAAAAGCAAATCAATCGATTAATAAAACAATATATATATTATCCTATGTCTATAGCATGACTCAAAGTTTCAAGCACTATGCAATCATCAGGTGCATGTTATGAACTGACAACTTCAAGATTTTAATTTCTGTTTCTTGTTATGTTAATATAATTATCCTCTGTATTATAATAAAAACTGCTGTGCAGGTGTGTGTATATATATATATATATATATATATATATATATACACACACACACTCTTTTTGGTTAGTTTAGTATCGAGCACTTTTCTTTCCTGGTGGTTCGTTCCGTTCGAGGGTTTTTTTCTTTACTGTGAAGAACCGTATGTATTGTCGGTCCTACGCAGTTTTCTTTTTTTCCCCTCTTTGTCCAAAGCTCTATAGCCGAGGACAATAACGGAGTTAGATTCTGCTGGTTATTCGTGGTCTTTAAAAATTACTTGTGTAACATTTTAAGATTAGAATACGTACAGAGTCGGTTTTATTATTATTATTATTAATATATATATATATATATATATATATATATATATATTTCCCTCCTGTCACACTTATGGAAAAAGAGACAGTAATGAGACAGCATCAGCTCAGTTCATTCTCTTTACAACCATTTATTAAACCTCCCCATCATTTATGAAATCTCTTGGCATGTGTTTGCTCTTTTACAGTGCCTTAGAGTTTTATTTATTTGTAATAATTGTCATTGAGTAGTGAAGAATGTGTGTATATATATATATATATATATATATATCAGTACTGTACAAAAGTATTAGGACAAGAACTATTTTATCTTTTATGAGGCATCAAAATAAAGTTTAAAATCACCCTTGTCCTAACACTTTTTGCACACTACCAGTTGTGTGCAAAAGTATTAGGACAGGGGTATTTTCCTAAAAACCTCACTGAAATTCAAATACCGGGTGAAAAGCCAAACCTTTGTAAGTATTATTTAACTAAAAAGAAAGAGGAAGGAAGGCTTTGGAATTTGAATTGGCTCCCACAAAGCCCTGATCTCAATCCTGTTGAACATCTATGGGATAGTTTAGATAAAAAAAATTGATAAATCTAATGTTACTTTGCAAGACACACTTTGAGAACAAATAAAAGCTGCTTGGCAGGAGATACCATTAGATACATTGAAGAAGCTTGTGATGTCAATCAATGCCTGATAGAATGAAGGCACTGATCAAAGCAAAAGGCTATTATACTAAATATTAGATTTATTTTGTAACAATTATTTTTTTCTTGTTAAAGCATTTGTTGACTAAATCAAATAAAATTACTCTAATTAAATTGTTTATTTTCTGTCAATATGTCTCATAAAAGATAAAATAGTTCTTGTCCTAATACTTTTGCACAGTACTGTATATATATATTTTGTTCTGTCATTTATAGCAGGAGTAGGCTTGTATATTATAATACTGAAAATGATACTTTTTCTAATTTTTAATGGAGTAGATAGACTAAACTATCGCCCGGTTCACACTCCACCCTCGTCTATTGAACAGGTGAAGAGGCTCATCCCTTGTTCCCTGTTTAGGATGCAGTTCCGGTTTTCTTTTTTCCAATCTCTTCACTCCTACGTATCCCCCTGCACATCAGTGGCGTTACCATCTTGCTCAGGGTGATATGATTAAAGAAAGATATATATATATATATATATATATATATCTCTTTCAAGTTAAATTTCTCCTTTCATAGATATCTTGAAAATTTTCAAATCTGTACATAGATTCTTCTCCAAACATAATCAAAGAGAATTTTTAGAACAGATTTTTTAATAAGCTGACAGATTTTTATCAGTTAAAACATTGTTTTTGATGGTTACTCATTTTTGAGTAGATGGTCCATTTATTTATTAAACAGTATATTTATTTATTTGAACTTGTGTCCCTCCAAGAGAAAGCTACACACACACACACACATATAAGGAGATTTTTGGTACAAGAATGGATGCATCAAAGGTAACAGGATATAGTGAGAAGCAATAAAAATGAAAATACAAAAGAGAAATAAAATTAAATTAAAATTAGGTTGACACTTTGACAGTTAAGGATGAAAAAAAAAAAGAAACAAAAGGAACTCCCATCCCCCACCACACTAAAAAGAAAGTATGTCTTCCCTAAAAATACTGGCCAAATTTCAAAGTGAATCTTTATTCTGATTAGTTAAAAGGAACACACACATAAATTGTATATCTTCCCACATACATAAATGGCAAACTGATTGTTTGTTTGTATTTAAATGTAAATCATTTTCACAACCAACATCCAATATTGCCTGATGAGATAAAAATCTCAAAACATAGAAATTTCTGTGTCACAATGTACTTTTAATTCATCATTTTATGATTATATCTATATCTATCTGAGAGAGTGTGCTGACCAAGTAACCAAGGATAATAACTCTTAATTGTGCTAACCACAATAAAAATTATTTTTCTGTCCTAAATTCCATTGCACTTTTTGTTGTTGCTTTTCTTTTCATTCTTAAAACTAATTAATACATGAAAAGTTGTTGTTTTTTTCCAATACTTAAGAGCCTATTTTCTTTTGCCTCCTCCTCATAAATATTTGTGAACAAACAAGAAATCTATTTTTATTGCTGAAGTTAATTTTATTTTCTATGGCTTAATAACTCTTTGCAGGTTACTTAAAGCCAGAAAATATTTTTAGATTGCAAGAATTTTTTCAGAGATAATAGCTTCCTTGTGTGGTTCTTGGGCCTTCGTTTGAATGTACAATTAGTAAAAAGAAATGTTGTATTTTTCAATAGATAAATATAAAAAAATTTTTTTTTTGCAGTTATTTTTTTGTTGCCATTGTGGTGATACCAACCAAGCAAAAGTGAGGGACAGGATGTTTGCCCTTTCACCAATAAAAATCGAATGACTAAAAGTCGTCGGTACACATCCAGGTTCATGCAGATGTTCCGGTTGAAAAATAAAAATGAATTAATATTAAATTTCCATTTTCCGAGCCTACGCAAATTTTGTTTATCAGCCAATGGGAAGCCCAGAATCAAATACAAGTGTGAATCCCAAATGATCACCTTCGATCCAAAAAGTCGAAATAAAAAGCCGAGACAGAAAGCACCCAGCAGACAGACCGACAGAGACAGACGAGTGTGATTAGTATCTCCCTTGACCAAGTCAAACGGGCTACTATGTTTGCCTCCTCCCTTCACCTCTCCTTACCTTCTTCCCTGTCTCAAGACTACTTACTGACCTAAGGAGTGACTACATCAAAGACATTCCTCATTTACATGCACCCCACATTCCTAAGCATTGATTCTCTTTCAGCATATTATTTGCCATGAACATTTTAACCTTCGTTGAACCTATATTCAAGTTATTATTATTAATTGTAAAAACATTAATTGATATGAGTACATATAAATGTTATTTTCAACTCAATTTGCTTTTCTTGATTTTATAATCATTTTATGACTTATAGTGGGCTATATACCACAAGGCCAAATTCCGTTAACCTGCAACAATATACAACTACCCTTCACTAGAACGGACTCCCACTACAAACAAGAAAAAGAACAGATACCCCACTATACCATAACTCACAAACACTACCGCATAAAAAAGATGTTCTGTCTGTTGGGGATTCAAGAAACATTGTTGCAAGTCTTTGCAATTTACTTATAAATCTACTTTCTTGAGGCATATGAATCATTCTTCCTTGTAATAATAAAAATACTTCTTTGATTATCCATTTGGTTTAAACATGTCACTCCCACGATCGCATCACTTTCCCAATTTTGGCTACTATATCTTTTGATCATTAGTTATTACTTTCAAAGAAAGAAAGAAGCAAGTAGGAATCGCCATATTGACATTGTGCATAATTTTGTTTGAATAACTAACAATTCCATCATATTATTTCCATTTTGTTTTTCTCTCTGACTTCAACAAATCAAAGCTGAATGAATATCATGTTTCTTTGAAGACATTTCTCTAATCAATTCCTTTGTCTTAACCAAACATGATGATATGAAACAGACATATTGAACTTCTTCAAGTCACTTTTTTTATACATGATTGATTTTGATCTTCTTGAAATATTCTGATGCAAAAAGAAAACAAACAAAATTTACCCTTTCTTCATATACAAATAAAGATAAATATCTATTGATAATATATACATAAAAATTTAACTTTCACAAAACGCAATAAAGTCTGCAAAACATTAATCATTAAAAATTTCTTAATACTATCAATCCTAGGTTTTTCACTCAACTTTTTTATTTAAAAGCTATGCAAAGTATTAAGGAACAGGAAATTTTCATTAAAAACAAGCAAAATATTACTGAACTGTGATAATAATCAGTCTTTTTATCCAGGAGTGAATGTAGAACAGTCATCTCAAAACTTGAGGCAAGAGAAATGTTGTTCTACAGAAGGATACTGAGAATATCATAGACTGAACAAAAGAATAATAAGGAAGTTTGAAGAAAAATGAAATAAAAAAGAATGGTTATACTTAAAATTGTAAAGAGAAAGTGGAAATTCCTAGGACATATGAGGAAAGACGACTTGGAAAATTTGACACTCACAGAGCATACTGGATGAAAAAGTGACACAGGAATCAACAAGTAATCTACCTAATAAACTTGGGTAAGGATGGGGAAAAACAAACCTTACTAAAAACTACAAAAGATAGGAAGTTGTGGAGTGCCATGATTACCCACAACATGAAAGTACATGTCACATAAAACAAAAACTGTCAGAAGACCTGATTAGATATTAATTTTTGTTTAATTTTACTCCAAATCAAATAGGAAATATAAAGAGTGGAGTAGCCCGACTATTGCCTGTTTGCCTAAAACATTAACATGAAAGTTTTAGCATTTACTTTAGGTTACAAATCTGGGTAAGGGGACGGAACACACTATCTTAATCTTCAAGCAGGCTCACTGAAACAGCTAATTAGAAAATAATTGCCAATTAAATAATTAAAAATATTTGCCAGTGTCTGGTACAATGAGCATTGTGCACTTAAACCATGAGAACTCCCTTCCATCAATCCACTATTGAACCTCAAATAATAGGTGGATATATATTTTAAGAAAAATGCATTTGTGTAAAGCCAAGAAGTTTTTTTTTCCGTCTGAAACAATCCTGCACATATATAAATCTACCATCTGCCCATGCATTGAATATTGCTGTCATATCTGGTCGGGTGCTCTTTCTATCCACCTACGTGTCCTTGACAAAATCCAACAGAGAAAATGTAAAGCGATCGATCCCAACTTGGCAGCTCAGATACAGTCACTTTCTCACTGGCGCAATGTGACTTTCCTCTGTCTTTTCTACAAATACTTTCCTGGCTTCTGCTCTGATGAACTTAGTTCACTGGTGCCCCCTATATATGAATTTACTGGAGCCACAAAATTAATAACTAGGGCCCACCCTTTTTGTCTGAAACCAATAAAATGTAAATGCAAATTCTACTCCAGCAGTTTCTTTTTTTGCCCCTGCCGCCTGTGAAATTCTCTTCCATTTACTTGTTTTCCCGACAGCTACAATCTCCAAGAACTTAAATGTAAAGTCAATAGTCATCATCTATCTCACTCACCTGCATCCTCTCTGTCATGCTTCTTTCTCCGTCCACTCCACTCTCATCAGTATTCTCATCCTTCTCTTACCCACTTTCTGACACCATCTATAACCTGTCACTCTTTCTCATAACTTTCCTCTTATGTAACCCCCTGCAAAACAGTGGCAGTAAAATGCCTTGCTTGGGGCGATATGATTATAAAAAAAAATTTGATCCCAGTATAATCAGATTAATTTAAAGTCATTTTAATTTAGTTTCTATTAATTAGAATGAATTTCTGACAAAACTTCTCACACAATTAACAGTTGAAATAATGATTGCTTCATTCATTATTTATTAATAGTGCCCTGTGAGTGTCAGTGGGTTCCTCTGATGTGATCCTCATTTCTCAACAGTAAATTTAGTGAGGAATCTAGAAAACACATCAAGATAAATGCAGAAAATGATTGAGAATTCTAAAGAAAATTTTTTTTAATGTTTGGTCATAACTAAGAACCTTACATCTAAAATGTATATTAATATAAGACAATAGTTCTTTATGTTCTGCAAAGAAGATTTTTGCCCGCCTAGCCAAAGTTATGAAATTAGAGTGCACCCAGTCTCTCCAGATTTTGTTCAAATAAAAGAGTAATAACAAAAAAGTGAATTAACCAGTAAAGATTGTTTGAATTGGGTGTTGTAGATAGAAACAGAGTGAGAAATTGATGAATATTAAGAACATTGACTAAATATGTGAAAACGATCAAATTATAACCTTTAAGTAAATATCACAAAAAGTGTGTGAGAGAAAAAGTACATGAAAACTTATTTCTCAACAGTAATATAGAGCTACATTGGAGGAACCTGATAACTGGACGACAGGTGAAGTCCTTCATGGAAATAGCCAACAATCATCTCTTAGAAGACAATATTCAGTGATAGAATAACGTTTTTACATTATTCTTGTTGGTAGTAAGGTTATTGGTCCATTCAAAGTTGATGATGCTATCAAATAAAGGCAGAGAATTACTTTAAACTCTTGGGCAAGAACTTTAAGCTAAAGAATAGTCTTTATCCAAGACAATGGCCTTTTACATTTTGAAAAGCTGATAATTGCACAGTCAGTCAACTAAATGCCATACGTGATGCACGCTTTGGGTGATCATGTCTTGAAAGGGACATGACTGACTGGGCAGGCGATTATCCTGCACTAGGTTGCCATTGCTTTCAGAAGTAAACTGGTTGCCAGCCAAGGCTATAGAACTCAATCTATCCTATTATTTAACCCATAAATAAAGGGAAGAGGTGGATTAATGCCTTTACCAAGGATATTTGCACGTAAGTGAACGCAAGGAATTCAACTGGAATTTGAACTCGGATCCCCGATTTCTCATTCCGAACCAATATCCACTGCACCAGAACACACATCCACTATTGCCCACTTTGCCTAAATTGATTTCAAAGTCAACAAATTAATAAAATGCACCTGGTCTCTCCAGATATTATTCCAATTAAACTTTGTTTTCCATCATAAGAATGAAAAACAATAATCTAGTAAATACTTAACATCAGAAAGAGGCAATTGAAATTTCTGGTCAGGTAAGATGGAAAGAGGGCTTGGAAAATCTGATACTTACAGGACAAATTGAGGAAAAGAGGGACAGAGGAAAGCAGCATATAGCATACTTAACAAGCTTGAGCTAATAGAAGAACAGAGTTTGAGAGAAATAACAAAATGATAAATCATATTAAGAACTATGAGAAACACAAACATGTGGAGGGTTATGTTTGCCTACATTCTGAAGGAACATGAAACATAAAAGTTCTGAATTACAAGCTAATATCTTTCTCAGATATGCCAAGTAGTTCTATGAATTCGGACCTTTACAGTTAAAACCCACCATGCTGTAACTGCAGTGTCAAATCATTAACATTCCCTCTTTATTCCATCTGTAAGGAAAAAGTTCACCTCAGACAGCTTTTTCCCAAGAATTTCTCTTTATGGGACAAACTGTAATGTAGATGCTTTCTCAAATTATGCTTCTTTTTTTTGTGCCATTTCTCTTCAGAATGTAGGCAATCATGGCCCTCCATATCTTCCTATCCCTTGTAGCTCTTAACACCTCTTCTCCTGTTATCCTGTTTAACACATGCTCTGCCATTCATTTGCTCAAGTCCATCAAGTATGTCATGCATTGCTTTTCCTTGTCTTTTCTTTCCTCTATCGATCCTGTGAGCCTCAAATTCTCCAAGCTGTCCTTCCTCAATACATGTCCCAGAAACTTCTTTTCGTGATGTAAACTATCAGTGTCCTTTTCATGTCTATCCTCTCTAAAACAATGTTGTTGCTCACATATTTTGTCTATGTTATCCTCAGCATCCTTCTGTAGAACCACGCTTTAGTTGCTTCAAGTCTTTCCTTCATCTTTGATGTGATTGTCCAGCATTTGCTGCCATATTGTAGGACAGTCACCACATAACAATCCAGCAAAATCTTCCTTTCTCTCAATACAATAATCAGCTTCTGGAATGCATCCAGTGTAGCATTTTCTGTCCTCTGTTAAAACACTTCCACGGTATTTACACTTCCACGGTATTTACATTTACCTGCTTAATTTTAGTATCCCTTTGACCTTCACTTTTTACTGATTACCATGCTTTCATTTTCTCAAATACTACAATTACAACTTCTTCATTTTTTTAATTCATTTCACCCCAAGGAAGGGCTTACAGGGCGTGGAAGAATTAGAAATATAAATATTACTCATGAGCAAAAAGAGAAAAAGTAATCAGGTGAACTTAAAAAATTCAAGTTGGCTGGAAAGCATGGAGCTGGAAGGGAGTGCCACAAGTGAGAAGTGTGAGAAAAAAATCTGTTAGCATAGAATTTATGGCTACATCAACAGTAAATTGATGAGATCTCAATGCAAGTTTATCACTGCACTTATATTCAAAAAGGGTAGGTACCATTTCAAAGAGCTCATCTGAATCATTACCATGAAAGTATTTATAGAAAAAATGCACAGGGACACAACCTTATGGTGGCAGGAATGTGCTGAAGGTAAGCTACCAGATCAGTACCAATAATATTACTGATTCTTCCTGAGATTTTATCAGGGACCTTAAGGTAAATAGCAGGGTCACCAAAACATATGTTCAGCAATATTCTAAGCATGGACGAATGGTAGACTTATAGATATGTAAGATAGATTCTCAAGAAAAAAATTTCTTGTACAACACATTCAAGAAACCTTAGCAGGTGACATAGCGATGTCAGATGAGAAAGTGAGCCTGAGAAGGCATGAGTCCTTTTTCAGATCGTTAGTATCAGCCATGATGATAGTAGACATGGAAAGGAAACTACAAGACCTCTTACAGAAGGTAGCGGTGGAGAGTGCCAAAAAAGGTCTACAAATAAACTTTAAGAAAACTGAATGCATGGTCATCAGCAAATGGTACAACCCAAAATGCCAAATACAGGTGGGGGATACCAGAATGAAACAAGTACAAAAATTTAAATACCTAGGAAGTGTTCTAACAGGTGATGGAAAGTGCGACACAGAGATCCGAAGGCTAATTAGCATGGCAAAGAACGCGTTCCAGAAGCTGAGTAAAGTACTAACACACAGGAAAAGTTCACTAGAAACAAAGAAATGAGTGCTGGATTGCTATGTGATGTCAATTCTTCAATATGGCAGTGAATGCTGGACAATATCATCAAAGATGAAGGAAAAACTTGAAGCAACCAAAATTTGGTTTTACAGAACAATACTGGATATAAAGTGGGGATCAATTCCATATTACAATCAATATATAAACAGATCCCTCACTTTGTGGTCACAGCAGTTTCTATACATTTATATTCCTGAGATCCAAAAGCACAAGGATGCATTCCATGAGCTGAATAGAGTATTAAGAGTAAAATTTCCCTAGAAACAAAGAAAAGAATGCTGGATTGCTATGTGATGTCAGTTCTTCAATACGGCAGTGAGTGCTGGACAATATCATTGAAAATGAGGACAAAACTTGAAGCAGTGGAAATGTGGTTCTACAGAAGGATGCTGCAGATATTGTGGACTGAGCATGCAAGCAACGATGAGCTGTTTGAAAGAATGATAACAAAATGGAAATTAATACTGAGCATCAGGAAGAGACAACTGAAGTTCCTGGGCCACGCAATGAGGAAGGAGGGCTTGGAGAACCTGATACTGACTGGCTAGATAGAAGGAAAAAGAGACAAAGAAAGGCAGCAGATAACATATTTGCAGGGCCTGATCAGGTGGATGACGGAATGGGGGTTGACAGGAGTAACACGAGCAAACATACTAAGAGCCACAAAGGATAGGGAGACGTGGAGAACCATGATCGCCTGAAGGGACAGGGCACAGAAGAAGAAGTATCAGCCATGCTGATAGTAGACAGGGAGAGAACTCTCATATGATTAATGGAAAGAAGTCTCTGGTCAATTGTTATCTGTTCCCGATATCCTTCTGATCTTAACTTCCAACTTCCTCTTCTTATGTTAGTCAGTCAGTTAAGTGTCATATGTTGTACATGCTTTGGGCAATCATGTCTCGAAAGAGACATGACTGACTGGGCAGAATATTATCCAGCAGTAGGTTGCGATTGCTTTCTGCATTAGACTGGTTGCCAAACAAGGCTAAAGAACCCAATCTGTCCTATTATTTAACCAGTAACTGGAGAGAAGAGATGGACTAATACCTTTCCCAAGAGTATTTGTGTGTAAGTGAATGCAAGGAATTCAGCTTAAAAATTGAACTCAGTAATGAACCTAACACAGTAACTCTGGCGCCTCTCGAGGCTTTTATTGTGTAAATATTATTAAAAAAACAAAACAAAAATAGACTGAAAATCATATGCTATATTGTTCATATAAATCTAAGTACCTAACTAATAATTTTACTTTGAAATCATTGAGATGCATCTTAAGTTTGAAATGGTGTATGCATTTCTTTTCCTTCTAAAACAGTGAATAATATTAAAAGCAATAAATATGTATATTTTATTTACATATGATACTGTTCTTTTTTTCCTTCTTTCTTAGAATCATATTTTGCTCTCGAGTTGGAATATGCTATTATAGTGAAAGGTTCCTATAGTCTAGCTTAGTGCACTAAACAGAGTGACCCCATTCAACTTGTAGCAAGTCACTTGCTTCACATTGGATCAAGACTTGCTCTCAGTAATGAACACTTCCATCTCAAAGGTAGCAGTATGAAAATATTGGATTTTTTTATCACTACTAGATGAAACTTAGTTTTCATATGTTGCAATTCAATAAAGCTTTCTGGTTGGTATAATGTGCTTTAATCCTATTTCCTCTTGTATGTAGCAAAGACAAAAAAAAAGATATTTATGTAAAATGTTAGATTGCTGTCTGTCTGTCTATATATTTATGCGTACTTGTGTATGTTCATTTATAGATAAGAAAGAGATTGGCAAAACATATGCTGAAAGATAGACATGGAAAAAAAAGGAAAAAAGATTGACAAACTCCATATTGGTAGAAAAAGAATGGACAGCAGAGTATGTACTTGAAGACAGAAAGAAAGGGAAAAAGATTGACAGATTCCAAGCAGAAAGAAAGAAATAAAGAATGATTGGTAGAGCATATGCTTGAAGATAGAAAGAAAAGAAGAAAAAAAAACTGACCGAATCTATTCTGGTAGACAAAAAAAAAAAAAAAAAAAGGAATGATTGACGTTGAAAGAAAAAAATTGACAGCGCACATCCGAGAAAAAAGAAAGAAAATTGACATATCACATCGGTAAAAAAGAAAGGGATAAATTGACAGAACTCTTTTAGGTAAACAAAATGAAAGGAAGAAAGAAAAAGATTAGCAGAGCACTTACTGAAGAGAAGGAAAGAAAAAAATAAAAGAAACAAAATTATATATAGAAATATTGATTGAAATGAGAGAAGAAAGAAAAAAAACTAAAATAAACACATTGCAGAGATTGTAGATACTTGGCAGCTCAGATACAGTCACTTTCTCACGATGCAATGTGGCTTCCCTGTGTCTCTTCTACAAATACTTTCATGGCTTCTGCTCAGATGAACCTAGCTCACTAGTACACCATACATGAATTTGCTCAAGCCACAAGATTAGTAACTAGCAACCCTTTTACTGTGAAACCAATAAATTGCAAATGCAACTTCTACTCCATCAACTTCTTCTCTCACACTTCCAGCCTGTGGAATTCACTTCCGTTTACTTGCTTTACTGACAGCTACAATCTTCAAGAATTCAAACGTAAAGTCAAGAGTCGTCTCCTATCTCACTAACCTGCATCCTCTCTCTCTCACATTCCTTTCTTTGTCCACTTCACTCTCATCATTATTCTCATCCTTCTCTTACCCACTGACACCCCCTATAACCTGTCAATCTTTCTCATAACTTTCCTCCTATGTAACCCCCTGCTCAACAGTGGCAGTAAAATGCCTTGCTTGGGGCGATATGATTATAAAAAGGAAGAATAAGAAAGAAAGAAACTGAAGGTGCACATGCTGGTCAGTCAGTCAGTTAAGTGCCACACATGATACACACTTTGGGTGATCATGTCTCGAAAGAGACATGACTGACTGGGCAGAAGATTTTTTTCAGCAGTAGGTTTCTATTACTTTTTGTGATAGAGTGGTTGCCAACCAAGTCTATAGAACCAAATCTGTCCTGCTATTTAACCCATAGCTGGAGGAAGAAACAATGGATACATACTTCTTTCAGAGCTGAGTTTGAATTCCAGTTGAATTCATTGCATTCTCTTATGTGCAAATACTCTTAAAAAAGATAATAATTAATCACTTCTTCCAGCTATGGGTTAAATAGCAGAACAGATTGAGTTCTATAGCTTTGATGGGCAACTACTCTACTGCAGAAAGTAATGGCAGCCTACTACAAGAAAAATCTTTTTAGTCTGTCATGTCTCTTTCAAGACATGTTCACCCAGTTGTGTATCACATATGACACTTAACTGACTGGCAAAGAAAGAAAGATTAGCAGACCACAGATTAAGATAAAAAAGAAAAATAAATTTAAACGACAGAGCAGATATGATAGAAAGAGAAGGGTACATATTGTTTTCAGGATGTAAGCAATCATGTGATGCCAAACAATTCTTTTCTTCATGATCTGCAGATTTCCTTTATTGCTATGTAAAAATAGTCAAGTGGTTCCGCACAGTTTTCTCTGTGGTTTTGAATTTGAGTTGTACTTCTCTGAGACTGTTTGCCAACCAAAGCCATATAACCTAGTCTACCCAACTATTTAACCCTTAATTAGGAGGAGATGGGACGGATTCATGTTTTTTCCCCAAAGACATCAGTGCAAAGTGATGCAACAGACCCAGGTGAAATTTTAAGTCAGTCTGCCAATTTTATTTTCTAGTCATTACACTATCTGTACATTCTTGAAATGAAAAAAATAATTACAAAATGGGACAATCAAACACATAAGACTAATACATATAAACATAGAGATTGAGATAAAAATGAAAAAAAAAACACAAAGAGAAAAAAAATCGATAAGAAGATATGTGCAAATATTGAGTCGTATTGATCTTATAACAAACACTCCTCAGTATCTTTCCATACATATAAAGTAATGGTTAACAAGCTAGTCTTACAGACTCTTTCTTAGTATAGTAAATTTAACCTTCTACTTCTACATTTATGTACTTTGTTCCTTATGAATAGAGATGATTATGGTTCTCTACAATTTCCTGTCTCTCATAGCTCCCAGAAACATTTGACTTTTTTTTGTCTCTTCTCTGCTATCCCTTTATATAAACAAATTAAGTTGATTAGCCACTATTTTCCTCTGACCCTCTTGTCTTCAATATATCCTTTGGGTGTGACATTCTTCAAGCACTCCTTCTTTATTTTATGACCCAGAACTATTGACTTTAACTTTCTAATAAGCAATTTTTCTTTTAACTCTTATTTTTCATAAAGCTTCCTCATTGCTTCCATGTTCAGTCTGTAGTATTCTCGACAGCTGTCTGTAGGACTAGACCTATCACACCATGTCTGGGGATATGGTTCAGAATTCATTGCCATATCAAAGGATTGACATCATATAGTAATTTTGGCAATTCTGGGATAGTAAGCTGAGTAAACACCTATAGATAAAGATGTCAATCATCATTAGCTGGGACAAGAAATGGCATGAAAATTTGAATGCCTCCAAAATAAAATGACTTTCATATAATGACCATAGGGAACCTTTTCTGCCTGCCATCAGCATGGCTGATGCTAGCCTCCATGAGAGTAAATTTGCACCTTCTTAGGCACATGATCTTCCACTGACATGAAGTGGAGTGATTATATTCAATCAATTGCTAGGTCAACTGCAAAGAAACTTGGTTCACTGTATCATCCCTAACAATTTTTCTAGTCAGAGTCCATCTTCCACATTTAGAAGTCTATCCTTCATTTGTGCCTTGAAAGGACGCATTCCAGAAGCTGAGTAAAGTACTAACACACAGGAAAATTTCACTAGAAACAAAGAAAAGAATGCTGGATTGCTATGTGATGTCAGTTCTTCAATATGGCAGTGAATGCTGGACAATATCATCGAAAATGAGGACGAAACTGGAAGCAGTGGAAATGTGGTTCTACAGAAGGATACTGCGGATATCATGGACTGAGCATGCAAGCAACGATGAGGTGTTGGAAAGAATGGCAACAAAAAGGAAATTAATACTGAGCATCAGGAAGAGACAACTGAAGTTCCTGGGACACGCAATGAGGAAGGAGAGCTTGGAGAACCTGATACTGACTGGCTAGATAGAAGGAAAGAGAGACAGAGGAAGGGAGCGGATAACATATTTGCAGGGCCTGATCAGGTGGATGATGGAACGGAGGTTGCCAGGAGTAACAGCAGCAAACATACTAAGAGCCACAAAGGATAGGGAGACATGGAGAACCATGATTGCCTACGTTCTGAAGAGACAGGGCACATAGAAGATCTGGTCAGGTGCTCCTACTACATTTTTTGAGATTCTTGACAAAATTTAAAGAAGGGTCTATAAGTTAACTGATCTTGACCCGACATCTTGACTTGAATCATTTTCTAACTCATATGAGGTGGCTTCCCTCTGTCTTTTCTACAATTATTTTCATAGCAATTGTTCTGATAAGTTTAGTGCCCTGACTGCATGAATTGCAGTGCCCTGCTTGATTGGCAATTAGGTTTCACTGTTTTACTGTTGAACTAGCTAGATGCAACTCTATTTTCTATTTTAATGGTTTCTTTTCTCAAACTTCTAACCTGAGGAACTCTTCTAGTTTCTTGCTCCCCTGCCAGCTGCAATCTTCAAATGTTTAACTGCAATGCTAATCACAATCTTCTGTCTTCTTGAATCCTTTTCTTTCATTTTTCTTCCTCTTCACTAAAGTCTTCTCAGTCTCTTTCACTCCCGTTAACCTCTTGCATCCTAATGGCCCTATTGCCTTGCTTGAAGGAAAATGATTTAAAAAAAAAAACAGTGATGAAGAAAGATTAAACTTTGAAATAGAGTTGTACATCTAGGTAGACTGGTTGCAATAGATGGAAATAAAGAGGTGTGAAATTGATAAATAAGATAAAAATCTACAGAAATAAAAAAAAAAATGAAAGAGAAAGAGCTTAGTAACAAATAATGTGGTTGACAGACATATTAGTCTTTCTCTTCCAAGATTAACAATCAATACAATTGTGATTTGGTGAAATTACCTTTGTTCTTTTGCCAAGTGCAGCTATTTGGCAATCAATGAGACATTCAAAATGATTAGGTTATAGAGAGTTGCAGCTTAAGATATGTCATAATTCTGACCTGAGTTGTACAGAAGCAATTTACTGCTTTTCTATAACAATGCACGAAGGTCATTGTGTATGTTCACTATGAGAGAGAATATATGTTGTCATGTTGAGTGTGACAAAAACGAAACAAAAAAGTGATGTAAAGAGAAGAAGAATGGTAAATAATTGCAATGGATAGACTTTACATTTTTGAAGAAATGGCAAATGAGAATAAAGAGAAATCTTGAAGAATGATTCTAATAATAAAATCTTAAGGCACACTGGAATAGCAAAGTGTGTCTTTCAAAAGCTAAGCAAAGTATTAAAAAACAAGAAAATTCTGTTAGATGCAAAGAAAGTAGTCATCAACTGTTATGCAGTATCAGTCCTCCCATATGGTGATGAATGCTAACAGTCAGGTTAGCCAAACGCAGACGACAATTCTACTCCTGCAGCTTTCTCTCTCGCACTTCCCGCCTGTGGAACTCACACCCGTATTCTTGCTTTCCTGACGGCTACGACCTCCAGAAATTTAAATGCAAAGTTAATACTCATCTACTAACCACTGGACTCTAGCTCTCTCCCCTCCCCTGTATAATCTTCACGTTCTCTCCGCCCATGTATCTGTCATTGTACCTGCTTTCTCAGCTTTCTATTGTTCCTTTCTAACTAGCTTGCACTCCTCACTCTTTTCTAATTAATCTTTCTACATTTATGTAACACCCTACACATCAGTGGTGTTCCTGCCTTGCTCGGGGTGAAATGATTAAAAAAAAAAAAAAAAAAAAAAAAAAATCACCTCACAGATGAAGAAGAGACTTGATGCAATGAAAATGTGGTTCTATCGAAAGATGTTAAGAAAATGATGGACTAAACGTATGTATAACAAGAAAGTTTGGGGAAACTTTGAAATAGATTTGTACATCTTGGTAGACTGGTCGCAATAGGTGGAAATAAAAAGGTGATAAATAAGATAAAAATCTACAGAAATAAAAAACAAAATTGAAAGAGAAAGAGCTAAGTAACAAATTATTTGGTTAACAAACCTATCAGTCTTTCTCTCCCAAGATCAACAATTAATACAATTGTGATTTGGTGAAATTACCTTTGTTCTTTTGATAAAAATAGAAACAAAAGTTCACTTATACTTAGAATCATAAAGAGACAGTTTAAATTCCAAAGGTACATAATGAGGAAGGAGGTTTGGAGAGGCATATTGTTAGCAAGGGTGACAGATAAAAAGCTAAAACTTACTAAGACCTACAAAGAGAAAGACGTGGAACACCGAGGAAGGGAATAGGAAGAAAATATTCATGAAAGAGAATAGCGATTCTAAAGGTTAGGCTTTAATGTTTTTAAGAGGTTATGATTTTCCTATGATTTTCCTATGATTTTCCTATGATTTTCCTATACTTTATAGCCCTAAATAATGTTTGACTCCTTACTATACTCCTTCGTCCCTGATGTGCAATTCATTATACAGACACATTAAGTAGGTTATTCAATGTTTCTTTCCTCAAGTTTGAATTGTTTAATGGCATATCAATACCTATGTGGGTTATTTCATGCCAAAATATTGGGGTTTTAAGGTATTTTTTTAATGTTCAGTTATAGTAAGAAGGTTGATTTAGTCAGATTTTGATGAAAAAGTTGTTTTATTTTTATTTTAGAAAACTGAAGATGTCTTCTAGTTTAGTATTAAAAATGTATTGCTGGTGGTAATTTTTTTTCCTTCAAAATTGTACTATGGTAATTTTTTTCTTATTTTAAAAATGTATTATGGTAATTTTTTCTTTAAACATGGTATATAGTAATAATTTTCCTTAAAAAATGTATGTATTTTGATAAAAGTCAATTTTATGTATATATTTCTACAAACATCTATTTTTATACTTTCACAGTTTGTGGAGGGTAACTATTTGCCCATAGCTGGGACCCTAACAGGTGCTACCACTCCGGATCAGGTGGACCTGGGAACAACAGCAATTAAGAGATGGTTTCATGCTTTTCACAACCTCCCAATCAGAGGCCTTGCTACCAGATGCAGTTTACCATCATACCCAGGAACGTTTTTTTCTTTGTCTTCATTATATCTTGTGAGATTTTATCTCCAAGCCAGTTTTCTCATTCTGTGTTCAGAAATTTCAAATGTTACTTTATGTGCAGGTGTACTTTTTGCTTTCATTTTCCTTAAAACTTCTTCACTAGTTACATGCTCTGTTTGTTGCATTCTCAGCAGCCTTCTGTAGAATCACATCTCTATAGTCTCAACTCTCCTCTTCATCTGTGAAGAAATAACCCAGCATTCAATGTCATATCAGTCAGTTAAGTGCCATACGTGATACATGCTTGGGTGATCATGTCTCGAAAGAGACATGACTGACGCAGTAGGTTACCATTGCTTTCTGCGGTAGACTGGTTGCCGACCAAGGCTATAGAACCCAATCTGTCCTGCTATTTAACCCATAACTGGAAGGAAGAGACGGATTAATACCTTTCCCAAAGGTATTTGCGTGCAAATGAATACAATGGATTCAACTGGAATTCGAACTCGGCTCCCCGGTTTCTCGTTCCGGGCCGATATCCACTGTACCACAACGCACATCCGTCAATGTCATATAGGAGGACTAAAAGTTTACTAAGCTTTAAAGATGACAATATAAAAACGAAAGGTGTTTGGTGATATGAATAAAAAAACTTTGGGCATCTTAAAAATCAGCTGCCAATTTTCTGGATTTTACTTAATCTTGAACACCAAGAGACACTGAGAGGAAACTTGCAACTATGTTTCTTATAATTTTAAGTCTTTCAGTGACATTTTAATCAGCTTTGTAAAGAGCATAACAAGATCTGATAAAGGTATGGCAGAAATAGAAGTAAATTATTGTAGGGGCCTCGGTGATGCTTGGAAAATTGACCTTGTGCCAAACACGTCCAAAGTCCCCACAATTTACATATCAGAAGGTGGAAGTTGAAATGTGAAAGGATAAAATATTTTGTGTATTCATTAAAGTAAAGATTTATTAGCAGAATGACAAAATTGCAAGAAGAAAAATATAAGTCAAATTTTGTTAACTGAACGCGATAACACATTTGTGAGAAGAAAAATGTTCATTGAGAAAATGCATGCCGCTTTGTAGCTAAAATTGTTCAAAGAGAAAGGTAAGTATTTAAAATGTCCACAGAAGTTTAGAGTTCATAGTCGTGTAGTAGCAGAATGTTAAGTCTTATGTTCAGTCTTCTTTTTGGTAGGTCAGCGACAGAGTGAGAGAGAAGGTTAAACAAATAAGGAAATTGTACTTAACACATCCTGTTGTTGTTCTCTTTGGCATCATGGAGTGAAAAGAAAGAAAAGAAAGTTGGAAGAAGAGGTCTAATGAAACTGTGAAGCATCCCCAAGTCTGGGTGGTGGGTGACATGGAGTGAAATTTCTTTTGTTACATTGCCAAGAGGTCCATCAGCTCCCATGTAAAACTATCTTGACCAGATCATGGACATGGTGAAGTAGTGAAATTCAGTCATGCTACTGGCTTTTCTTCATTGTTTGACTGAGTGGTAATATGAATTTTCAATTTGCTATTCAATCAGGATCCAGAATTTTGCTTTTAACACTGACTTGTGAAATTTTTTTTTAGTTGGGTTTTTTCCAAAATGCTTTTAGTGGTTTTGCAGGTGTGCAATTTTACTTTGTGTGTTTTAGTTAGTTGAGGGGTGTTATAGGATTTGTATCCTATAATATACAGTTAGCTTTATGACCAAACCAGGTTTTTCATTGAAATCCTTGTTAGTTGTCAAGTGATATCAGAACTCTAATGTCAGGTTATACTGTGCATTTAAAAAAAAAAAAAAATAAATAAAATCATTTTCAAAAAGTGAATGAGAACAATAGTTGGTATAAAGTGTTCAGTGTAGAAAAAAATCCCTGATGGGAAGATACCTCAAAAAAGGTTGAAGGATAAAATGGTCAAAACATAACCACAAAAATAGTTATATCAGTACAAATATAAAAAAAAACTGTTCTTTCAAGAAATTTATAGAAAAAAAGACAGTATTGATGATAATGCTAAGTTTTATAATCTAAAAAAGGTTACTGAATGAAGAATAACCAAAGCAGAGGTTGGCAAATGAAACAGTAATCTTTATAACATCAACAAAATACAATGCTTGCTAGCTGTGCGAAGTAGATAAGCACTGCTAGACCCTCACAATAGTGTCCAACATATTTATGAGGATTGAAAAATACTCATTAATATTCGTAAGTACTAAGGAATTCAACTATTTTGCTAAACCCACATTTTTATTCTTTCATTATTAGGATAGTTTTGTACTTAGTTCATATATATATATATATATATATATATATATATATAGTCATCCGCAGACAGATCTGTTTTGCTGTATCACAGCTCATCAGTACAGTTAGACTGATTGCTTTTAACCCAGGATTGAAAACCAACTGAATTGGCGTCAGTTGGCAATTCTACCTCTGGGCTATGGGCGCTCGGTAGAAGAAGACAGACTATATATATATATATATATATATATATATATACTCTGCTAATAGAAGAATTGATTTTTCTAACTCAGAGATAAGTTGTTACTTGAAATTCTTTGTTGTGTGTAAGCAGATATTGATTCTGTAAATTAATCAACTGTCTCACCTGTAAACAGACCAACAACAGGTAAATAAGAAGCTTACAATGATAAGCTTGTAAAAATAATGTAATTGAGAATGTACATTTCTTGTCAACCTGTCAATGGACCTTACACGTTCACTTTTCTATTTTGTTTATTTCTTGAAAGCTGCTTTGACTGACATGGAACAGTTTTGATATCTTGCCAGATTATTTAAAATTAGTTTTTATTTCATTTGCGACTTCAGGATTTCTCAGTTCATTTTCTCTATTCTTTTCTTACTTCTTTGTTTGAACAACAAACATACTGCAAATAAATATTGCCGAAGATCTAACACTGTCATTTTTTGGTTATTTGCATTTTAGCTGTTTCTTTTTTTGGTGGGTGTGGGGTAGGTCTTTTTAGACTTAGTATTTTTAGCAAAAGTGTAAAATAGTAATTTTTGCTAACATTTTAACCATTTAACACAATTTGTTACAAGTGAAGACTGTATAGCGTACCAGAATTTTCAAACCTGTATTCCAAGAAAGAGAACAAAGGTTATCAATTTCTCATTATTTATTTCACCTTTTGGTTTGTTCTGGATAGCAATCATTAATTTGTTGATGTGCAGGTAATAATGGGTTTTGATTTAGAAAATGGAATTGGTGGATGGAGTTCAAATTTTGTGGGGGGATCTGTTTTGTTCACTTTGTACAGAAAAAAAAAAAAAGCATGAGTCAATCTTTTTTATCACTAACTGCTCAACCAATAAAAATTACTAAATGAGGTTGTTATATTGAAAAGGAAGTAAATTCATACTTGGTGTAGGATAGATAACAGTTGACCCGAGACTTGAATCCCCTTAGTAGTCTCTTCCACAATGTAGCAGTTCTTGGGAAGAAAGTGTCTGAGTGAACTTCCTTCTTACCAATTGTATATAAAGGAAATGAGAAGGATTCAATCCTGTGTATATAAAACATTGGCTCCTCACTATAAAGGTCTGAACTGGCAGAAATAAGCAAAGTTGCTTATCTGAAAATTTTCTATGGAAATAAAAGGAGAAGAGTAATAAGCTTCTAATATTTCTTCTGTCGGAAAAAGAGTGAAAAATAATGACATTATTTTTCAGCTTACAAGATGCACTTTTTCCCTGAAATATATGTGCGCATCTTCCTGTTGACCACGTCCACCATAATTTATGAATATAGAATACAGTACAGTACATAATCTGTTCAATGAAACAACATCAAAGATTAACGCAAGTCAGACACTCTACTGAATTGGACTATATCACCAATACTTGAGAAAATATGGTCGCCTTTATACACGTCGCATTGAATATTTTGAGCCTTCTGATTGGTTAGCCTTTCTATTGGTGAACTACCAAATGAGTCAGCTCATGTCTGGCTCACTTGTATACAAGGGTACCCAAAAACCTCCGACATGAATATATCAGTTACCAACATGAAATGGACAGTAGTGAGGACATGACTAACAGTAGTGATGACTCTGCATTTCTTCGTTTTATATTTTTTAAATTTTTAATTCATTTTTATAAAAATAAAACTACCCTTGGACAATGAATGAAGTATAACATATTTACTAACTACCAACTAGTATGTCAATTCCATACAAACAAAATTGGACAAGTGATTAATGTAAATAATACATGGTATCAGTATGTGAGGAATATATGGTGAATGTGTTGTTACAATGAATGACTTTTTTTCATAGAAATTTCTTTCCGCTATTAAGGTGTACCTTCCAAGCCAAAGCATCATGTGAGCTGGATAATATAGTAATCATTCATAAGACTGTATAAATACTTGTAAACTCTATCAAGGCAGGAAAGTAATGATTAGAAAGCCTTGGACAATATATGGTGTTGGTGCTCAATTTTTGGTTTATTCTGGTCTGAAGAAGCACTGACTGAGGAATCTGGTACTGTCTGAAATGGTTCAAATAAATTACCATTTCTCCAGCATCTTTAGTGAATGATTGTATATATGATCTCTGCTTAAGTTCTGAGGCAAGCTTGAGTCTCAAGAGTGAACAATAGAATCACCTTCACAAAGATGTTTCCAACTAGCATACAGTTGGCAGACAAAATTAAACAGGGTTATAACTCAATACATGTCCCTCTCTCCTCTCACCCATTGAGTGGATATTGTACTGATATTTATTGAGCACAATATCCACACTGGAATCATCAGCCAATCAGAACCTACAAAATATACTTGCCTAAATAGCAGAGTGGAATCTCCCAGACTGTTATATAAACCACCTACAACTTTGCTTTGTATCGAGCTGTCAGTTTCACCTTCAAGTGGTTGCTGGCTGTTGTATCTGAGGATTCTACAGAGAGATGTTCTAGACAAAAAGCCTCATTGTAAGTACAGCTGATTACATGACTAGCGTAAATTCAGGTGATGCTTAGTGATGAGAAAGCGTGACTGGCAATATTTTTCTATCTCCTATTGAGCTGTTAGATCTAGATTAGCAGAGAGATCAGTTATCAGGTTCTGATTTTTAAAGATCCTCCTGTGGCTTTAAGTTAAATAGCAGCAGAGAGTGATCTTTGCTTTTTTTTGCTTGGCAACTCTTAAGAAGAAAATTACAAGTGAAAATCATTTGGATAAGGAGCTCTAACACCTAGTTGTTTATTTAAACTTCAGCATCATCTTAGCTGTTGTTATATGTTGTAAAAGATATCAACAGGTTTCAGATTGGTTAATTTGAAGATAATTTCTAGATTTTAGTGATTTTTCAATAATAAAAGGTCTTTGAAAATAACAATGTCCTGGTTTTATTATTTTCATGGAAGTGGAATAAAAACAGAACCTTCTGAAGAATTAAGTCTTGTATGCTGACACATCATTGATGTCACTGAATATATCTCATGTATGCTTGTGGATACTGTTCAAGCCCCAGTAAAAAGACAAAATTCAAAATGCTAAGTTTTAAGGAATGCAAACAAATCCTTCTTTCTTAAGAAAACTATCTTCATTTTCCACATACTATAAGATTTGTAAATATCAAGGATGTATGTTGTGGTACAGTGGTTATCGGCTTGGAACGAGAAACCGGGGAGCCGAGTTCGAATTCCAGTTGAATCCATTGTATTCACTTACGCGCAAATACCCTTGGTATTAATCTGTCTCTTCCTTCCAGTTATGGGCTAAATAGCAGGACAGATTGGGTTCTATAACCTTGGTCGGCAACCAGTCTACCGCAGAAAGCAATGGCAAACTACTGCGGGATAATCTTCTGCCCAGTCAGTCATGTCTCTTTCGAGACATGATCGCCCAAGTGTGTATCACGTATGGCACTTAACTGACTGACCGAAATATCAAGCAGTAATCTTGCAGTACAAAAAAAAAAAGAGATATATTTTTCATCATTTGTCAGTTTTCATTGTTATAAAAAATTGTATTGTCTGTAAGATGAGTATTAAAAACCAGATACCGAGAGAGATGAGAAGGATGTGCGTTGTGGTACAGTGGATATCAACTTAGAATGAGAAATTAATGTGCCGAGTTCAAACTCCAGTTGAATTCCTTGCATTCACTTATGTGCAAATACTCTTGAGAAAGGTAATAATCTGTCTCTTCCCTCCAGTTATGGGTTAAATAAAAAAACAGATTAGGTTCTATAACCTTGGCTGGTAACCAGTCTACTGCAGAAAGTAATGGCAACCTACTGCAGGATAATCTTTTGCTCAGCCAGTCATGTCTCTTTTGAGACATGATCGCTCAAGCGTGTATCATGTATGGCATTTAACTGACTAAGAAAGAAAATGGAATAATGTCCAAAACATTGGTAATATTTTCATTCATTTAAACTGTGTGTATATCTTAAAGGCGGGGTCCCTAGCCAAATACTTAAAATGTCAATCGTGAAACCTGGGTTCAATTTTTAACATGGTCAGTTTATCAGAAGGATGACTTTTTGATAATATCTAGTCAAGATGATCCCAGTATGCAGAACTATTAGAAAGCATCTGAGAATTAGAGCATTGTTTGATCCAAGCCTTGTAAATGAAATTAAGTTGATGAAATCGTTTGGAAGCCATTGATCATGTTGCTAGACGTTACAAATCATCGTGAGGTAGGGTTGAGTGTACTAACCTTGTTCAGATACTGATCATGTTTGATGATGCGCTCTCTGCAAGGAACTCATTAGGTCCATTCAGCAGAGTTGCAGTATGAACCACAGGTAGCAAGTCTCTCATTACTTCATCACTACTTCCATGGAAAGTGCATAAACTACATTCCTTGGTCCTGCCAAGTCTAACCTTCATGGCCAGAATTCACCATACTACTTACATAGTAGCAAGCCACCCACATTCCCTTTGTCTTTCTTGTGAGTAGTTCCACTTCAAAAAATTCTTTCAATGAACCATTACCCTGTAGATTTCCAAAAGAATGTTTCCTCGATCCCTACAATCTTAACTTGTCAAAGAGTTAACCATTATCTTCCCCTCCTCTCCATATAAATTAACCCTCTACCTCAAGTAACCGCTGAGCCTTGTAAAGGGTGAATCATACTTCAGAAAAAAAGAAAAAAAAAAAGGTTGATTCTGCAAGTGTTGAAGAAGCAAATGTTGGAGTTTTTTTTATAGGCTAACTCATTTTATAGTTCACCAATAGAAAGGTAAACCAATCAGAAGGCTCAAAATATTCAATGCGACGTGTATAAAGGCAACCATATTTTCCCAGGTATTGGCAACATAATCCGATTCAGTAGAGTGTCTGACTTGTGAGTGTTAATCTTAGACGTTGTTTCATTGTAAAGATTACGTACTGCGCTGTATTCTATACTCATAAACTATGGTCAACAGCAAGAATACCTATTAGTATGATTTGAGGGGATCTTAATAACTGAAAAATATTGAAAAATTAATATATAAACAATGTATGAATAAGAAATGAAATAAGTAATGTCTTTTAAAGCCAAAGTTTATCAGTATAGAATACTCTGTAGATGTTCTCTATGCACGGATTAGTTTAGCATGTGTTTTAACCTTTGCCATCAATTTGGGAAAAATGATTGAAATCTTTCAATAGTTTAACATAAATATTATAATCCATACAAAACTCATTTTAATATAACTGATAATTTTATGTAACTATTTAATCTTTCAAATCCTGTTTTTAAATTTAAATAATTTTAGTTATTTTTTTTTGTGAAAGTTTCTAGTACTGTGTTTTTGGATGTGATGCCATTTCTTGCTTTGTTACCCTTGTTTATTGTTTTTTTACCCTTAAAAACTCTTCAACCTTTACTTTAATGATATCTTGGCCAACAATTAAATGATGAGCGATAGGTTTTGCCAGATATCTCTCTCTCTCTATCTATATCAGTTGAATATATTGATTGAATATATTGATTGAAATTTGACAAGATGAATAGAATAAGAAAAGGTATGTGAACAATTAAGAATATGAGACTCACCTTCAAGGATGTTTCTAACTAGCGTCCAGTTGGCAGACAAAAATAAACAGGGTTGTAACTCAATAAATGTGCCTCTCTCCTCTCACCCATTGAGTGGATATTGTGCTGATATTTACTGAGCAAAATATCCAAACTGGAATCATCAGCCAATCAGAATCTACAGAATAGACTTGCCTACATGGCAGAGTGAAATCTCCCAGGCTGTCATATAAACCACCTACCAATTTGCTGGGTAGCTTGGAGCTGTCAGTTTCAACTTCAACTGATTACTGGCTGTTGCTATCTAAGGATTTTACAGTATGAAAAAGTGTCTTTATTTTAACATGTTTCACTTTGACATGCTTCTTCAGAGATTTAAAAAAAACAATTTAAAAACTTTTAAAAATCCAACGAGACAGCATGTTGATTGAAGTTTGATTTCATTAGTGTGATGCATGTCACATGTTATAAAGCAATAGATGATCATATTTAAATGTAGGAAAACCAATGCCTGTTTATATATGTGAGTGCCACATGTAATATAAGCAATAGATGCTCATTTTAAATGTAAGTGTATGTATGCAAAAATAATACATGTGACACAGGTATAATTTTTGTATGCATTATATATATATATGCTACTGGCCATAATTATTAGGCCACCCCAGTTTTAAAAAGAAATGTTGTATTTCATACTATTTTTAGTATTTATTGTCAAATGAAAATAAAATGGTTGTTTTGTTATTATTACTTTGCAAAATTTTACAATTCAAGGAAGCAAAGATGAACTCATCCAAATCACCTTAAATTTTTTTTCATTCTTTCATTGATGAAACTGCAATATAGGTATTTATTAAATATTTATAAATTCATTTGATGCACATGTTATTGTGCAATATTAAAAAAAGAACCATTTTAATTTAATTTACAGTTATTCGCTTGACAATAAATACTAATAATTAAGATGAAATACATTGTATTTTAAAACACAGGGGTGGCCTAATAATTATGGCCAGTAGAGTATATATATATATATATTTACCACTCAAAGCAACCATGGTCATTATTTATCATTAGCAATGAGTAGAAATATTTCAAACCTAACTTTACCCATACAAATTGACTACCTACATTTTCTCACCTGCTCTTAAATGTTTACTTCTCTTTCATGATCAGTAATAAAATTCTGTCCGAACTGTTCAAATCTACATCTACTCCAAATACAGGATAAATTCTTTCTCAGGTTTAATTTATTTCCATATTTAGAAAGAAAGTGCTAGAAATGTATTGTGTCACTGCAATCATCTTATTTCTGTCAGAAGCAGGAAAATGTACAAAACAAACTTGAAAACCGACCAGTTAATACTTTTAAATAAGAAGATTTGATGTATAAAAAGTGTGCTCAATTTTACGTTGATCAGAACTCTCTAAAATTCACTGTTCTTTTTTCTCAGCCACTGAAGTTAAATACATTCACATATAATGTCTTTTTTTTTTATTGCTTCTAACTTTCTACTCTTTGATAATCTGTCATCACATAAAAGCAGGAACTTGGAAGATTAGAATTTTCAAGAATCACTATTTTCATTCCAGTTAACCGATAGAGCAATCAGTGTTCCCAAAAGAATAACATTTCCTTTTTATTTTTGCCTAACAAAAGTAGTAAAATCAGAGTTGTCTGAAGGGTATAAAGTTTGATTACACTAACAAAAGAAGAAAGTTACAAGCCCCTGAAGATTACCGATTTTTACTGTTAAAACAGCAGGAGGTACCTGGTTGGAAAATGTCATTGCTTCTGCAATATAAATAGCATCAGAGATGTTGAATCAGAAGCATTTGCTAGTTTAGAACGACAAAAAGACATCCAAGCTGAAAGAGATCCAAACCATAGGTTGATAAGTTCAAGTTTTGACAAATTAAGAATAATTAATAATATATTTCATATTTACAAATGTTTTCCATCAGGAAAAATATTTCATGAATCATAATCATTGTTTGTTACACTACCGGCCATAATTATTAAGCCACCCCAGTTTTATAAAGAAAATTATGTATTTCATACTATTTTTTAGTATTTATTGCCAAGTGAATAATTCTAAATAAAAATAGGATGGATCTTTTCTTAATACCGCACAATAAAATGTGCATCAAATGAACTGCTCTGATGTCCAGTTTTTGTGCTCTCTTTCCCATGCTAGTCTCTTCTTTTTATTGGCTGGTTGAAGCAAAGGCTTCCTGGCTGCCTTGTAAAATTTTGCAAATTAATAATAACAAAAGAACCATTCTATTTTCATTTAGAATTATCCACTTGGCAATAAATACTAAAAATAGTATGAAATACATCATTTAAAAAAACATAGGGTGGCCTAATATATATATTAATTATTAATAATTAATATATATAATTATTATGAACAATCATATAATTATTATATATATATATATATATATATATATAATTTATGATAAATAATCATATATATATATATATATATATATATAAAATAATTATATATATATAAAATAATTATATATATATATATATAATTATTATGAATAATCATATATATATATATATATATATATATATATATATATACTTGGATCATAGCCTGGCATTGCCCATGCAACTCAAAAATTATTTATTTTGTTTTACTGAAATTAGAAATATAAAAATGATTACACTGTTAGTTTAGGAATTTTTGAAGAATATTTAAAAATGTAGACATTTAATTTTAGAGGAAAAAGTTACATTAATGCCACATGAATTACAGACAGTTGATTTCCTGCATATATATAGTTTTAGTGCAAATAACTTGTCACTTAAACTGTGCATGTTCATGCCATTATGATGTTTTCACTTGTCAGGACTGCGATTTTTTCAGCCCCAAAAGTGAATGCATCATAACAGTGTCCTCAAGAAACTTTGAAGTTGGCATGAAGCTACACAGTTTAACAGACAAATTTTTTGCACTAAAACTAACAATGCTCTATCTCCACCCCATTATCAAGCACTTTGTGATAAAAAACCTGCTTACCAATGTACCTCTTATCAGTAAAACTACTGAAAAAGCAACAATCTTGTTACAAAAAACTAACTATCACCAGTGAATATTATATATAAATCAAGATACATGTGTGCATGTATATAATAATAATGATAATATTACAAATCTGTTATGTTTAAACAAAACATGTAAATTATTAAACAATGTATTTAAAAGGTGCATACAGATATATTTATATAACACATGCAAACGTATGTAAGAGTGTACTCAAAGTATTTTTACAAACTTTGGGGTCAGGTTCCCTACACCAAAACCAAAGACAAAAGTTCATACACATGTTCACAAAACCTTCATTTTTGAGTTATTCAATTTAAGCAAAGCACATGTCAAGTAGCCCTAGCATGTCATAGTACCATATGCAGAGCACTTCAAGAACAGACACTGTATCTATACCATTTGCAATGTGCGCTCTCTGATCACTCACTATGGGAGAAGTTTTACCAATGGTTTATTGCACAAAAAGCTAATCCATTGTTTGTCTGTTCAACCTTGTTTAAGAATAAGGCAACATTTGGAAGAGCTGGAATAGCATATTTACATAAAAAATATTTGAATGGAGATCAGAACCCTTATGGTACAATACAGGCTAGACACTAGCATCAGTTTATGATTAATGTGTCGGCTGGAACTGTAAGTGACTGTCTGGTAGGTCCAAATGTTCTTTCAGCACATCTTACAGTAGCTGTCTGCAAGGACATTATTTTGAACACATTTCCAGACCTGCTAAAAAATTTGACCCTGCTAATATAAAGATGCATGTGGGTCAAGCATGATAGGGCTCGAGCACATTTTAGTCACATAGTAATGCACTGACTGACATCTACCATGAAAGATGTATAGTTAGGAGAGGAATGGTACTATGGCTTGCACGTTCCCCTGACTTCACTCCTTTGAATTTTATCCATGGGGCCACCTAAAATAATTGGTCTATGAATCAGAGATTAATAATACAGAGACATTTTATCAACATGTCACAGGTGCCTGTGAAAGCATTTGACACCATGTGGAAGTATTTGAAAGTGTCTGCCAGTTAATAATGATGCAACAGAGAACTGCAGTTCAACTCTTCTGAGATCAAGGTTCGTGATGGATATTACATTCTGAGCAATTGTATTTCTTTGTAGAGTGGCTGACACCTCTGTAGCACTCTCAATGATAGAATGGCCCTTGGGCTGAAATGGTCAATTTAAGTAAAGAATTCAAGGTGCAATATTTGAGTGTCATTCAAGTAATATTCAGACTGATTACTTTGGCAACTATTGAATAATAGCACAGAACACTTTCTCTGTATATTGTATCCACGTTAGCAATACAACAATTTCTTGTCATGAATCTTCAACTACAATGATAGACTAAATGGAGTAGATAGACTGAACTATCGCCTGGTTCACACTCCACCCATGTCTATTGAACAGGTGTAGAGGCTCATACCTTGTTCCCTGTTTAGGATGTGGTTTACGGCTTTCTCTTTTCTAATCTTTCCACTTTTCCTTTTTGTTTATTTTTTTTTTCAATTGGAGTAGATAGACTGAACTATTGTCCAGTTCACACTCCACCCACGTCTATTGAACAGGTGCAGAGGCTCATCCCTTGTTCCCTGTTTAAGATGTGGTTTCCGGCTTTCTCTTTTCCAATCTATTCATTCTTTCATAGCCCCTTGCACACCAGTGGCCTTACCACCTTGCTTGGGATGATGTGATTAAAAAAAAAAAAAACAATGTATTAATGATTCGACAGAAACAAGATGATGAGTTTGTATGGTTTAACACTTAAATACACCAGTGAATTCACTTCTGCATTAAGAGAATAAAATTGTATTTCATACTTTATTGCTGGAATCCAATGATTTCTCCTGTTATTTTTTCTCCTCTGAATAAAAATCAGTCATTCTTTCAACTGATGATCAAAAGAGACTATTGACAGATTTGTCAAGAACGATTAAACCTTATTAGATTTTTCTATATTGAGTAGTAATTAACCAAGAGAAAATACATTGGAGAAAATTAGCATGTGCGTTTGAACTTTAAGAAAAGTCTGACAAATTTCTGAAAATATTAGGTTATCTAGAAATAGAAATCACTCAATTTATGCTAAGAACATTTTTTTCTAAAGAGATAAAAATGTTTGAAAATGAAATCAGTTTGGATAATGCAATGCTTAGAATATCCCAAGGAATCACTTGAAAGACAGTCCAAATTCAGTGCATCAAGTTACTGTGAGCTGATTAAATGCAGTTTGTGATCACTTGTGGTAATGAGACTGACTGATTTTGAATGCCTGTATGGTCCAATTACCTTTTCTTGCCATGCTGTGAAACAATTGCTCTAATTTGATAGCAATTCAACCATTCAGAGCCACAGTTCCAATGCCTTTGGAATTCTCTATCGGCAATCAACTCTTGGAGACCAAAACATCTATTATTCTATTTTTGATGCAAATTTGTTGCTTGGAATCACTCACAGTTGAGTGTCTCATTACTATTTTCTCTCACTTTGCTTTAAAATGTCTTGGACAGCTCATCACCAAAGATTATTGCTCATTTGTTGCACTAAAGAAATGCAATCCACTTTCTTTAATGACATTGGCATGCACTAATATTTGTATTTAAAATAACCAATGAAATTTCATTGTTCTTTGAAAAGTACTTTTATGGAATATAATAAAAAGTAGCCCAGTTACCAGGTTACAACAAGACTGAAATAGATTCTGGGGTCATCATTAACATCTGCAGTTGCATCATTCTTTGTGCCATGCATTTCGAAAACACAAGTTGATTAAACATGAAATTTAAAACAGAATACAAATGAGAAGAGAAAGTTGAATTCTTCTTTTTTTTTAATCGTTTCATGGGGGTTACATAAGTGAGAAAGATTAGATAAGAGGAGAGTAAGGAGAAAGACGAACCAGTTACAGCGGGTGTCAGAGAAAAGAGCAAGAGAAAAATGTGAATACAGGTGTGATGACAGTTGCAAAGGTAGGGAGAAAGGAAAAGATATACAGGTTGATGTAGAAAGGACTGGATCAAAGTGTTAAGAGATGGGTATTGACATTGCATTTAAATTCCTGGAGGTTGTAGCCATCAGGAAAGCAAGAATATGAGAGAGAGTTCCACAAAGGGGAAGTGCGAGAAAAGAAGCTGCTGGAGTAGAATTGTTGGCTGCATTTGATTGATCTGTGAATGGGTAGGACCCAGTTGCTAGTAGGGTTTCACAAATAAACTCATGTGGCAGGGGCACCAGTGACTTAAGCTTGTCAGAGCAGAAGCCATGAAAATATTTGAAAACAGACAGAGGGAAGCCACATCCCATTGAGTTGAACTGCCAAGTTGGTACCTATCACATTGAATTGTGAGTTTAGAAGACTGAAGAAAGACTAGAAGAAATAAAATGAGAAAGAGGCTAAAGAAAGAGAAGAAAAGCAAAGAAATAAAAAAAAGAAGATATAATAAATATGAGGGGAAAAGAAGAGAGATTAATTAAAATAAGAAGAAGACAAAAAGCAACAGAATAGTAAAAAGAAAATTGTTGAAGAGAAATAAAATGAGAAAGAGGCTAAAGAAAGAGAAGAAAAGCAAAGAAATAAGGAAAAGAAGATATAATAAATATGAGGGAAAAAGAAGAGAGATTAATTAAAATAAGAAGAAGACAAAAAGCAACAGAATAGTAAAAAGAAAATTGTTGAAGAGAATGTAGGGAGTTCTTAGTTGGAATAACCATTGTTGAAGGAATTTAGACACATATCCATCAGGTTGAAACCTGTAACTGACTCAAGGCCAATCATATTTGGATTCTTCATAATAAATCCCAATTAACACCTTCAAAACTCCCTAACAAATTAATTTTTATGGTTCAATACTCCTTTCGAGAACTCGAGCCGAAGGATAAATGAGAACAACAACATTATAACTTGAAGAACAGGAATAAAATATAAATATATTTTCAACAATACATACATTTGTAGCTGAATGAGGCATGCATTTAGTACAGCAGGATTAAGTACAGAATGAGTTACGTCCCATAGACTGAATTTTTACACAGACACCAATTAAATTGAACTTAGAGTTCCTTGTGTGAAAAAATAGAAAATGTTCATTATTCAATGTTCAATCTGCATTGTGTTGAGATCATGAAATGTTAACTTGTTAAGGTTCAAGCGTTCAAAGTGGTAATTTTGTGTGTGCGTGTAGCAAGAAAAAGGTGTTTTACTCAAGTTAGGCATTGTACACACTTGTATTGAGAAATTTGTGGACCCAACTGATATTTTGAGAGCACCAATTGTTTTTATACTGATTTGAAATCTACATGAATTGGTGGTAAAAAAGTCTGTCACTTACCTTGTCGCTGATTGGCTTCTGCCAACCAATCAGCGAATGTCTTACAAGGAAGTGTTCTAGAATAATCTACAGAGTTTCCTACACAAATTTTGTGGGTGGTGAGAGAATAAAATACGTAGGCATAAATGTGTATATACATATGTAAGAAAAATACAACTAGAAATACATAATTTCACAGGTATGTATATGTATATGTGTGTGCATAAATTAGAACATGTAAGTTAGACTATATAGTTCTACAGGAAGATAAAGTAAAGAGGGTATTATTAAAAGGTCTAAGAAAAAAAATAAGATAGAAAAAGAGCAGAAGATAAAGAGAAAAACTAACAAGGAAGATGAGTTAAAAAAAATAAAGAAGTAAAGAAAAAAGGAAATATTAAGAAAAAAATGTGAAGGAAAAGAATTTAAATATAAATAAAAAAAATAAAAGCAATTTCTAAGATATATATATTTTTTTATTCATTTCCACCCAATACCAGGCCCAAGAACAACTCAAGGTGGAGTGTTACTGTGCGTATATTAGCATAGAAAAGAACAAATATTAGGAGTATAGAGCTGAAATAGATTTTGGAAGGAACCAGAAATCCAATCCTAAACAGGAAAAAGCAATAAACCTCGACTCCTGTTCAAAGAGGGTATGAGCCAGATGACAGGCAAACCTTTGAAGAAAAGATAAAGTATAAAGAGATTAAGAAAGAAGAGAAAAAATAAGAAATGAAGAGAGTAGAATATAAAAGAGATTTAAAATGCATACAAAGATAAAAGAGAGAAGATAAAGAATCTTATTTATTTGATGCATATAACAAGATTTCATACAGTTGTTATCATATGAGTAGGGTGTTGAAGAGTTCTCAACCGGACACATTTTGCAAAATCAGGCCAAATGGCTAAGCATCAGAAATTTTATTTTGATGGCTGGGGTCCTTTTGGTCCAGATGAGAACTTTCAAATATTCCCTTGAAGCTTACATAACAAAATAAAAAAAGACTGTAACATTTGATTTATGTTTGAATATGATCAAAGGCACAAAAATGTTAAAGAACATCATTCTTCTGCCAAATATACTAAGTAGTGATTGAAAAAGTTCTATTTGCTTTAGTCTCATGTTCAGTAGAAAAAAAAAGCATGATACATTGAAAGAAATATTTTTCTCAAGGTGGATGCAGATGCAAATTTATTTCCCCACCACCCTGCCAATCAAGAAAAGTTATCAGATAAACTTTTACTTTTCTAAATATTCTCAAAGTAGAGGACATTTTTTAAATGAAAATTTAAATAGTTGATTTTTTCTCAGACTAGCAGTATAACCCGGCATTGCTTGGGTGGAATAAAAGCTTTAAAACTAATCCATGGTCCTGGAGCTCAGACTCTTTGGACGTTAGCACGAAACACTAAAAAGCAATAGTTGTTTCCCTTTAGAGCAAAATTGTAGACTGAAAGAAAAATGAATGGATGTAAGTTAAATATTGATTTCCTGGTATCAATACCAAATAAGTTTTTTTCATTGTAAACTAAATTTTGAAGGCTAAATAAGTCCTCTGAGTAAATGGTATCATGGCTGAGACTAAGAACTACAATTATACCTACTTAGAGCCAAACCCGTAGCAAAAACTAAAATAAAAGGGCTGAAAAATATACAGACATACAGGCAGATAAACAGACACACACACAAACATCTTGCCTTATATATATATATATATATATATATATTATTGATTTTCTGCACTATTGTAAGAACTGCAACCTTGAAACTTCTGAATATCATTTCTTATGTCTTTGTCTATGAGTGTATCAAATTTGATTAAAATCAGACCGCTCCTTCTATCACCCAATTTTTTCAATTATCGATATTTATCGGGGAATACCTCGACACAAAACCTAGCTAAGAACACTTGCAGACGCTTATAGTACAACTGTGTAAATTTTCAAGAAAATCGGTTCAGCTGTTTCGAAGTCTATAGGTAACTGACACACACAGACAAAGTTCTTTATATAAATAAGTTTAAATATGATTACAGACTAATAAAGTTATTTTACCAGAACACAAGTGTATCAATAAATATGATATATTTGCTCTTCTGTAACAAGAACACTAGTTCTTTTTTATCCATGATTCAATTGGAGGTGGAATGAGTAAAGTGAACATCTTTCTTTGGGTTTTAATCATTTCACCCCAAGCAAGGTGATAATGCTACAAAGATGCAAAAGATTATTGAGAAAGAAAATGTTCATGAAGAGAATGAACAGGAATTCAAAAGGAAGATGATGTCTATTGATGTTGCAATTTTAATTTTTGAAGATCATAATTGACAATAAATCAGAAACCAGAAGAGATTTTCACAGGCAAAAAGTATGAGACAAGAAACTATTGAAATAGAGCTTGTGGTTATCTCTAGCTATTTGAGTAGTAAAATGATGAGACCTAGTTGCCAATCTAGTACTGTGCTTAAACTCATGAAGTAGAAATACCAAACAGGAAAGGGGAAATTATTATGAAAATATTTGTAGAAAAGGCACAGGGAGGCCACATTACAGCAGTGGAAAAGTGACTGAAGTCAAAATAGCAGGTCAGAACCTAAAACATGACATATTATTCCTTGGATTTGTCAAGAATCTTTGAGATATATGGCAAAAGAACCAGACCAGATTTGGCAGGAAGATTCAAAACATGATAAAAGGTAGATTTATAAATGTGCAAGAAGAGAAACTACAAGACCTTCTACAGAAGGTAGCTGAAGAGAGTGACAAGAAAGAACTATAAATAAACTACAAGAAAACCAAATGCATGGTCATCAGTAAAAAGGGCGGCCCAATATGTCAAATACAAGTTAAGCATACTAGAATCAAGCAGACACAAAAATTTAAATACCTGGGAAGTGTTATAACAGAACACAGAAAGTGCGACACAGAAATCCAAAGGTGAATTGGCATAGCAAAGGAAGCATTCCAGAAGTTAAGTAATGTATTAAGAAACAGGACAATTTCGCTAGAAACAAAGAAGAGAGTACTAGATTGCTATGTGATGTCGGTTCTTCAATATGGTAGTGAATGCTGGACAATATCATCAAAGATGAAGGAAAAACTTGAAGCAACTGAAATGTGGTTCTACAGAAGGATGCTGTGAATATCATTGATCAAGCATGGGAGCAATTATATGGTTTTGGAAATGATGGAAACAAAAAGGATATTAAATGATGAGATGAAAATGAAATTAAATGATGGAAACAAAAATGAAATTAATCAGGAAGAGACAGCTGAAGTTCCTGGGACATGCAATGAGGAAAGAGGGCTTGGAGAACCTGATACTAACAGGCCAGATAGAGGAAAAAATAGATGGGAGAAAGCAGCAGATAACATATTTGAAGGACCTAATCAGATGGATGATGGAACAAGGGTTGCGTGGTGTAACAGGAGAAGGCGTGCTAAGAGCCACCAGGGATAGGGAGACATGGAATGCCATGATCGCCTACGTCCTGAAAAGACAGGGCACATAGAAAATATATGCCAACTGTTTATAAGAAATTATAATGTGGATATAAAGTGGGGGATCAAATCTATATTATAATCAATATATAAACTGATCCCTTATAGAAGAAGAAGAAGATGGATTCTGATGAGAAAAAGCTGGCTGCATGACAAAGTCAACCAACTTTCCTTCAGCTTTTCTTTATAAACTATAAAATAGTTTATGAAGATATAGTACATTTTTTCACAGCCATGGAAAACAGCATGGAAACATCCTCTCTTCCTATAATGCAATTTAATGTACAATTTTTAATCTCTCATTGTCAAAATCTAGCTGAAAATATTCCCTACTGACAGAAGTTTAAACAAGTTCCATTAGTTTTGAATTATGTATGTGCGTTGTGGTGCATTGGATATCGGCTCGGAACGAGAAATCGGGGAGCCAAGTTCGAATTCCAGTTGAATTCATTGCATTCACTTACACGCAAATACCCTTGGGAAAGGTATTAATCTGCTTATTCCTTCCAGTTATGGGTTAAATAACAGGACAGATTGGGTTCTATAGCCTTGGTCGGCAACCAGTCTACCACAGAAAGCAATGACAACCTACTGCGGGATAATCTTCTGCTCAGTCAGTCATGTCTCTGTCGAGACATGATCGCCCAAGCATGTATCACGTATGGCACTTAACTGACTGACTGATTTATCAAATAATTTATTCAAAAATTGTCTTGATCATTAACTCTTTGATATGGTTAAACAAAAAGATAATTTTTTTTTTGTTTTGTTCTTATGGCAAATCAACCTAAGCGGGTCATTTAGTGCCAACTAAATTTTTGTTTATTTATTGCTGGTAATACCTTTTTCTTTCAACAATTTTATTTTTGTTTTTATATAAGCTTTGTGTCTAGTAATACTTTTTTCTTTTTGAGTATCAAGATTCATTGAGATTTGTTTTTAAGGCAGGGTCTCCAAGTCCTACCCTGTTATTTAACCCATAACTGGAGGGATGGATTAATACCTTTCCCAAGAGTACCAGTGCTTAAGTGAATACAGAGTATTCAACTAGAATTTGAACTCAGCTCACCGATTTCTCTTTCCGAGCCAATATTCCACTGCACCACAACGCACATCTGTCACTATACGCTTACAGCACCTGTTATTCCCAAGCAGTCACCCATCTAAGTACTGACCAGGCTCAACATTGCTTAACTTTGGTGATCAAGCAAGAACCAGTGTATTCAATGTGATATGGCCATAAACTCGAAAGGTAAAGTACTGGCTTAACTAAATTGATGAATAACGCAATGATCAAGCTAAGTATTGTACTTACAATGTAAATGTTGTGGATTCCAGGTGAGGAACCGCACAAAATAATGAACAACAAAACAGATATGGAGATAGAAAAGTAGGTTATATTGAACGTAATATACTAACTTGAATGCAGGATAGTAAATCCAGGAATACTGTTAGTAAGAAATAAATATATACAAGTCTTGAAATGAAGTCGTTGGAAATAGTATATCCATTTATATTATTCTAGCTGAGTGGAGCTAGTCTGACTTCTGATGCGGTCGTCTGGGGGTAAATTTGGTATCTCTCGGTAACTTACGTGTCAGTTCTGGTACTCTCAGATAACTGGCACGGATCTCTATGAGTACTCTCTCTCTCAACTTTGTGGTAGCTACTCGTATCTCACTATGGCAGAAATATATATATACTTAGTCAAATTCATTATCATATACAAATGGGCAAATCCTATAACAGTAAGTGGCAACACTAATGAAAACTTCTTCAAGTTTGCAAATTTTTGGAAACTAATATGCTAAGAACATACTTTGATAACCAAGCACAAAAATTTGGTGGCCACATTATCTATTGTCTTTGAGTTATGTAATAAGGAATTAAGAAACAGGACAATTTTGCGATAAAATAGGAAGAGAGTACTGGATTGCTACGTGATGTCCGTCCTTCAATATGGAAGTGAATGCTGGACAATACCATCAAAGATGAAGGAAAAACTTGAAGCAATTGAAATGTGATTCTACAAAAAGATGTTGCAAATATCATGGATCAAGCAATGATGAGATCTTAGGAATGACAGAAACAAAAAGGAAATTAATACTGAGTATCAGGAAGAGACAGCTGAAGTTCCTGGGACATGCAATGAGGAAAGAGGGCTTGGAGAACCTGATACTAACAGGCCAGATAGAGGGAAAAAGAGACAGGGGAAGCAACGGATAACATATTTGAAGGACCTAATCAGGTGGGTGATGGAACGAGAGTTGCATGGTGTAACAGGAGAAAGCATGCTCAGAGCCACCAGGGATAGGGAAATGTGGAAAGCCATGATGGCCTACGTCCTGAAGGGACAGGGCAAATAGAAGAAGAAGAATGGCAGATTATTTGGTGATTTAAATGAAGATTAGTGACAGACAAGTTAGTTGTCAGGATAATGGAATGTCCTGTTATGTCAGTTCTTCTGTCTCATGTCGTTTCTTGGAATGTATGAAATTTTAATGGTTGCTTTTGTAGAAGCTTGTTATAAAAATAACTACATTTTCTAAACAATATAATATTATTTGTTATTTTTTTTTGTACTTTGAAATAGTTAAATGCAGCTACCATTTCCACTCTAAGAATTTCTTCTATCACCCTTCCTCGAATAACCATAATCTTCAGTCTTTTTGAATCTCATTCATGTTTTGTTCTTTTCTCAGTCTTCTCTTTCACTTTTGTTTCCTCTAACTTCTTGTGCACTAGTGGTATTCCTGCTTTACTTGGGGTGAAATGATCAAAAAATAGTTTAATTTAATATTTGTAGATATCATAAATAATTATGGTTAATTAACTAATATCAATCACTTAAAATTAGTGGTACTAAATTTGTATATTTTTCACCAAACATAAAAAAATAAAAATTACAAAGGTTAAGTCAGGTAACATCAAGTTACAGGAAAAAAAAACAATATCTGAACTCAATTCCTTATTTGATCAAAACCAAGAAAAATATGAAAAATGACACTAAGAATTAAAATTATGTTCTGACTTCAATGACTAGAGCCAAAATATTGCGTTTTTGAAGGAGAAATATGATAAAAATTGAAATTAAGCAATAACATTTCTTAAATCTAACAAAATTTAACAAAATCCAAAGGAGGATCTGCAATGTTATTGATCCCAACCTGGTAGCTCAACTTCGGTCACTTTCTCACCAACATGATGTGACTTCCCTGTGTCTCTTCTATAAATAATTTTGTGGATTCTGCTTCAATGAGCTTAGCTCCCTGGTGTCCCCCAGAACAAATTTACTCAAGCTACTCAACTGGCAACTAGGTCCCACTTTTTTTATTGTAAATCAAATATAACCCAACTTCTATTCTAGTTGCTTCTTTTCTCCCACTTTCTGTCATATACTTGCTTCCCTGATAGCTACAATGTCCAAGAGTTTAAATGCAATGTCAATTGCCATCTCTTATCTTCTTAAGTCTCATCCTTTACTCGACGATCCTTGCATCTTGTTCTCCCTTTCCACTCTACTTTTATGCAGCTTTCTTCACACAAGTGTTCTCATCCTTAGGTAACCCCCTGCACACCAGTGGCAATACTGCCTTGCTTGGGGTGAAATGAATATTTAAAAAAAATATGTAGTTTAAGAGAAAATTAGTAAAAAATATAAATTTATGCATTTATTCAAAATTTTTCTTTAGAGTACTGTGTGGGTTCACCAAAGAACCAATCTGAAAAGTTACATATCTACATCACATTCTGGTGGAGTTGAGGAAAAAGATTAAATCACAGAGAATCATTTTATGACCAATCAGGAACATTTCTGAACATTCGAAAAACTGCCATGACTTGATCCACTCACCATATATAAGATGGCAGTTCTAATTGGCCCATGTCAGACAGAGAGAGACATTCCCCAAGTTTGATCACTCTGTTTCAATTAAGTCCATTCATGTTGTCTTACACCAATTAATGAAAGACACTATAATTCAAAGACAATTCTTTACACAGACGTCAGGAGTTCTCTTTAGTAAGATTGAACAATTCAGTCTCACACTTACTAAATTCTGTCACTAAATCTATATTAACTGAACTTATTACATTTATTAACCACTTTTGGAAAATAGTTGAAAAATCTTTGTAACATTCTTTGGGTGACTATAAAACACCTATCTCTTTTTTTTTTCTTATATTAAATCAATTTCATCATGTCTGTTACAGTGGTAAAAGGAAACACACCTGTATGTCTTGTTCCTCTTGTCTTGCTACTAGCAGTATAGCCCTGCATTGCTGGGGTGTAATGAAAACTTTAAAACTAATCCATGTTCCTGGAGCTCAGACTCTTTGGATGTTGACACAAAAGACTAAAAAGCGAAACCGCAGACTGAAAGAAAAATGAATGGATGTAAGTCTAATTTTGATTTCCTGGTATCGATATCAAATAACTATTTTTCGTCGTAAACTGAATTTTGAAGGCTAAATAAGTCCTCTGAGTAATTGGTATCATGGCTGAGACTAAGAACTACAATTATAACTACTTAGAGCCAAACCTGAAACAAAAATTAAAATAAATGGGCTGAAAAAATACAGACATACAGGCAGATAAACAGACACATACACAAACATCTTGCCTTTTATACATATATATATTATCGATTTTCTGCACTATTGTAAGAACTGCAATCTTGAAACTTCTGAATATCATTTCTTATGTATTTGTCTATGCGTGTATCAAATTTGACTAAAATCAGACCATTCCTTCTATTACCTGATTTTTTCAATTATCAATTTTCGATATTTATCGGGGGTACCTTGACACAAAACCTAACTAAGAACACTCGCAGACGCTTATGGTACAACTGTGTAAATTTTCAAGAAAATCGGTTCAGCCATTTCCGAGTCTATAGGTAACGGATACACACACACACACACACACACAGACAAAGTTCCGTTTATAAATAAGTTTAGATAATAATTTTCAAGTTGTATGATGCAGTATAACATCAATGTACATAAAACTAGCTCTGGCTAATTTGTCTGTTTCATCCAAGTGATCTACTATTTACTAGTCCAAGAATATTCTAAGAAGAATATTCTTTGTCATGGTCAAAATGGAAGTAAGAAAATATTATTCCACAGCAAATGTGGCAATTACTTTTAAAAGATAAATAATGGAAACTTTTGGCATTTACTGACAGAACAGCCAGTGTTACTGTTTAAAATTTATAAAATATTTCTTTTAAAACAACTTTTCAGGTAAGAAAATTTCTCCAGTTCACTAACTGCTCTTACTGTTTCTAGCATTGATGGGGGCTGCCTTCATTTCTTCCTTCCTTCCCTGTTTGAAGTCGTGTAAAAGGTCAATGTCTTAATTATATCATTATCTTCTTTTTCAGTCATATGTGATATCTGCTGTAGTTGTTGCTGTGTTGAAAGTTTACACGTGAAGTGGTTTCTGTTGTTTGGTACAGTTCTTTTGTTGTGTTTCTCTTGCACCAGTCAACAAGATTTAAAAAAGAATGGTTCTCTCTGAGACCTACTGCATTGTTTTAAGAAAACAGGTCTATACATCTGTCAGTTTGGGCACCTCGAGGTGGTGTAAAGGTTAGCAAGCTTCTCTAGCTAAGACCATTATAATTGAGTAGTGAGTTTGATCCTCACTGGGTGTCCCATACTTTCGGCCTTGTGCCACATCAAAGCTATGCTTGGAAAATCACTTGTGGGCACCTTGAGGTGATGTAATGATTAGCAAGCTTGTCTCGTTGGAATCATTACAATAGAGCAGTGAGTTTGGTTCTCACTGGATGTCCCATACTTCTGGCCTTGTGCCACATTTAAGCAGTGCTTAGAAAATCAATGAAACATCAGTCAGTTTAGACATCTGGGAATGGGTTGGGCATATATGAGAATCAAAATTTGATAAGGCTATTTAAGATTACTAGAATATTTTTACAACATGCTGATGTGTGTCGATATCCTCACAGTATTTTTTATTGTTGAGATTTACAAGTTCTACATTTTGTTCAATTTTGAAAACCAATTGATGAAATTTTTAATTAGATCATTTTCTTTTGAAACACTTTGATATTTTTCTTTAATTTGATTAAATATGACATCATAGTATATAATATTTTTAAGAAAATTTACTTTTTTTTACCTTTTCTTTTTTTAACAGTGAAGAAAAAATTATTAGGATTTCTTACTCTTGAGCATGCAGTATTTAACTGGCCATGCATAAATATTTCTTCTGGGAACTAAATGTCAATTTTTCAAAGTATTCAGCCTTGTGATTTGTTTATAGTTCTCAAAAACACAGGGTAAAACTGGAAACTGGATTTTTGTATAAATAAAAACTTTAAATAAAGATATGCAATAAATAATATTCCATTTTTATTATTTAATCATTAAACTGTTTTCAAAATGGTGGGATTATTTTCTATGTTAGATTATAAAACTTAAAAAAAAAAAGAATGAAAATTTATTGTTCGAAGCTACACTCTTCAGTAAAACAAACTGTACTTTGTAGATCTTTACCTGTTTGGGCTTTGTCCCAAAATTTGGTTTCAATCGGTTAAGATATGCTGATTTTAAAGGGTGTGATAAACAGATGGATGGACTAATGGAAGTCACAGAATTTTATATATAGATGACAAGAGTTCTTATTTTAATGATTTTGTTTTTGCAGCATCTTGTGGTGCTGTGCACAGATTATTTTACGTTAGGGAAAAACATTTCAAAGATTTTGTTTGAAGCACAATAAAACATACAAAGTTAATAAAAGACATAATTAATTTTTACATCTTTTATTTGGTAACATTTTTTTATACATAACGTTTAATTAGTGTGTGTGTGTGTGTGTGTGTGTGTGTGTGTGTATGTGTGTGTGTGTGTATGTATGTATGTATGCAGCAAAACATACTGAGAGATTACTCCACTTTGTTTATCAGGAGATTCGTCTAAATGCCTCTTAACTGGTAATGCATGAAGCAGCATAAAAGTATAAGACACAAACCCTTTTTCTTTTTTCAACCACAGGGTGCTGCAGTGACAAGCAGGTCTCGTTTTCTTCTATTAGGAGACATTTTAGTCCCTGGGTAAACAATCTTTTTAGCCCTAACAAAATACCATAAAAATTGGTAATGCTTTTCTGTTACAATACAAATAAGTTATAAAGAATTCAAAATGACTGATGAAGGTTTATAGAGAAAAACCCTTTGCAGAGGCGCTGATACTGCACAGCTTCATAAATATTAAGAGTGAGAACAGTCTAAAGTCTGGTTAGAGATAAAATCAAGGTTCCTAATTGCAATGCCAATTGTAAAACAAGGGCAATAAGTGATATATTATCATTTTGGGGACTAAAATGCCAATACTGTTGAATGAGGCACAATAAAAACATGTTAGAATTTTTATTTTTTATTAGTTTTTTTTCCATCTCACTTTTCTTGTTTTATTTTTATTTGTAATATTAGATTATTTATAAAATCTCAATTCAAATCGGGGAGCTGAGTTCAAATTCCATTTGAATGCCTTGCATTCACTTACGCACAAATACCCTTGGGAAAGGTATTAATCCAAATTTTCCCTCCAGTTATGAATTAAATAACAGGACAGATTAGGTTCTATAGCCTTGGCTGGCAACCAGTTTACCGCAAAAAGTAATGGCAACATACTGCAGGATAATCTTCTGTTCAGTCAGTCATGTCTCTTTTGAGACATGATCACCCAAGTGTGTATCACATATGGCACTTAACTGATTGACTGAATATAATAGTTGAAAATACGATTAAGGCTTCTACTGGGCATAAAGTGGGGGATTAGTCTTATATTGTTATGAAGTAATAAACTGATTCCCCACTAATTACTATTTAGTAATAGAATACATCTGTTCCCTCTCTAGCTATGAGTCAAATTGGGGAACCAAGTTCAAGTTTCAGTTGAATTCCTTGCATTCACTTTCGCACAAATACCCTTGGGAAAGGTATTCAGCTATATTTTTCCTCTAGCATTTTCTTGAATTTTTCTTGTATTCCTATTATTTTTTTCTTGACATATGTAGAAATTGTCTGAATGTTCTGTATGCCTGAGCAATTTTGACTATACTTGAGCTATTATTAGCTAGCAGTATAGCCCGGTGTTGCTCGGGTGTAATGAAAGCTTAAAACTAATCCATGGTCCTGGAGCTCAGACTCAGCCTAAAGAATATTTGTGTGAATTTGGTGAGAGTCGGATAAAAATTGTGGATTTGTGCAAAGGACATACAGACAGATAAACATACACACACACAAACATCTTGCCGTTTTTATATATATATATATATATATCTATATATATATATATATTATTGATTTTCTGCACTATTCTAAGAACTGCAACCTTGAAACTTCTGAATATCATTTCTTATGTCTTTGTCTATGAGTGTATCAAATTTGATTAAAATCGGACCATTCCTTCTATAACCCAATTTTTTTGATTTTCAATTTTCGATATTTATGGGGGGTACCTCGACACAAAACCTAGCTAAGAACACTTGCAGACGCTTATGGTACAACTGTGTAAATATTCAAGAAAATCGGTTCAGCCATTTCGGAGTCTATAGGTAATGGACACACACACACAGAGACAAAGTTCCATTTATAAATAAGTTTAGATGATGATTTTCTTTTTCTTTTTAACTGAATGCCTAGATTTTTTTATGTTTATCGATCTAGAGTTATTATAGGAATGTTCTATTTTTACATATGGTCAGCACATCATGGCCATGTTCATGGTTTATGTTACTGAGTGTTGGCATTTTCTTTTTTTATTAATAATGCTTCTATTATTCTTAGAATTTTTTTTTTGCATTTGGATTAAAGTGAAACATTGAGAAGAATGAAAGTAGACAGTTTCACCTACTTTCTGGACATAATTATAAACATCCTAATATTTATACAAACAAAAATACTTGTAGCAAAAGAGAAACAGCAAAATATGAAAATGACAAAACAAATATCAACTGGTTGTTATATGGTTGTTATGAGACATGAAAGACAGTAATACTGAGTAAATTGTATATAATCTTTCTTGTACACTTTTTAAAAAAAATATAATGTGTGTAGTCAGATGTGTGTTGTGGTGCAGTGTATATCAGCTTGGAATGAGAACTTGTGGAGCTGAGTTCAAATTCCGGTTGAATTCATTGCATTCACTTACGTGCAAATACATTTGGGAAAGGTATTAATCCATCTCTTCCTTTCAGTTATGGGTTAAAACACACGACAGATTGAGTTCTGTAGCCTTGGCTGGCAACCAGTCTACTGCAGAAAACAATGGCAACCTACTGCGGGATAATCTTCTGCCCAGTCAGTCATGTCTCTGTCGAGACATGATCGCCCAAGCGTGTTTCATGTATGGCACTTAACAGACTGAATGTGTGTAGTCAGTGTTCAAATAATTTAGTTGAAAAAAAAAAAAATGTCAGAAATTTTCTTACTTTAAATTTTGGTTACATATGTTAAAAAGGGACTGATGCTATTGTTGTGGCCAGAAAAGAAAAGGAGCTGAAATTTTGGTCAATGCTGGTGTTGACTGTCCGATAGTGAAGATGTCAAGTGTTTGTGTTTAGTAGAGGAGAAGATTGCAGTTGATTCCCATCGGTGAATTGTAATAATTATAATCATTTGCGACAGTATAATTTATTTTATATTTTATTTATTTTTAATGGATATGGCACCTTGTTTCCTGTTTAGGATGTAGTTCATGCAGTTCCTTTCTTCCATGGTCTTAATGATTTAAATTGCCTTAAGCTTTTGACAATCAGTGTTTCTTCAACCTTTGATCTTGAAAATATTGTATTGGCACTTTTCTGGTTACTGCATTCTGACTAGTAGTTAAGAGCCTGTTAGTACATTAAACTGCAATTTTAGAAGCATATATCAAAATATTAGTACACCAGTGAATCAAACTGAAAATAATATTTACTACTCAACCTATGTTACTGGCTTTACTATATGAATTTTAAGTAAAATGGATGTCGAAAACTGAAACTTGTAAAATTTTATTTGTGTGCGATCATTAATATATATTAGAGAAAGCACATATTCCTTGTTTGAAAATAAAATGAAGAAATCTGCAGCCGCTCTCACACCGGCATGATGTGGCTTCCCTGTACCTCTTCTACAAGTACTTTCATGGCTTCTGCTCCGATGAGCTTAGATCACTGGTGCCGCCTAAGCACGAATTTACACGAGATACTAGATTAGCAACTAGGTCCCACCCTTTTACAGTTAAACAAATAAGATGTAACCGTAAATTCTACTCCAACAGCTTCTTTTCTCGCGCTTCACACCTGTGGAACTCCCTTCCACAACTCTGCTTTCCCGACAGTTACAATCTCCAGGTGTTTAAATGTAGGGTCAATAGACACCTATCACACTAACTCCCAACTATTCTCACAACACTCTCATCTACCCAACCCTCATTCTCGGTATCCTTACCCACCTATCACCCACCCTCTGTCATTTCCTATATTTAATCAGCCTTTCTCCACTCTACGTAGCCCCCTACACAGTAGTGGCAGTGACATGCCTTGCTTGGGGTGAAACGCTTATAAAAAAAAAAAAAAAAAAAAAAACATCATTTAAAAAAATTTGCATCAATTGAAGTAATCATACCCGTAACAATTCATTGATACTTTTAAGATCGAGTGATAAGATCATGGTATTCGGGAGTTATCTTCCTTGTCAAATATAGCAAAAAGATAAAAAAAATGTTAAGTTTGCTTTAAGAACAATTATCTCCCTTTAAATCTTTTTTTGTCATGGCAATATTTTATCTCCCAATGACAACTTTTGAAAAAATTCTTTACAATAACCAGAAAGTAATAAATTGCAATGAGTGATAAGCATAAATGCGTCTTATCTGGAACCGTTTCCCTCTGAATTCACTGTCTTTTTTCCTTTCTCTTTTTTAAATTTTTGTGCAGAGGCATCTTAATGTCTAGGAAGCCAATTCAGCAATATTGATGGTTGTCAAAGATTCCAGAACAAATTAGGCAAGAACAGTAAACATCAAAAGCTAAGGGTGATTTTCTGCCAAAAGCTAAAATTAAAAGATTGGTCACGTATAAAATAAATGGAAGATTGTGATCTTAACCTGCTGATTATGGACTTTCATTATTTATGAAAATTTGACATTTTAATTTACATCAAAATTGTCAGATGCTATTTATGCTTTTATTTTGTAAAATAGAAGATTTTCCTTTAGGTTTAGGAGTAAAAAGAAATAATATTGCACTACCGGCGATTATTGCCACAGAGTGATAGTCAAACAAATAATCCTCCCCCAGATTGAAAAAATATTTTTTAATTGAGAGTGAGTCTTTGATGGATTACCACCTTCTGACAATAATCACAGGTGGCATGATATTATAATGTTTTTCTTTGCCATTTGACTTTTGGACTTGCAACACATTTCCTTTCATTCCAATAAATAAAAGGCATTAGGTACTACACAGACTGAAGATTGTATTTAACTGTTCAGAACCTTCATGTCTTTCTTTATCCTCCTGTAACATTTATTAAATATTGCTTAAATGAATTTCATGTTTGGTGTTTTTTTTTAGTTTTTTTTTTTTTACCCAGACTCATATATCTGCTAAATAAAAAGAAGTACAAGAAGGCATGAAATGATAATACTTTCCATTTTCTCAGCATAATCTTAGATTAAAAAGATTTATTTATATGTGAATATGTAAAACTGGATACACTAGAATGTGTGTGAGTGTGTAAGTATGTATTTATATAAATATATAAAAACATTGTGAATATGCATTGAGATTTTATTTTTGAAATTGTTATTTTCCCTACCAAAATTGTATGTATAGGACAAGTTAAATTTTCAAATCTAATCAGTTTACTGCAAATGTAAAAAATACTACTGACAAATAAAAAGTGGGCTAAGTTTAAATATGTAAATGTTTTCATAGAATGACTGGTGTGTGTGTGTGTGTGTGTGTGTGTGTGTGTACGTGTGTGTATATATATATATATATATATATATATTTGTGTGTTTAGGCAGCAAATTTTCTTTTAAGCATGTCAGATTAAATACATGGCAAACATTGTTAGCTTATTTTTAATAAACTCCGTTCATACACACGGATAATCTTTCGTGTATTACAATCAAAAGATATCAGAAATGAGCTCTAACATTGACAGATGTTATTTTTATTCATTTCTCAAGGTACCCAAGTACTTTCAACCTCTTTCCAAGATCATCTTCAGGGATGTGAATTATGGTAACAAATCTAACTGGAAAACTGTTTTTTGTTGGTTCAAGCTGATATGTGCTGCACCACAACGCACATCCTTAATGAATTAGAATAGCGTGTTTATTTCATGTTTCCTCTGTTTTTACATATTTAAAATGTCTTTTTTTCTCATATTTCTCAGTAATAGGACATATAGGTGCCTCTACTTGAGTCTCATACAATCAAGGAGTTAGCCCCAGGCATCACCAAACATCACTAAACCTCTGTACGTCACTGCATGATGTTTATTGAGAATGATAGGCGAATAGTTTCGCATTGCTATCACCATGGTTTGGAATTCAGAATTGTTCTCCCTCTGGAATGGTAGCCTGAACAAAGCTGTATTCAGTCTGCACTGCTGTCTAATAAATATCTGGGGATGAAAAGAGATGGATTTATACCATTCCTGAAGAGAATTTTCAAAAACTGAATGCAATAGCCTTGTGCGAAATTTGAACTGAAACTTCCAATTCCATTTTTCCCACTAATCATATTTTATGTTACCATTACATGCAGATTAAAACAAGTAAAAATATTAAAAATTGTAGTTATTAAAAAAAAAATGTTATTTTAATGTTTGTGAGTTTCAATTCCAATTCATTAATTAGAAATGAGCTTGATACAGAATTTTTATTTGTTGTTTTTTTCTTTCAAAAGATGCATGATTGAAGTCTTAGCAAATTAATAAAGCAACTTCATACTTACAACAATTGGCAGTTGATTACAATAAAATGTTTCTATGCAGCATGCAAAAGAATTGCGAACAAATGAAGACAGTAGATGCATTTTACAGGCAAATTAAGCATTGCATGCAATGCAGAAAAAGTCTTCCAGTGTGAGCAATATGTAAATGACTAAGCGGGTGTATAAACGTGCATGTATGGAAGTGCATTTCAACATAATATCTTGTTATATGGAAACACATCTATTCCTCAGATAATGAACTCTCCCTCCGATATTAATAAGAGTTAACAGGAAGTTAACTGGAAAAGTTCTTAGGAGTTCTTGGGAAGTTCATAGGAGTTCTTTAGAGTTCTACTGGAATTCAGTAGTACTACTAAGCAGTTGATATTAGTTGGCAGTTAGATGAATACTAAGAAGTCAGCTTTCAGTGAAAGATTACCAAGTTTCTAACATTTGGGGTGTGTTAAGTTTATTAGCAACCGACATAGCACGATTATAACTTTCAGTGTGAAAACTATTCCACATCATATCTACACAAGTGTATGTAGGTTTTAAGCTATTGTATGTAGGTTTTATGCCACATAAAAGGACTGATATTAAAATAATGTTCAGTACTCTTATTTATTTCTAAAAGTGAATTTTCTGTTTCTCAATACTTTGCTTAGCTTTTGGAAGACACCTTTTGCTATCTCAATTCTAATACTCATATATGTAAAAAAAAGTCTTTGTTTATCAGTTTATAAGTTTCTTTCTTAATATAAGTAAACATTATCTCAGAGTTAGTCTTAGGTGTTCTATGATTTTTGAGAAGAAGAATTATATTTTGTTTTATTCAAACATTTTTTCTCATCTTTGCTTGTTAAACAATTTATTATTGGCACAAGGTTTCATCCATGTACCCTCTGGATATCTTCAGTTGTCCATTTTTAGCTGTTAGGGAATATCTATGAGCTGGTTTTTCTATTATTTTTGTCCATGCAAAGCTGTTTCTTGTTCATTCCTGCTGATCAGGTAGTAAAATCCAGGTATACTGATTTAGCAGAAATGAACAAGAAATGAAATTCAAAAATAACCCAAAAATCATATCCGCTATAAGCCAGAAATGGACATCTGAATATAGCCAGAGGGAACACAGCTGAACATATCTGTAATAACATCAATAACAACCAAAGGTGAGAACAGTAGCCTGAATAAATCAAGGTATATTAAAAATTCCTCATCTAAAAAATATTTTTTTTTACTCATTGTTCTCATAATCCAAGGCCTAAGAGCCATTCAAGATAGGCATTAACTGAATGAGGTTATCATACGAACATAATAGGAGTAACTCAATGCAGATTATGTAGGCTAGATAACAGTGTTGAAGAAGTTAAGATTGTATTGATCATGGAAGCTTTCTCTTAGGAGTCTGTTCCACAATATAGTAGTTCTCAGGAGGCTGTCAGAATGAAACTTACTTGCAACAGTCTGAAAAGACACATGATGGTCCATGAGAATGACATCATGTGATTCACTAAATCTAGTCAAAATTATCTTTTTCCAATCACATGCTTCAGTCCTCTGCTGGGCTAAATTTCACTTTAAGACATTTCTTCATTTATAAATTGACAAAAATAATTCTATTATGTACAATTAAGGAGATGGCAATGATCTGTAAAGATACTGCAATTATTTAATATGAACATACAACTAGGGTGCTAAAAAGAACAGTTCCATCATTTTGCTTTTTAGGTCAGTCATTTAAGCACCATACGTGAAACAAGCTTTGGGCGATCATGTCTCAAAAGAGACATGACTGACTGGGCAGAAGATTATCCTGCAGTAGGATGCCATTGCTTTCTGCGATAGACTGATTGCCAGCCAAGTCTATGGAACCCAATCTGTCTTGTTATTTAATCCATAATTGGAGGGAAGAGACATTAATACCTTTCTCAAAGGTATTTGTGCTTAAGTGAATGCAAAGAAATTCAACTGGAATTCAAGCTTGGCTCCCCGATTTGCTGTTCTGAGTCGACATCCACTGTACCACAAGATTTTTAGGTAGTTAGTCCAATTTTGACAAGGGCATTGGGACAAACACACACATATATATATATATATATATATATATCGTACATGGCTGAGTGGTTAGAATATTTGCTTTCTGATCATGTGGCCTGGTTTGAATCTCACCATGGTCAATTTGTTAAGAAGGTAACTTGTAAATTTATTAGTTTGAACAAAGTGATCTCAGTGTGCAACACCTTTACAAAGGGCCTGAAAAACATCCCACAGGATGAACCAAGCCTTGTGAGTGAAACTGGGTAAATGGAATTCTCTGGGAACTGTTGATGGTTATGCTAACATTAGTTACAGGTGAATGTGCCCAAGGGTTTGAGTGTGATGGCCTTGTTTAGACTGTTGATTCTCCCCCAGAAACTGTAAGTAAGGTCTGCTACAGATGGGCATCCTTGGAGACAAGTGGCCAGTCATCATATATATATATATATATATATATATATATATATATATGACGTTTAGAACATGAGTTGTTGTAAACACCATATATTGGGTTTAATTTCAGGTGAAAATAAAGACAAAAATTGTCCAACATTTGGACATTTTTTTTATTATGCTGGTTCTATGCTTTTGGCTCACAGGAGCCATCTTCAGAGAGGTTACAAAGACATTAACATAAAGACTCCTCCATTAATGTTAATATTATCTTGTGTTCACATAAAACATTGCTATGCAATGATAACAGTCACTGAATAGCAGACGTAGGTCATAAATTTGTTATACAGATCTATGATGTCACACCACGTGAGAGACTGAAATGTTAACAACAGAACCTTATATCTAAAGCTATTGCCAATCACTTAAATTCATGCACCTGAGGGACTAAGGAGAAAAGCTCACAGATTAATAATAAATTCTGCTCAAAACTAAGAAGTAAATTTGATAAATCTGTTTCCCCAAATCTCCAAGACCAAAATTTCTTCAATTTGTAAAATATATATATATACACATAATATTATGCTCTCATCACTACTGAGCTCTCTAGAGAGGAGAATTTAAATAAAAACAGTTACCAATTCTGCGATTTATGCAAAACTCTTCACCAATGAATTGAGTTCTTTTGGTGACTGGCATGTGTATACACTGCTTATATATAACTTGCTAAAATTTCCCCTCTCTGACTCCATGAGCCTATGGCTTAGGGGTTAGCGACTTCGACTGATACCAAATCAGTCGAGTTTCAATCCTGGCCAGAAGCAAGTGGATGTCTCGCCACACTGATGAGCTGATATACAGTGAAACAGGTTTCTATGTGGATGATGAAAATATATTTATATATATATATTGATATGCATGTATGCTTATCAACATCGATCTCTTCTTTGCATTCCTTGTTGCTGTGAAAAATGAATTATGAAATCAACTTAAAGTATTTAATGTTGCTCATAAGCCATCTGTTCATGGGTAATGCTGGGTAGTCTTACTAGTCAAAAATAAAGGCAATTATTTCCTTTTTGAAATATTTAACTTTTGCTTATTCTTGTCAAAATCATTACATATATATTTTGATTACTTATATACACATTTTTGGTTACTTACATTGATAAAACCAGCTTAGATTATATATTTATTTTTATAGGATTTAATTTTTTTTTCTGCACAGAGTTAGCAGGTACTAAGTAGTGTAATACACAATTCTTTCTATCATCATCTGGTTGTCCTCTCAACATCAATAAAGAGCTGAAGCAAAGCAACTTGCAGCCTACAATAGATGTACAAGCTTTATATAATACATTATGGCAGTAAACTATTTCTTAAGAAGAAAAAAGGTTCTTTGAAATCATTGTATTTTTAATTTGAGAAAATGTCAGCTACACTTGCTCTTTTTGCATTCATTATCCATTCACGATAAAGACCTTTACCCTATTTCTGTATGCATATTACACATACAAGGAAGTATGCAAATGTGCGTATATATATATTAGTATATATGTAGGCATTCAGAAAGTCATGGCTCGGTGCAAGAAGACAGCAGAATAAGTAATGGAGTAACATTAAAGCCTGGCAAATTTCCACCTTCAGTGTTTCCAAGTATAAATCTTTTCCATCGGACAATTTTAAAAAATGCATGAAATAAAAAACTTGTTTAACAAGCAAATAAACTTTGGTTGATTAAGTTAGGTTGGTTATTAGCATCATCTCCAAAACACAGTGTATAACCACTTCTTCAAATCAATGCTTAAAAATGGCTTTCAGCAAGTGAAGACCAGACTTCTTTGAATCTTTTGGACTAGCACTACAAACAATATCACAAACAAAGAGATGCATCAAATAACAGAAAGTACATTACTTATATATATATATATATATATATATAGATGTATAGATTTACATAGTTATTTGTTAGGACTTCATTATTAATTGTTACTTGTATTTGATTAGATATTCTGTTTTTAATTAAACAGTGTGCATATATATATATATATATACATATATATATGTTTCTACTGGCCTAATTATTTATGAGAAATTTGTCATTGGACATGATTTGAACCTGCAACCCCTAACAACATAGGAAAAGCCACCAATTTATCTGATGTATCTTAGACCACTCGACCACAAATGACTTTTTTGTCTGTTTATCATTTGTTTACATTACAGTACATTCAAAGCAGAGAAGATTATTTACAAAAAATGAAAAATTGTGTATATACGGCTTGATTTGACATCATTTAGACTGTGAAATCATTAAATAATGTAAAGGATAACAATGTGAAAAGTGAAATCAGAAAACTGAATACAAATTGCAGCTTGTGTTTTGCATTCTTTTTGCACAGTTTATTTGCATGGTAGGCTGCATTCTCTAGCCTTGGGTGGCAACCAGTGTAAGAAAAGGAGAATTTTGAAAACCATGATTAAAGCAACAACAAACGACGAACCTTTCTGAAGAATTCATAGAAATTTACAGACAATGAATCTGTGAAGAATCACATACATAGTATGAAAAAAAAAGAAAAACTGATATTTCTTGGATGTTACCAAGATGTATACAAATATGCCATTTTATATATATATATATATATATATATATACTGAATTCAAATTCTTTGCATGCTACCAACATAGGCACATTTATATATTTTATCAAGTCAGGTGTTCATCCGAAAGAAGAATCATTTGAATTCTGAGCATCTAAGCACATTTTAAATTAGATATTACAGAAATTTAAACATGTAATTTAAAAGGTATAATAGATAAAATTCCTCTATTTTAAGAAAACATTGATTAATCAAATATATGCATTATGGATTATACATGAATGTGTATGTGTGTTTGAGTAAGAGTTCATTGACACCCAACAAAACACAATAACCAGAAAATTACTAGAGTTTAATATACTTAAGTAGGTGCAGTTATTTTTTGAGCTCAATATCAAGTATTTTACTGTTGAAATAGTTAAATGTAACCACAGCTTCCACTCTAACAGTTCTTTTTCTCACACTTCTAAAACGAAGCTACTGTCAATTAACCATCATCGACAATCTCACCTACCTCCCATTAGCATGGACCAGGCTTGCCTCCCAGAGAGTAAAACACTACGCCTCCTTGGTCTCACACTTTCAGCGGACCTCAAATGGAATGACTATATCGAATCCATTGCTAAATCCGCTGCTATGAAAGTCGGTTCTCTGTGTAGGGCCCGGAAGTTTTTTCCGTCTAAATCTATCCTGCACATTTACAAATCTACCATCCGCCCGTGCATTGAATACTGCTGCCATATCTGGTCGGGTGCCCCTGCTGTTCTCCTCGGGCTTCTCGATAAGGTTCAGAGGAGGGTCTGTAATGTGATAGATACCGACTTGGCAGACCGCCTGCAGTCTCTCTCCCACCGGCGAGACGTGGCTTCGCTGTGTCTCTTCTATAAATACTTTCACGGCTTCTGCTCCGATGAACTTAGATCACTGGTGCCCCCTAAATACGAATTTGCACGAGATACTAGATTAGCAACTAGATCCCACCCTTTTACAGTGAAATCGATAAAATGCAGCCGTAACTTCTACTCCAACAGTTTCTTTCCTCGCACTTCCCGACTGTGGAATTCTCTTCCAAACGATTGCTTCCCCGACGGCTACAATCTCCAGGAGTTTAAATGTAAGGTCAATAGACACCTCCTAACACACTAACCTGCTCCCATTCTATCAAACACTCTTCCCATCTGCCCGACACTTATCCTTGCTATCCTTACTCATCTATCACCTTTCTCCTGACATTCCCTATGTCTATCCACTCCTTCTCTTTACCTTCCCCTATGTAGCCCCATGCGCAATAGTGGCAGTGGAATGCCTTGCTTGGGGTGAGATGATTAAAAAAAAAAAAAAAAAAAACTTTCCACTCCTCCATTTACTTGCTTCCTGATAGCTTCTTTTTCTTCATGTGCCGTGTCTCTTCAGGATGTAGGTGATGATGGACTTCCACTTGGCTCTGTCTCTTGTCATTCTCAGTAATTTTTCTCTTGGTATCTCTTCCAAGCCCCACCCCATCAACCATTTGCTAAAACCTAACAAGTACATCTTGCATTGCTTGCTCCTGTCTCTTCTTCCATTTATCCAACATGTGAATATTGAGTTCTCCAGGCCCTCCCTCCTCATAATGTGTTCCAGGAACGTCATTTGTCTCTTCCTGATATTTAGTATCAATTTTCTTTTTGTTTGCAACTTTCCAACACCTCATTGTTGCACACGTACTCTGTTCATGGTATCCTCAGTATCCTTCTGTAAAACCACATTTCTCCTGCCTCAAGCTTCTCCTTCTTTGATGAGATTGTCCAGCATTCACTTCCATACAGAAGGACAGATATCACATCGCAATCTAGTACTGTTTTCTTTGTTTAAAATCCAACATCAATTTCCATCTTCTATCTTCTTGAATCCTGTTCATCATTTAACCTTTCTTCAATACCCACTGTACCTAGACTTTCCTTTCACTGTAACCCCTTGTGCACTAGTGGTTGTCTTGCCTTGCTTGGGGGGAAATGTTTATATATATATATATATATATATATATATATATATATATATATTGTGATGTCACCAAGTATAAATGAATAACTCAACAACAGAATCAGAATATAAGTTGTATTCTGCGGAAAGACGGTTAGTATGTACAGAAGTGATTAGTAATATTTACAATAGAAAAGATACAAGAGTCCAATCCGTCGTAAGACGTGTGTATACGTGATTACTTCCGGTACGCCACTGGAAGTCTGACTAACTCTTCACTGACTTGCACTGACTCTTCAGTAACTCATTAGAGACTCTCAAGTGACTCTCTACGACCCTCTTGTAGAGAATCCACCATTGCTATATATAGCAATGGGAACAGTCCATTTGTAGTCAAATAGGAGCGGCGCCCTAACATATATATATATATATATCTGAGTGAATACAGAATGAAGAAAGAATTTTTACAACGTCCAAAACATTAATTTAAAACAGTGCTCGATATATAATATATTGAGCTGTGAATATTTATTATAAATGATATTTTAGAACATGTACATATCGAATGATTCACATCTCTATATATTATATATCGAACCATTTTAACTACTCACACCACTTTCTTCAAAATTCCAAAAGTCAATACACAAGACTTGTTCCCCTATCACTAACCCCCACTAACATCCCAAACACAACTGACCGAATATAAGAAAAGAGGCTTTCCATTCCTACCACACCGCCTGATGAGACATTGAAGTTTCAATGTCGAAACAAATGTATCATTTATAGTGGATATATATAAAAAAAAATTATGTACATGTTCTAAAATATAATTTATAATATATATATATATATATATATATATATATATATAAACACTACAAATTCGCTCTCACAGCATCTGACGTTGCACTTAAATGAAAATTCAAATATATTCCGTCATTTAAAACAACACAGTTATCAATGCACACTTCTGAGAAAAACGCTCGTTGATAACATGTACATACTTAAACAAGAAAATAATAAACAGAAACTAAAAATCCTGGAAGCAATCTACATTAAACAATTTAAACCTGGTTTGAATACAATCAATTTTGATATTTCCAATAACGTACTCAAATGCCTGTAATCAGATCAGGGACCACAATGCCACTATTTTGTCACTGTCTTCGGCCATCCACCACAGTAGGGATGGACTTATATTTTCAATTTAATTCTCTTTATTGTTAATAACTTAAACGTTCTATGTTTACTGTGTGCTAATATTTATTCTTTGATAATGGTTTATGTGAGCCGAAAGCTTAGACCCGATAAAAAAATCAACAAATATTGTGAATTTTTGTTGTCTTTCACTGATATCACCATCAAGTATATCAGACGGTATGAACGGATCCTACACAAAATTAATAGATAAAACTTGTCTTTTTTATTCAATGAAACCTGCATTAATGAAAAAATGCTGCCAAAATACACACAATATATATATATATATATATATATATATATATATATATAGGCAGATGTATATGTACATGTTCTAAAATATAATTTATAATATATTTAGGCTGAGATAGAGATACAAATTTAAAAATATATATATGTAATTACTTTATATCTTTTGTATTCTTTTGTATTGAGATTGTTTATATATATATATATATATATATATATATATATATTTTACTTGTGTAAAGTTAAGTATTATCCCATATTATTAATATGGTGCTGATTTCAACTTGAAAGGTTTAAAAGGTTCAAAACTAGCCAAATTCCCTCAGTCAGGGAGATATTATTACATAGTCTGTGGTGAGCAATCAAAATACAAGTGATTTCTAATTTTAGGTGTATATGAACAGACTCTAAAAACACTTTATTGGGATATTAATGTTAATATTTGATTAAGATATTTGATTAAGATAGACATCAGCATTGCTAATCGACTATTAGTATCACTTTATAATAAAAATTAAAATTTATTTAAAAAAAGTATTTATTACAAATTAATGTTAGAGACTACAAATTTTTAAATCTAAGCTTAACATATAAATATATATATATTTATTTAACATTTCACTCTAAGATTAAGATTATTATAAAGTTATAAACACACATATATACAAATATATAAATGGACTAACAGACCAATATATACATACCTATATTAGAATATATATATAAAAAACAGAAATAGGGGTTGTTTCCAGTGAGAGAAATTGGAATAGAAGAAAAAGTGCAAGAAGCCATGAATGTTTTGTGTAAAGTGTACATTTATTGTTGTTATTATTATAATTATTACTTGCTTTTTGTATGATATATTAAGTGTCCATAATGGTATTTGTTTTGCTACACGTGTTTTGAGTCTAAAGTTGACTCTCTGCAGGCGAATAAACTTGTGACTTTACATGTCAAGATCCATTTGCTTTTCTGATGGCCAAGGTACTGTGTACAAATAGTTAAATCAAGTGATAAGTATATCAGAAAGTTCATATGCATGTGTGAGTGTTTTTTTGTTTTTATTTTTGCACTCGCACATTATGTTTCTTCTGTCACCTTTGTTGACCAAGAAAAGTTTTTTCACCGACTTGCAAAATTTGATTTCATTCTTATACTTCCAAAATTGTTTTCAGCGATTTTGATTCAACTCTACTCTATGGGTCATCTAGTTCTTTTTATTGTTTTTGGGATACCGTTTGAATTTAGTGTGTGTGTGTGTGTGTGTGTGCATGTTTTTCTGCATTTGAATTCTGTATGTCTGTGTGTGTCTTAGGGTTTTTCATGTTGTTTTGTTGAATGCAGGCTTGTATTTTTGATAAATATTTCTTCCTGCATCATGAATATTATAATCTGCATTTTGGTAGATAGTCATTTCTCTGAATTTACCTCCATTGCATTCATGTAAATGTTGGGAGAAATATAATTTAATGTTACTTCTGTACAGAGCTATTCTTTTACTCAGGCCTTGTGTCACTCGCATGTATATTTTTGTGCATTTATTGCATTTCAGAGTATAAATAACGTTTTTAGAGTTGCAGCTCAGATCTGTTTTTATTTCAAATGTAGATGTGTTTTCGAACTTGAAATGTTTTCCTTTTATTATGTTGCATATCCCACATCTTTTTTGTTGCATTTTGTGATCCTCTGTGTTGTGTGTTGCTCAAATTTTGATGATGTTAGGATGTTTTTTAAATTTTGAGGTTGGCGTTTGCTTTTAATTATTTTAGTTGTCTTTAAGATTTCTTTTATTTTATCATTTTTGTTGAGTAATTCTATGTGTTTTGATCTTTGTAAATAATTCTGCATTGTTTTTGTTGTGTGTGGAGACGTATGCTAGAATGTTTTCTTCTTATGTTTTTTTTTGTTTTTTGAATTCTGGACAGATTCTAATAGTATTTCTTCTGCCAGTTGGAAACCTTTGTTTATTAGTGGAATGGTGTATCCTCTTATTTATAATGTTTTTTGTAGTTCCTCTAGGCGTATTTGGAGGGTTTCATCAGATACTATTGTGAAAATTTGTCATGCTAGTAGGGATGGATTTTAAACAACTTTTAGGGTGGTGACTCTTGAAATGGAGGTATTGCTGGGTGTCTGTAGGTTTATGGTAAATGTCTGTGATTATGTAATTGTTTTTGTTTTTTATGAGTATGTCTAGGAATGGCAATTCATTGTAGCTAATTATAGCATGAACTTAATTTGCGGGTACAAGTTTTGTAGTAAATTGTATAGTTTATTTATGTCTCCCTATGTAGATCACCAAAAGATGAAATCATCTAGATATCTCTTCCATGATTTGTGAATTTTGTTTTTGTTTTGCCCATATTTATGTCCTATTTGGTTATATAGACTTTCTTCAAGATAAGCTAGTGGGAGTGGGGCATATGTTGGTGTCCTTTTTGTACCCATTGTGGTACCTGTTATTTGTGGTACCCATTGTGGTACCTGTTATTTGAATATAATTTTGGTTGTTAAATTAGAATGAATTGTTGTCTAAAATTAGTTCTATACTAATTTTAGACAACAATTAAAATTCTAATAAATTCTTTTGTGAAGCATGGGAGAAGTATTTCTGGGTGTTACTCAATCCAAAAATTAATGGCTTGTTTAGGGTATGTTGCTGTACAGGCAGTTCATGTCAAATGTTACTATGAGTGTACCTGGGTCTACTTTTTGGGCTATGAAGCTGAGGAAATGTATGCTGTCTCTGATGCAGCTTTTTATTTTCGTGGTGCATGGTTATAATATTTTATCTATTAAGTTGCTCAGTCTGCTTGTTGGACAGGCTGGCTCTGCTACAATTGGTCTGAATTTAAGATCACTAGGGTTTGGGGTGTGAATATATTAATATTTTTGTTCCTCGATATATACTTTAATTGTGTTTGATTTAAGTGTCTTTAAAAGTCTATATATATGCATGTACATACACACATACATATATATATATATAGATGTGTGCGTGAATACATACAAAATTTGTGTGTGTATGTGTGTATATATACATATATATATATATATGCATGTACATACACATATATATATATATGCATGTACATACACATATATATATATATGCATGTACATACACATATATATATATATGCATGTACATACACACATATATATATATGCATGTACATACACACATATATATATATGCATGTACATACACACATATATATATATGCATGTACATACACATATATATATATATGCATGTACATACACATATATATATATATGCATGTACATACACACATATATATATATGCATGTACATACACACATATATATATATGCATGTACATACACACATATATATATATGCATGTACATACACACATATATATATATGCATGTACATACACACATATATATATATATGCATGTACATACACATATATATATATATAAATATATATATATATATATAGATGTGTGCATGAATACATACAAAATTTCTGTGTGTATGTGTGTGTGTGTATATATATATATATATATATATGCATGTACATACACATATACATATATATATAGATAGATGTGTACATGAATACATACAAACTTTGTGTGTGTATGTGTATATATATATATATATATATATATATGCATGTACATACACACACACATATATATATATATATATATATAGATGTGTGCATGAATACATAAAAAAATTGTGTATGTGTGTATATATATATATATATATATATATATATTCAAATATTAATGTTAATGTTCCAATAAATGTTTTTTAGAATCTATTCTTATGTTCCTAAAATTAGAAATTAAAATGTAACATTGTGTTCCTGATTGAAAGAGTTTGGCTAGTTTTGAACCTTTTAAAACTCTTCAACTCAAAATCACCACCATCACTTAATAAAACCTAAGTAGTGTTGAAAACAAATAGCTACTTTTGTCATGATATTATAACATATTTATGTTATAAATGCTAAATAAGTATTTGCTCTACTTTATATTTTACTTTTTTAAGAATAGTGTTTTTGGATATGGAATTTTGATCCATTCATACCTACCTTATACTTGTGTGCACATATATATATATATATATATATATATATATATATATACCTCCTTTCTGTTGAACCTGCATCTCTTACACAATCTAAGATATATCAGATCAACTGACACTTTACCTTAGGGAATACAGGTTTGAGTTTTGCCAGAGGGCACATATATTTTTTTTTTAAATTTTACTCAATGACTCAGACCAGTAGATATAAATAAATATCCTTTTCTTTTTTTTTTTTTTTTTTAATCATATCACCCCAAGCAAGGCGATAATGCCACTGATGTACAGGGGGCTACGTAAGGGGAAAAAGAATGGAAAAGAGAAAGCCGGAAACCACATCGTAAACAGGGAACAAGAAATGAGCCTCTTCACCTGTTCAATAGATGTGGGTGGAGTGTGAACCGGGTGATAGTTTAGTTTAGTCTATCTACTCCAATTGTTTAATTATAAAAAATAAGAGTACTTACTCAAATATGAGTATCCATTTAAAATAATGTTTGAACAAATAAGTTAAAAATATGTCAATGTTAATCCATATCATAATGGATTTCATATAAATATAACTTTTAGGTATGTTATATTTATGTTTAAAGACCTCAAAATCAGGGATAAAGCATATAAAAGTGAACATTCAGGTCAACACTCAGTGATGACAGTCTATTTCATGTTTAAATATAATTTTCAGGTCATGTGTTAAAAGATAAAACAGACTGGGTTTTGACCTGAATGCCCACTTTTATAATGATTATATTTACATATACCAAATACAACTGTAAAAAGGTTTGGACTATCCCCAATCTCTACGCCCCTTATCAGCATAGTATCCGTGGCTCATTCTAAAAATTTCATACTCTCTATGCTTCAAGGACTTTTTGATTCTGTCTTTATCATTTTCAACTACAAAGCCATTTTGTAACCATGAATTGAATCTAAAATGGCGCCAGATTTGGGCTATCTGTGTGATCCTGGGCCATAACTCTTGGATACTATCATATTTTACAAATGACTGACCCATCTGTGACTTTACAATACACAAAGTAAACACAGAAGATCCTTATCCCTGTTGAAGCCATGATGAAAGTGATTAAATGCGTCATGGTGTCAAAAACTTTTTTTTTGTTATGGCTATTGCATTTTTTTCTTGATAGATCTGAAGTTTCTGAAATCTCTGCATCTGACAAGAGGTCACTTGTCTGCCTAATGCTAAATGATGGCAAATTTTTGGTGGGGAATGATGGATCCAACAACTTTTGATATTTCTCCATTACAGGCTACATTTTCAAAAGTTCAAAGATGCCCAGATAAACTATTATGAGATAAAGAATAAAGGAGGAATCTTATGTTATTCATCAAAAGCGATTACATTTATTATTATGTTTATTTCTGAATATATGTTTTGTTCTTTCTTAACATATTAACCATTACACATGTGGTATAACACCCAAACTACACAAAAGTAAAATATATATATCAGAAAACAATCTCAATACAAAAGAATACAAACGATATATAAAGAAACTGCATGTATTTTTTATATTTGTATCTATCTATCTATATATATATATATATATATGTGTGTGTATATGTATTTCATTTGTAAACAAGTTATTACATGATCTAGCTTTCTTCAGGCAATTTGCAATAACTGATTTTACCACTTTTTCTAAGAATACTCATGTAACAAAGATTTTTTGTGAATGCCAAATTTTCAAAGATTAGAAGAAGTTATATTTTCATACATGGTTGTATGACCTTAATAGGTATTTTATGGTATGGTTACATTTAGTCATAAGTTCTTTCATTCAGTAATTCATTTTTGTTTAAGAATAACATAATAGCAAACATTTCTTCCTGTCAAAGTCTACAAATTTTGTCAGTGTTGTAAGGCTTGGTTGTTTTAACCATACTCCACGTTATGTCTGGATCTTTTCCATATTTTGATTTCAACTTCCACATGTGGCTATCCAATTTTGTACAGTTTTTTAAATTTTGTAGTTTAAATGTAGATCTGTGATTGAACCATGTGGTCTTAAAAGTATCTTTCATTGATTCCAAATATATTTTGTTTTGACCATTTAAGTTATGTACTTTTGCTTTGTAAATGACTTCTTTTGTATTATAAAGTCCTTGAAGTGGGCATTTATTTTAGTCCCTGCCTTTCCTCCACGATAAGTCCCCTGACACACTCGTGCTTTGTGAGACTAATCTTAACTCCTCAATTCCTGGCTACCTTCCCTTCTTGAGGAAGGACTTCACTGTCCATATGCATGGTTCAGGAGTTTATGTCAGTGAACACCTCCCTCTAGCTATGGTGACATCTCTCAAATTCCCTGACCACCCATACATGTGTGTCTGCCTCTTACTTTTCAAATCAGTTAGCTATCTTTTCTTTCTGTACTGTACCCCTTCCTCTCCTGACTGCTCCCTGCTAGACAGCATCTGGCAATATAGATAAGGCTACTTTCTCCCATCCATTCCCTAAAATATTTGTGTTCGGAGATCTTAACGCCAACCATACCAAGTGGCTAGAAAATACTGTCACTGATTCTGCTGGCATTCATGCCATGCTATTTCTCAGTCTTTAACACAACTGGTGGATTTCCCCATGCACTTCCTCAGTAACCTTTCAGAAAATGCTTCTCTACTAGATCTTTGCTTCACCTCTATCCCTGACTCCTGCCAAGCCTTGTAGCTTTGCCCTCTTAGTAATTTCGATCATGCTGTCGTCTCTATTAATATCTCTCTTCACTCTCACTCCCCCAGGAGCCTCCTACCAAACAGAATTTTTTACTGCTACCAAAGAGCAGACTGGGATTCATTCCACAATTTTCTATGTGATGTCTCTTGGGAAAAAGTGTTTAGTTTCCCTATTAAGGACTGCACCTCTGAGGTCTCATCCTGGGTGAAAGCTGGCAGCAATGCTTTTGTACCAATCAGGAATTTCTGTCCCAAACCTCATTCATCTTTTTGGTTCTTGCCTGCCTGCTCAGCCACCGTTGCCCATGGGAACCACTTCTTCCAACTATATCAGAACCACATGTCCGATTACAATAGGCACCTGTTTGTCTTTGCTCATAATGAGTGTAAGAGAATCCTCAACGATGCTAAGCTGTTGTTTGATGAGAGAATGAGGCAGTGCATAGCTGCACTCAAGTTCAGCTCCAAAGACTGTCGGTGGCTCTGCACATGTGTGCTGAACAACAGCAAATCCTCCATCCCTCCATTAATCAAAAAATTTGAGGTCCTCATGGCATCTGTGGACAAGGCCAAACGCTTTGCTCATAGATTCTCCTCCAACTCCACAATTAACTTGTCTGGAATATCTGCACCTGACTTCCCCTTTAGAACTGAGAGATATTTACATAACCTCCTCTCTGGTATCTAAGATAATCTCAAAACTTGACCCCCATAAGGTGAGTGGAGGTGATGGAATCCTGGTTATTATCTTGAAGAAATCTGCTGCTGAACTCTCCTCTGTCCTCTCTAAACTTCATAATAATTGTCTCTCTGCTTCCTGTTTTTCTGCCTGCTGGAATTCCTTTTTTTTTTTTTTTTTTATAAGCGTTTCACCCCGAGCAAGGCATGTCACTGCCACTACTGTGCAGGGGCTACGTAGAGTGGAGAAAGGATGATTAAATATAGGAAATGTCAGAGGGTGGGTGATAGGCAGGTAAGGATACCGAGAATGAGGGTTGGGTAGATGAGAGTGTTCTGAGAATAGTTGGGAGTTAGTGTGATAGGAGGTGTCTATTGACCCTACATTTAAACACCTGGAGATTGTAACTGTCGGGAAAGCAGACTTGTGGAAGGGAGTTCCACAGGTGGGAAGCACGAGAAAAGAAGCTATTGGAGTAGAATTTACGGTTACATCTTATTTGTTTAACTGTAAAAGGGTGGGACCTAGTTGCCAATCTAGTATCTCGTGTAAATTCGTGCTTAGGCAGCACCAGTGATCTAAGCTCATCGGAGCAGAAGCCATGAAAGTACTTGTAGAAGAGGCACAGGGAAGCCACATCATGCCGGTGAGAGAGCGGCTGCAGCTGGTCTGCCAAGTCAGTATCAACCACGTTACAGATCCTCTTTTGTATTTTGTCAAGAAGCCCAAGGAGAACAGCAGGGGCACCCGACCAGATATGGCAGCAATATTCAATACACGGGCGGATGGTAGATTTGTATATGTGCATAATAGATTCAGATGGGAAAAACTTCCGGGCCCTGCACAGGGAGCCGACTTTCATAGCAGCAGATTTGGCAATGGATTCAATATAGTCATTCCATTTGAGGTCCGCTGAAAGTGTAAGGCCAAGGAGGCGTAGTATTTTACTCTCTGGGAGGCTAGCCTGTCCCATGCTAATGGGAGGTAGATGCGATTGTCTCTTTGTGGTTCCTGTATTTAAGAATGCAGGGGAACTTTTGGACTCATCCAATTATTGCCTTATCAGCTTCCTACAAATTATTGGCAAAGTGTTCGAGGCTATCATCAATGCTGACATAGTTCAACATCTCACTGCCCATAAACTATTCTCAGACAGGTCTACTGCTGATATGAGCACATATACCAGGCCCTTGATAAGTCCAGCAAAGCTCAAATTGTTGCCCTGGATATCTTCAAAGCATTTGATAGGGTCTGGCACACTGACCTTCTATGCAAGTTACAGGGTTATGGTATCACTAGACACTTGCTTGGTTTGATCCAATCTTTCCTATCAAATCAAATAATGAAGGTCATCTTAAACAAGCATGTCTCCACATCCTACAACAAAAATGCTAGTGTATCCTAGGGCTCTATCCTTGGCCCAATGCTTTTTCTGATCTTCATAAAGGATCTCCTTGATGTGATCAAATCCCAAGTAGGCATCTACACTGATGACACCACCATTTATTCCTGCCTCAGTAAGAAATCTGGTGAGGTGGCCAAACATAACCTCACTGCTGATGTTGAGAAAGACCTCCACTCTGTGATAGACTTGTGTTAGAAATGGCTTGTAAATTTTAATGCTTCTAAAACAAAGCTGCTATCTGTCACCACAGGAAGTCCCTCTTACTCTCCCATCAGCATGGGCCAAGTGAGTCTTCCTGAAAGCAAGACACTGTGCCTCTTTGGCCTCACCCTCTCTTCCGACCTTAAGTGGGACTTTTACATTGAATTAATACCTAAATCCACTGCTAGAAAAGTTGGGTCACTGTGCTACAAAGTTTTTTCTTGCTTGAGTTCATCTTGCAGATATAAAAATCAACTGTCTGACTGTGCATTGAATATTGTTGCCATATCTGGTCTTGCGCCTCTGCTATTTATCTCAAATTTCTCAACAGGCTTCAAAGAAGAATCTGTAATCTCCAGCCACTTTCTCACCGATAAGATGTGGCTTCCCTCTGTCTCTTCTACAAATATTTTCATGGCTTCTGCTTCAATGAGCTTAGCTAACTGTTGTACCTTCCACAAGATTTCACTCGAGCAATCAGACTGGAAACAAGGTCCCACCCTTTTACAGTTAAATCAACTAAATGCAGCTGTCACTTCTACTCCATCAGATTCTTTTCTCGCACTTCCCACCTGTGGAATGCCCTTCCGTATACATGCTTCCCTGATGGCTACAATCTCTAAGAATTTAAATGCAATGTTAATTCCCTTCTCTTATTCACTTGACTCAAGTCTTTCTCTCATCCATTTCCATCACCCTGTGTATTTTGTTCTTTTCCTTTCTCGTTCTACCCTTGCAACTGTCTTCACATTGGTATTCCCATCTTTCTCTTACCCTTTCTCTGACACCCACTGTAACCAGTTCATCTTTCTCTTCACTTTCCTCCTGCTTAAACTTTTGCTCTTCTTCTCTTATGTAGCCCCATGTTCACCAGTGGTGGTACCACCTTGCTTGGGGTGAAATGATTAGAAAAAAAAAATCAAAAAGTTACATTCCTTATTAATGATCTTGTTTTGTATGATACTATTTAAATTTCTGGTGCTTTGTTTCTTTATGAAATCTTCTAAATTAATAATACAGCTATATATATATATAATAATAATATTGACCATTTTGTTTCCAAAAAAATAACTGCTTGTTCTTAAGCATGTAATTTACTGATTATTGTGTTTTGTTAGGTGTTAATGAATACATACACAGACACACATACTTACTCATGTATAATCCATAATGCATATATATAAATTGCATGTATTTGAGTAAATGTTTTCTTCAATAAAATAGAGAAATTGTATCAATTGTGTATTTTGAAATGCATGTTTAAATTTTTGCAATATATATAATTTAAATTGTATTCAAATACTCAGTAAGCAAATAATACCATTGTCAGATGGCATCACATATTTAAAGAAAGTAACATATTCCCATGATATTAAATGCATTCAATAATTGAAAATAAATAATTCATCTAAGTTAAAACAGATGCAAGGGCCATGAGTCAGTTGATTAAGTGCCATGTGTAATACATGCTTGGACAATCATATCTCAAAAGAGACATAACTGATCTGGACAGAGGATTTTCCCACAATAAATTATCATTACTTTCAGCAGTAAACTGGTTGCTGACCAAGGCTATAGAATCCAATTTGTTCTGCTATTTAACTCATAGCTGGAGGAAGAAGCAATGGATTTATACCTTTACCAAGGGTTTTTGCACATATGTGAATGCAACAAGTTCAACTGAAATTTGAACTTGGCTCTCTGATTTCTCATTCTGAGTCGATATCCACTGTAAAGCCATCACTGGATAATAATTTTTGATAATGACAGAGGACTGTTAAAAGCTTTAAAAACTTAATGACCACATGAACTGTGGACAGTCCCTTCCTAATTTCAGTCCCAATATATGGAAATTGTCCAGTTATTGAAAAAAAAAAGTATTTTAGAATAATATTAGTTCAATTGTTTATATTATCTAATAATATTTGTTTGAAATGTGCTATATTTTTCACTAAATGCACTCAATAACAGAAGTAGACCATATGTACATATCAACATTATGAACATAGGAATTAACACTGCATTGTGATTGTCAATTTCATCCATTCAGTGACTGTCAATGTATCATGCAGTCTTGATTCCCATACACTTGCATACATATATATGTATATATGAGCATGTGGTGTAGATATATAAGAATCCATAGGAGTATCCTGTACATAAAGTGGTAAGATAACTCTCTAAGAGTGATCTAAATATATATATGTATATAAATGCATATAGAGTAAATATAAGAAAAAATTAAGGCAGACACGTCATTTCATGGTAAATTGGAAGTATAGGCCTATTAAAATCTTCTCTGCTTTCCTACCTGTTGGAAATCTTCCTCTGTAGTTCCTATATTTAAAAACACTGGAGAACCCTCGGACCCTGCAAATTACCGCCCTATCAGCCTTCTTCCGATCTTTGGCAAAGTGTTCGAAGCCATTATCAACGCCGAGGTGGTTCAGCATCTCACAGCACACAGGCTCCTCTCGGACAAGCAATATGGTTTTCACTTCACCAGGTCTACTGCTGATATGCTAACGACCATCACTGAGTACATATACCAGGCACTTGACAGGAATGGCGAAGCCTGAACCGTTGCATTGGATATATCTAAGGCATTCGACAGAGTTTGGCATGCTGGCCTTCTGTGCAAACTGCGGAGCTATGGTATAACTGGACATTTGTTTGAACTAATCCAGTCATTCCTCTCTAACCGCACAATGAAGATGGTATTAAACGGACATGCCTCCCAGAACTACCATACAAACTCAGGTGTCCCCCAAGGCTCCATCTTAGGTACTGCACTCTTTCTGATATACATTAATGATCTCCCTGATTCCATAAGATCCCAAGTAGGATTGTACACCGATGACACCACAGTTTACTCTCACCTGGACCAAAAATCTGGTGTAGGTGTCAAAGCTAACCTCGCAGCCGAGATTGAAAAAGACCTCCAATCCATAGTGGACTGGGGTAAGAAATGGCTAGTAAATTTTAATGCTACTAAAACGAAGCTACTCTCAATTAACTTGCCTCCCAGAGAGTAAAACACTATGCCTCCTTGCTCTCACACTTTCAACGGACCTAAAATGGAATAACTATATCGAATCCATTGCTAAATTCGCTACTATGAAAGTCGGTTCTCTGTGCAGGGTCCGGAAGTTATTTCTGTCTAAATCTATCCTGTACATATATAAATCTACCATCTGCCCGTGCACTGAGTACTGCTGCCATATCTGGTCGGGTGCCCCTGCTATTCTCCTCGGGCTTCTCGATAAGGTACAGAGGAGGGTCTGTAATGTGATAGATACTGACTTGGCAGACCACCTGCACTCTCTCTCCCACAGGCGCGACGTGGCTTCCCTGTGTCTCTTCTATAAATACTTTCACGGCTTCTGCTCCGATGAACTTAGATCACTGGTGCCCCCTAGATACAAATTTGCACAAGATACTAGATTAGCAACTAGATCCCACCATTTTACAGTGAAACCGATAAAATGCAACTGCAACTTCTATTTCAACAGTTTCTTTACTCGCACTTCCCGACTGTGGAATTCCCTTCCACATGATTACTTCCCCGACGGCTACAATCTCCAGAAGTTTAAATGTAAGGTCAACAGGCACCTCCTAACACACTAACTTGCTCCCATTCTATCAAACACTCTTCCCATCTGCCCAACCCTCATCCTCGCTATCCTTACTCATCTGTCACCTTCCTCCTGACATTCCCTATGTCTAACCACTCCTTCTCTTTACCTTCCCCTCTGTAGCCCCATGCGCAACAGTGGCAGTGGAATGCCTTGCTTGGGGTGATATGATTAAAAAAAAAGAAAAAAGACGGAAGCTGATGATGGTTTGCCTGAAATAGGCCTATACTTGCAATTTACCATGAAATAATGTGTCTGCCTTATTTTATATATATATATATATATATATATATATATATATATATACACCACATACATATGTGTGATGAATAAATTGGTGTCATTTTATATTTTTAATTTCGTGCATATATGTTGCTTGTTTCTGATTTTGTTAGCTGAACAATGTAGTAAGGTCAGTTGGGCACCATATGAGAGAAAAAGAGCATCATGATGCAATTCTTTCTGCCAGAAATTTAGAAACAACATGCTTTACTGCTTAGCATTTGTACCAGAAGCTCTACTATGAATATTTCAGGGTGTTTGAGTGTCAGTGCTGATTATGAAGGTATTTTGAGTGATCACTAGTAATGGCAACATTATGCCTCAATTCATTTTACCACAAGGCTTCAAACTCAACATGAAGGCCTACATCAAGTGCCTTGAGGAGGTAGTGGTGCTCTGGAAAATAGGGTGAATGCTGGAAGACAACTAAGCCTGGCAACAGGACTCTGCACCTTGTCACACACACAGGCAAACCCAGTCATGATTGTCAGACAATTTCTACAACTACATCACCCCCTACATCTGGCCACCTAACTCCCCAGACTGCAACCACTTTGTTATTATGCGTAGGCTGCAGTTGAGCAATAGACAAACAAAACTTTTTGTAATACCAAAGATTAACTGAAAGCAAGGATATTGGTAACATTTACCTATTTAAACAAGAACATCTAGAACAGATGCAAGATATTCCAAAACCATCTTGAGGCTGTGGTTGAAGCCAATGGCAATTTTATTAAATAAATTTAATCTTTAATATTGCAAGATTGGAGTAGATAGATCTATCTATCGCCTGGTTCACACTGAACCCACGTCTATTGAACAGGTTAAGAGGCTCATCCCCTGTTCCCTGTTTAGGATGTAGTTTCCAGCTTTCTCTTTTCCAATCTTCTCACTTTGTTTTTTTTTTTTTCAATTGGAGTAGATAGACTAAACTATCGCCTGGTTCACACTCCACCCACGTCTATTGAACAGGTTAAGAGGATCATCCCCTGTTCCCTGTTTAGGATGTGGTTTCCGGCTTTCTCTTTTCCAATCTTTTCACTCTTATGTAGCCCCCTGCACATCAGTGGCGTTACCGCCTTGCTCGGGGTGATTTGATTAAAAAAAAAAAAAAAAGATATTTTTCTGTAATTTTGGTAAATATATCTGTTAAAAAGAGATATCTGTATTATTTTCATTTATTCATAATCTAGGCAACAAATTATCCATTGCACCCGGAAATATATTTGATAATTATAATTATTTTTATTATTATTATTATTATTATTATTTATGCTTTATTTTTGTATTGAGCACTTTTAAAGTAAATATCTCTGGTTGGGAGGTTTTGAGAAGCATGGAATGCCCTCTAAATTGCTGCTGCTACCAGGTCCACCCAAACACAGCGTGGTAGCACCTGTTAGGGTCCCAGCTATAGGCAAATAGTTAATCCCCAAACTGGGCTCAAAACATAAATATAAAAACACACTATAAAAAAATTATCATCAATACATAGAAGTTGGGAGACTAAAGCTCACAAGAAAAATAAATTTCAGCATTTAATGATCCATAGATTTGATATGCCATTAAATAAAGAAAAAATTCTATCAGTATATCAATTTGAAGTATTAACAGCAAGTGAGTATTAGTATAAATGTCTTGCATGATAGACCTGACCAAGAATTTTTCTATTGTCAACATCATATAACACAAGAGTTTTGTTGAAAGCATATACAGGTGAATTATCCTGGGAAATTCAAAAGAATAGACTGAGGCTATACAATTCTCAACTGTTTCTTAAAACTATTTCTAAACAATTATAAGTCCTCAAACAATTGTTTAGTTCATAGTTAAAAAGTTAACACCTATTGGGAAAATAAATATGTTGTCTAGAAGAAGATAAAAATGATATTTTTAATAAAAGCATAAAAATTTGACGTAATTGTTTTAAACAATCCCATGTTAAATGAAACAGAAATAGTGTAAGTCTACAAATATTCAATTCTCAAAAATCTCTGACACGAGAATATGGTAAATTGTTGCTGTTCATAAAGGGAAAAACTACTGCAAACTTGGGCATGTGAAAACTGTGATGAACACGGTCCCAGATGAAGCAAGAAACTTAGGGTGGCCTGTATCTTTTGTGGTCACGGAGCAGGTGCTGGATGAGGCAAACAACATGGCAGCAAAGCCTAGAATGACTGTACACATATGCAGGAAAACCAAAAAGGAGGCTCATGCATATGCAAATCATGGACAGCTTGAGAGAGATAAAAGGAGCTCCAATTTGACAGACTTGTACAAGTGACATTCTAACAACAGAGATTTGTGCAAACTACCTATCAAAATACTGATTATCTCCTTTGATGCTGAGTTGTATACACCATATATATATATATATATATATATATATATGTAGCTTCCATTTTTGTTGGTTTCAGTCAAAAGGAATGACTTTTGAAAACATCTTTTATGTACCTTGTCCCTTCAGGACGTAGGTGATCATGGCCTTCCACGTCTCCCTATCCCCGGTGGCTCTTAGCACACCTTCTCCTGTAACATCTCTCAGCCTCCGTTCTGTCATCCACCTGCTCAGGCCTTTTAAATATGTAATCTGCTGCTTTCCTCTGTCTCTTTTTCCCTCTATCTGACCTGTTAGTATCAGGTTCTCCAAGCCTGCCTTCCTCATTGCATGTCCCAGGAAACTAGTTGTCTCTTCCTGATGCTCAATATTAATTTCCTTTTCATTTCCATCTTTTTCAAAACCTCATCATTGCTCAAATGCTTGGTTCACAATATCCGCAACATCCTTCTGTAGAACCACATTTCAGCTGATTGAAGTTTTTCCTTCATTTTTGTTGATATTGTCCAACATTCGCTGCCATATTGAAGAACTAACATCACATAGCAATCCAGTACTCTCTTCTTTGTTTCTAGTGAAAGTTTCTTGTGTCTTAATACTTTTCTCAGCTTCTGGAACGCGTCTTTCGCCACACCAATTCACCTTTGGATCTCTGTTGAAATCATACTCTCCTCCCCAAATTTATGGACAAATTGTACAGAAGCCTGGTTTTAACCAATAAAAATAGACCACTTCTCAGTTTAATATGCCATATTGTTGTTCTTTCTTGTCTTGAAGTCAGAAGACTACAATCCCTTTTGCATGTAATCACCATTCTTTTTCCGTGACCTTTTCATCTTAACATTTTGATTCTATAAACATTTGCTTTGCATTATTTTCCTCCGTTCTTTTTCTGCTTTTTTATTGTTTATCAAAAACTTTGTCAATTCTGCTTTTTTTTTGCATTTTTGTTAATTACTCCATAATTATCATTCCTCACAGAATTTGTTTTATTTAACACAAAAGTTAAAACTTCTCAAAAAAAGTGGTGACATTTTGGTGACTGTAGTGTGAATGGGATGTGAAAATATAATAGTTTGGTGAAAGAAAAATTATCAAATGATTAGATTAATGATTGTGACAAGCTAATTTAAACTATAGAACAATAACAACTTGCTTTTTAGGTCCTTAAATAATCTGATGTTTTATTTAATGAATATTAAAAGTCAAAATTAGTCTTGTATCATATTTGTATAATACACAAATATTTGTTTTAATCAGCAAATATTTTACACACAATGCACACCTATATGTATGCGTGTTATGGGGTAATGAATACTGATGCTGAATAAGAAATCAAAGAGTAAAGTTTCAATTCCAGTTGAATACATTTCATTCACTTATGCACAAATGCTCTTGGGTAAGGTATTAATCCATCTCTTCTCCCTCCAGCTATTGGTTAAATAACAGTACATATTGGGTTCTATAGACTTGGTTGACAACCAACTGCAGGAAAAATTTTGGGGGAAAAAGACATGATTACATAAGTGTGTATCCCATATGACAACTGACTGTTTATTTTGGTAACAGAACATAAAAATGTCATCTTCTCCAAATATGATGCCATATGGGATTTGAGTGGAATGCATTCTAGGAACGTGACTTGCCCGAAATAAAACAGAATTAACAATAAAAAATGAAGTAAAACATTCTAAAAGTAGTATTTATCTGTCATTTTTCCCTTATAAGGGGGATCAATTCTGTCCTGCAAATGGAGAGAAAGACTTCAAAATGAGGAAAGCAAAGTAATTCACTTCAACACCATAAACTGTGGAATGAATGGTGTACCATAGTTCATAATAAATGCTTAACTTATGAATATTCATCAAGATTTATAAAGACTACATTTATGTATGTGAACTTTTATCACTGCAAATAACTATCCCTATGCAAAGTTCATAAAGAAACATGATCATTTAGCCTCAGGTAATTTGCCACACATATCGCAAAAAAAAACAAAAAAAAAACTGAAAAACAAACCCTAAGAAATTAGTAATAGGTCAACTTATTTTATACCAAGTCATTTTAAAGAATAAAAAAAAAACTTTTGTTTGTGAAGAGAGGTTGAATTGGAATTCTGATGTATGTGAAGTTTGATATCCTAAAAAAGAGAATGTGGTCAGTTTGAAAAACCTCCCAAAGGCAGCCTTGCGAATCATAAGTGAAAAAATTAAAATTGTGTGAAATTTGTTCCAAAGTTTTTTAAAAAGAGAACAAGAATCAAAAGTTACCTTTTTTTTTTAATCATTTCACCTTGAGCAAGGTGGACATGCCACTGGTGTGTGGGGGGCTACATAACTGAAAGAAGATTATTTAGAAGAGAGAGAAGAGGAGTACAAACTAATTAGAAAGGAGCAATAGAAAGATGAAAATGCAGGCGAGATGACAGTTTCAAGGGTGGAGAGAAAGGGAAGGATATACGGGGTGGGGGAAGGGCTAGGGTCAAGTGGTTAGTAGATGAGTATTGACTTTGCATTTAAATTTCTGGAGGTTGTAGCCTTCAGGAAAGCAAGAATATGGGAGCAAGTTCCACAGGCGGGAAGTGCGAGAGAAGAATCTGCAGTAGTAGAATTGTCGTCTGCATTTGGCTAACCTAACTGTGAATTGGGTGGGATCCAGTTGCCAGTAAACACCTTTGCCCGCAGATTCTCTTCCAACTCCACATTTAACTCATATGGAGTATGCTCACCCGACTTCCCCATTAGAACTGAGGCCAAACTGCACGACGTATATATTACCCTGAAGGTAGTACCTATCTTTAAATGACAGAGGTGGAAAAAAAAAAACAACATTTTTGCAAAAGACTGCTATGATCCGAATGAACCCAAATTTGAACTGCATGGATACAATAACAAGAATTATATTTTCTGAAAACATTGAAATGTCTTTAAGCTAGAGGCTAACATCCACAGAAGGCTAATGGATACTTCACATTGAAAAAGCAGTTCCTGCATGATTACTGAACTTAATCAACATTGATCCTGGTTAGTACTCAGATGGGTAACTGCTTGGAAATACCAGGTGCTGGAAGCTTGGATGTGCAGGTGGTGTAATGGATAATGGGCCCATTATATTCACTTATGTGCAAATATCCTTGGAAAAGGTAAGAATCCACATCTCCCCATCTATAGGTTACTTAGTAAAACTAGTATCACTAAGATTTTTATCTCAAAAACAAAATTACGTATGAAATAGATTTTAGATTTAAATAGCACATAGAAGTTGATACGTGGCTAAACAAAAACACAACCATTCACAGAGAAAAATATTGTAGATACAGTACTTCATTTTTTTGAGCAAATAGTACTGACTCTCTTCATTGAGTTGAAAAAAATGAAAGAAAAGAAGACGATATGAAAATTCTTAGCAAACATTTGATGTCATCAGCTAAAACATTTCAAAGTGAGTTGAAGTTGGGTATTTTTAACAGGATAACTCAAAGTGCACATTGAAATTAGTGTCAAGCCTAACTGGATTGGAGTCAAGTTATAGAATGATCCTAACAAAGTTCTGTCCTCAGCTCCATAGAAAACAGACGAAAGAATTTTGAACACAAAATGCACTCAAGAAAACCAGCCAATCTCACTGATTTAATGGAATTTTTGCACGGAAGAATGATCAACACCTGACATTTTTCTGTTTTATTAAAACATTGAAATTAAAAAGAAATAACAAAGCATAAAATAACTATACTGAAATACTTAAATAATATCTCCACCCAGAGTATATTTAATATGAATAAATTTACAAAAAATCTAATCAAGTAATTTTGCTTCAGTTGGTACCAGGGTTTTCACAAGAACAAATGATATAGAAATAGATTCTTTTATAGCAAATAAATGAATTTCTGATTATTCTTTAATGTTTTCCTGATTTTATCATTGAAATTGTTAAATGATAGTGGATAGCAAAACATTCTTTCAGTGAGGAGACTTTTTGAAGAACTTCTGTCCTGAATTTGTAAAATAAATATTTATTTTGAACAGAATGATAGACAGTATTTTGTCTCTTTTGTACACTGATTTTAAAAAATGATTTTGCATAATTAATCTATTTCTTCTTTGATTTAATTAAAAATGAGCTTAACATTTTTAAGATTAAAAAAGTTTGCAGATTTGTAAGGTAACATATACCAGAAATAGTCAGTGTGTATGTTTTTCAGATGAAGTTGTTTGAGTAATTTATTTGTTATTTTATGGCTTATCGACCCTTTGTGAGTTATTTAAATCCAAAATATACACTGGATTGTAGAAGATTGCTTACTTACAGTTCATGGAGTTACCAATTCACCTCACTTATGAGTACTGACTGGGCTCAACACTGCTTAACTTCAGTGATCAAACTATTTTTTGTCTTAATTTCTAGGCTGAAGAGTTATCATTATTTACGTGCAGTCCTCATTTTTGTTGTTACCACCATTCATCCTGATTTTTTATGGAGTTTTTTCTGCCTCAACAATGAAGATGAAGACAATAGTCTGAATATAAATAATAATTAAATTATGTCAGATTTTATTATTCAAGCCAATGTCTTCACAGTGAAACTGATATTTATTAAATAATGCTGGTAATATAATATATATATATATATATATATATATATATATATATATATATTTCATTCATGTAAACATTAATGTTGCTAAATTGAATGTCTGAAATAGTTTCAGAACTAACTTTCACCTCCTTTGATACAGTTTTCTCCCCAAATTTACTTGTTCCTGTCTTGATTTTATCATGTTGACATGAATCAAATGTTGAATCATATGATTAGAGCCAAGGAAGATTTACAGAACAAGTTTCAGAAAACCTTGTATAAAATCAATAATGGAACAAATAAATTTTGAGAGAAAACTCTATCAAAGAAGATGAAAGTTAGTTCTGAAACAACTTCAGATGTTTTATATATATATATATATATATATATATATTTTCCATTTATAAACGAGTTATTACGCAACCTAGGTTTCTACCATAAGTGGTGTCATCAGGCTATTTTTAATAACTGATTTTAATGTTTACCATTTTTCTTTTTAATAACGTTCACGTAACAGTTTTTTTTTAATGCTCACACGGCAGAGAATTTTTGAATGTGCAATTTTTAAAGTTAAAATGAATTATGACGTTTTCATTCATGGTTGTATGAACCTAAGAGGTATTTCTTAATGTGGTTATACCTAGTCATAATTTTTGTTCTTTCATTCAACAGCTCGTTTTTACTTGGGAATAGCATAATCTCTAACTTTTCTTCTTGGCACAGTCTACATATTTTGCCACCTTGGCTGTTTCTACAATACTCCATGTTATGTCTGGGTTTTTTTACAATACTCTATGTTATCGTCTGGTTTTCGAAGTAAATGTAAAATTCGATAATTCTACCAAACTCACATAACCTGCATGTTGAGAGGGCTTTTCCTAACTGCGAAAAAGTTCCAAAACTATGAAGACAATTGGCTGCCAAATATGGTTTGTATGCAAATTTTGTCAGTGTCACCTATTCTGAGTAGAATATTCTCTCAACAGCCAAGGATGGCATTTACTGCACCACACGTCACTAATACTGGGTCTCTTGTCAGGCTAACCCAATTATCCATTACAGTATCAAGATAGATAGCATCAATAGTGATACTATAATAAAGTCTTCTCATGAGTGGATGTAATCGATGTGAAACTCAGAGTAGAGATAAATGAACATTCAATTTCATCTAATAATACAAGGTGCAGCAGAATCACCTCTCACATGATGTTAATACTTTAGTGTCAATGATGACATCATCTAGCTAATGTCTTATCATTATGTATAAAGTATATGTGGGTATTATTTCTGTCATATCCTCTATATATATATATAGTGAATCTAAGCAAAAAATTTTCTTTTAGACATGTCAGATTAAATAAATTGCAAACATTGTGCCTGCTTATTTTTAATAAAATCTGTTCATACTCATGGATAATCTTTTGCGCATTATAATTGAAAGATGTAAAAAATGAGCTGTAACATTGACAGATGAGTTTATTATTCATTTCTTGATGTCCCCAAGTACTTTCAATCTCCTTATGAGATTATCTTCAGGCGTGTGAGTTGTGGTAACAAACAATAAAATCTATATTTATATATGACGCGGTTAGTCAGGGTTTATCCTGGTCAACACGGCACCAGACGTGACGACACTCTCGGGTTGCTAGTTGTGATGGCTTCGACAGTAATATTTCAGAGTTTATCATTTCTATGTTTTCTCAAATGAAACTCTGTAAACAAATTTTATCAAAAATAGGCAGGTTTGATAATATCTGAATTATGTCAAATGGCTCTTTGAAATGGCTCATCTGTTTTTAAATATTATTTTTGCTTGATTTTGTTTATAAAAATTTTCCTTTTATATATATATATATATATATATATATATTGATATTGTGTCTGCTTATTTTTAACAAAAATCCGTTCATACTCACGGATAGTCTTTTGCATACAGTGGTTGAGGGATGTAAGAAATGAGCTGTAACATAATAATTTTAGAATTATTGATAGATGATTTTATTGTTCATTTCTCAATGTTTCCAAGTACTTTCAATCTCCTCCTGAGATCATCTTCATGGGTGTGAGTTGTCGTAGCAAAAAATAACAGCAAAACTGTGTTGCTAAAAATTACTGTAAATTTTCTTCTTGCTTCAAATGTAACAATTGACAAATTGCTTATTTTGTGTTTCCTCAACCCACACACCTGAAGATGCTTGATATTTATTTAATCTAACATATACAGATATATATATATGTGTGTGTGTGTGTTTCATTGATGTGTATGTATATATGCATATTCTGATTTGATGTATATATGTATTTTTGTTTGCCATGTCGACAATTTGTAAAAATATACTCAGTTATGAATCAGAGAATATATCAGATCATAACTGAGTATATTTTTACACACACACACATATATATATATATATATATATATATATATATATATATATATGGCTATTGGGTGTGTATAATGATAATATACATGCTAAAAAGTCTGCTTTCTTCTATTGAGTGCCCATAGCCCAGAGGTAGAATCGACGACTGACGCCAATTCGGTCAGGTTTCAATCCTGGGTTAAAAGCAATCGGAATCTAACCGTACTGATGAGCTGTGATACAGCAAAACAGATCTGTCTGTCTGCGAATGACTAATATATATATACATACACACACTAACAGTTATAATTCAGATTGAAATTAGATTTAGATTAGACCAGGAAAAGTTGTATTAGAAAGTGTTCAATATCTGTTTGAAGGGAAGTAAAGCTTTAACAAGTTGAGTTTTGAAATATTTAAGTTGGGGAGATTAGCCAATTACACTATCATGGTTTTTGAATTTGACAGGCGATTTGTATTATCACCTGATGAAAATGTCAAAAACCATGGTAGAGTAATTGGCTAATCTCCCCAACTTATATATATATATATATATATATATATATATATATATATTCACACTCACATACAAAGTGCGAGAGATAATTTTGTCATCTAACTTATGCAAAAATCTAAATAACACTGATACCTCATTTTAACAGATATATTTACCAAAATTATATAAAGATTTCTTGAAATAGTAAAAAGTAAATTTATTCAAGAAAATTGTCACTGTCTTCAACCACAACCTCCAGACGATTTTGGAATCTCTTGCAACTCTTCTTGATGATCACTTTGAGTTGGTGAATGCTACCATAATCCTTGCCTTCAGGTCCTCTTTGGTGTTATAAGGAGTTGTGTTGATCTTTTGCTTAACTACATAATAATAACTAAGACGGTTGCAGTCTGGGTAATTAGATGACCAGATGTAAGGGGTGATGTGGTTTAAAAAATTGTGTGACAGCCATTCTGGCTTTCTCTTCTCCATTCTTTTCACTCTCTTATTTTTTTTTGTTTCCTCTCCTCAATTGGAGTAGATCGACTAAACTATTGCCCGGTTCACACTCCATCCACATCTATTGAACAGGTGTAGAGGCTCATCCCTTGTTCCCTGTTTAGGATGTGGTTTCCGGCTTTTTCTTTTCCCATCTTTTCACCATTTTCTTTCATTTTTTTTTTCCTCAATTGGAGTAGATAGACTAAACTATCACCTGGTTTACACTCCACCCATGTCTATTGAACAGGTGTAGAGGCTCATCCATTGTTCCCTGTTTAGGATGTGGTTCCTGGCTTTCTCTTTTCCAATCTTTTCATTCTTACGTAGCCCCCTGTACTTCAGTGGCATTACCGCCTTGCTTGGGGTGATATGATATTGGGTTCTCCTGCAGTGTTCTCAGATTGACACTCAGACACTCTGAAATGTTCATATTCAAGCTTCTGGTGCAAATGCCAAGCAATACAGCAAGCTGTTTTCCAAATTTCTGTGTGAATTGCATCATGGTACTCTTTTTCTCACAGATGGCTCCCAACTGACCCAACTATACTATGCAGCTAAAACATCAAAAACAAAAAATGCATATGTGCAAAATTAAACATATAAAATGGAGAAAATTTACCCATCACATCCTACATATGTGTGTGTGTGTGTGTGTGTGAGAGAGAGAGAGAGAGAGAAGTGATTTTTTTTGTTTTTCTGCTACAAATGTTTGAGATAAAAGTAAAAACGTATTACGTTGAAAAAAGACACAAACTGATGATTTGTAGTTAACATAATATTTTTTTTTCTGTTACTAAATATTTTATTTTTCTCTGTGGCATGGTGGGGTGATTGAATAGTGAAATCACTTATCTCTCACAAATGTCCCTAGTTTTGTTTTTTTGCCAAGATGGCCATTCATAAAACAAACAAGCCTGACAATCACACACTGTAGTGTCAGTGTGAAAGAAAGAAATCAGTTCCCTTGGTAGTCCTATTCATTTCTTCATTATTCCTAAGTAGTGAGGTGTTGGCATTGATTTAAATGGTTTGAGACTATGAAAAAGCAATGAAAAAAAAATGATTTCAAAAGGCAAAGAAAATATTGAGAAGAGAGAATGGTGAGTGAATCAAAGAGCCACACTTATATATTATACTTCATTTATTCAAGATATTTCTGCTCATGTCTAGATAAGAGTGATAGCAATTTTCAAAGACTCACAGGTGATAATCCATGCAATTCTAAATTAAACTGAGCATTGCTAGTCTAAGTGATTCCTATATAAATGGCCATTAAATTTTGAATAATCTCAAGGCTTACGGCTATATTATGTTGAAACACTGAAGTTAAGCATGGATGACAAACTTGGAATACCAGACACTTTAAGCTGGGATGTGTGGACAGTGTAATGGATAATGGTTTGGAATTGTTATTTGGAGAAGCGAGTTCCAAGTTCAGTTGGGTTTGCTATGTTTACTCGTGTGCAAATAGCCTTAGGAAAATTATGAATACTCAGCTTCTCCCTCTAATATGGGTTAATTAGTAGGACTTGTATCTCTTAATTAATGTCTCAAAAAAAAAAGTAAAAATTCTGAAACTCTAAATATTTTTTGGGGGCTTAATAATCTGCTATGTGTTGTATTTAAATTTTTAGAGATTGAAGCTAAGAGAGAAACAAATAAATAGAAGGGAGTTCCACAGGCAGAAAGTACAAGAAAATAAACTGTTGGAGTAGAAGTAATGGTTACATATAACTATTTTAGCAGTAAAAGGGAGGGACCTAGATGCCAATCCAGTAGCATGCTTGAATTAACAGGAGTGTGACACCAAGATATAAAAAACAGAAATGAACCATTTTCCCTAGTCCGTCTGTCAGTTTTTTTCTTTCTTTCTTTCTTCCTGTTACCTTGGTGTATAGGTCACATTGGCTATTCAATTAACCCACCCCTGTCCAGCATACTGGCCAAAAAGTTAAAAAATTACTTTTTTTTTTCAACTCACTGGCAGTAACATTGTGCATTTTGGGATGGGATCAATTGTCTTGAATATTGTTAAAAGTAAGCCATTTTTTTTTTTTTTTTTGCCTAATTTTTGCTTCATTTTAAACTTTTTATGCATAACTGAAGGATTGGTTTTTAGCAGAAATTTCTTTGACTGGACTTTAACTAAATTCAAACTTAGTAAGTCACCAACCTTTTTTTTTTTTTTTTTAATTGTAGTATATAGACTAAACCATCGCCCAGTTCACACTCCACCCACATCTATTGAACAGGTGAAGAGGCTCATTCCTTGTTCCCTGTTTAGGATGTGGTTTCTGCCTTTCTCTTTCCCAATCTTTTTACTCTTTTTTTTTTCTTTTTTCAATTAGAGTAGGTAGACTAAACTATTGCCTGGTTCACACTCCACCCACATCTATTGAACAGGTGAAGCGGCTCATCCCTTATTCCCTTTTTAGGATGTGGTTTCCGGCTTTCTCTTTTCCAATCTTTTCACTCTTACGTAGCCCCCTGCGGATCAGTGGCGTTACCACCTTGCTCGGGGTGATATGATTAAAAAAAAAATGTTTAGCTATTGTATGTCTAATCTTAATTTCTGTTTAGAAAAATTATTTCGAATTTTCAGATAAATATGCTTTGTCGTAACATGAAAATGTTATCAAAATTGTCTGATCTTGTTTATTCCCCCCCACTTTTTTTTTCAAAATCAATTTCGGTTAATTTCTTATTTTTGAGACAAAAAACTTTCAATTAAGCTGATTCCCAAAGAACAAATAATGAATGAATGTATGTATAAAAACATGGCAACAAGATCTCATCATTGTAAATGTAACCATAAGTTCTTTGCTGACAGTTTCCACTCTTGCACTTCCTGCTTGTAAAACTCTTTTCAGGCTTTTAAGTCAACTTTGGTGTTTAAAAATATGAATGCAATGTCAATTTTTATCTTCTACCTTCTTAATTTCTTTTCTTGTTCTGTTCTCTCTCCTTAACAACATTATCTTTTTCTCGTAATCTTTCACACTCAGTGTAGCTTTGTATCTAAGTGGATTTGTGACCGTGCTTGGGATGAAACGATTAAAAAAATTCTAATTTGAGATTAAGTGACAATCCTTCTTCTCAAATACTGTTAATTCCAGCACTGCTGTGGTTTGGATTATCCCAGTTCTCCCCTTAAAATCCCATGATTCCAGTCTCACTTATAGTGTCTTTGAGACAATATTCAATCCACAAGTTATGAAAAGCATGATTCTAACACACACATTTCTTCAGCTTGGGTTCAAGGTACTAGTGTTCTGCTTTTCAGTTACTTATACATTCTCCCAGTCATTTTTTTAGCTCAGATACATTTATAATATGGTGATTTTTTTCATTTATAACAAATTTTGGTGTATTCAACATGGATGTTAAATATTTAATAACATTCTGTTTTTTAGACAAACTCTTAGTTTTACTCTTTGAGTGCTAACTTCCGTAAAAGTATATTTCTAGTTAAGTCTATATGTTACTACATATGCTAACTCTACTGGAATATAAACATGTTCAACACAAAAGCGGCCCACTTGTGGTTTGTACTTCAATAATACTGGACAAACCTTAGTTACAGTTTCTGGGAGTCAGCACATAATCTGTCATGATCAATGATTCCAGTACAGTTGAACTCTCAGTCATGATGACTTGTGACTTTGTCCTAGGACTTTCAGGTACTTTCAAAAAACTCCACACATGAAGATCACCTCACAAGGACTATAATATCAAGCAGTTACCTTCCAGACAAATTGGCCAAGGTGGAATTTGAACCCAGATTTCTGTTCAAGAAAGCAGATGTTCTAACAAAACATCCATATATATGCCAAGGAAATGTATATATCATAAAGTAACTGACATGAAATATATCAAAAATTATGTCTCATGAAACTTGTGAATTATCAACATGTGTGTGAATGCTTTATTTTTGTGTGTTTATATATATATATATATATATATATATATATATATATATTGGTACAACACAGTGAACCAACTAATATATATATAATTAAACAATCTCTCTCTGTCTCTCTCTCTCTCTAGATATATATATATATAGAGAGAGATTGTTTAATTACTTAGTTTTTGGTGGTAATAAAATTATACCAGTGCACATTTGTATTATAAGTGTTCAATACAATTATATTGCAGAACTTTTGAATATCCTTCATTTACAAATGAAAGATATATATATATATATATATATATATATATATATATAGTTAAATATAAGAGACAATGAATGTCTATTATGTTTAATCATGAGCCGTTCTAAAAATTGTATTTTGGCTTCAATTTCAGGTGAAAATAAAGGCAAAAATTCTCCAACAGTTGGATAATTTTTTATTAAGTTGGTTTTAAGCTTTCAGCTCACATGAGCCATCTTCAGAGAGGTTACAAGGACATTAACATAAAAACATCCACCATCAAAGATGATTTTATCTGGTGTTGACATTAAAATATTGCTAAGCAACAATAACAGTAACCAAAAATAGTGAACGCGGTTCGTAAATTTGTAATGCGGTTCTATGACGTCACACCGCGTGAGAGATCGAAATGTTAACAGAACTATATATTTAAATGCAATGTAATGTGTTATGACCAGATTTAAACATGATTTTATTAAGTGTGGGTTGTCTGGATTTAATGTAGATGGCCTCCAGTATCTGAAGGTTCTTTTTAGTGTGTATGAGTGAGGATTATTCTTTTATTGACTAAAATACATATATATATATATATATATATATATATATATATATAACTGTTTTAGGAATATGGCAAGAAGAAAATGAAAGCCCTATTCTGTTTAATCATTTCATAGACACATTTATAAGCATATTTGTAAAAAGATGGGCATTGATCATTTTAGCACCCCATATCATAGCCCAGATAAATCAACTGATATACTGATAAAGAAGTGGGGCTATGCAGATTACAAGGGCATTCATAGCTGGAATAAAAATGAACAAAAAAAAAAAAAATCAACATCTTCAATCAAATTCTAAGAAATTAGGCCTCAATATAAACTTTTCTAAAAAAAGAAATAATGATCTGAAATTGAAATGAAAGCAGTGACATCATGGACCATTTTTCAATCATAAAAATTCAGGACGTGGATTTAGTAAATACTCAACACATCCAATGCCTCAATCTATGGATCAGTTGTAACAAATTTAGCATTGGAGATAAGGTAATTGAACATAGAACAGGCTGCACGACAGATTGCTTAAATCCAAACAGCAAACAGCTACAGAATCCAAACATCAATCTGAAAATTCAAGTTGTGTTCTTAAAAAGCCTCAGCAGATTGAGATTTTCCTGTGGATGTCATGCATGGCATCAAACCTCGTCAGAAATATCAAATATCTAAACCATCAACTGTAAAGATCTGCTTTCTCAAATCAATACTTAAAAATGACTTTGAGGGAGTGAAAGACTATCTGTTTTTAACCTTTTAAATTTGCACTAGAGAATCACAAACTAAGAGCTTTACAAAATAACAGAGACCACATCACTTGAAAACTTTCAACAACTAAAATAGCACATTTAGCTCAAAGAGACAATAATGATATAATCAAAATGTTGATACACCACACGACCTCAAATAAAAGTTCAAGAAGGTAGCCAACATCAATACTAGAATAACAGGACTTAAAAAATATTTTTGCAAAAAATTGTTTTTAGAAAAACTTTTATATATTTCAGCCAAAATTAGTACTGACTGCTCGTTCAATGAAAACCAAATGTTACTTAATAAAAAAAATCTAATGTTACCATTACCATTCAGTATTATTTTCTTTTGTGTTCATTATAACATCTTGGATATTTTTTCATTTTATTCAACTAATAAACCTATATTTGGTTCTTAAATTAAACAAGGTTTGATATTTAACAAAGGATAACACTGTATTCAATAAAAATGACACAATAGCAAAAGAAATAGAATTAAAATAATAACTTCAAAATTTGTAATTATGATTAAGAATATTAATTTATTTGAAAAATTATATGATTAATACATATTATTTTTTAGTTCTAACTTTTCATAATATTTTAGAACTATTTGTTTGTTTTCTAACAATATCTTTCAATATTATATCATTTTGAAATTTAGTATCAGTTTCTGAAGACAGCTTAACTTTTACATAAATACAATCACTTCTTGAAGTGCCATTAATTACTGCAAGTACATATGATTATAAAAGAAATTACCTTTAGAAAATTGAAACTGTCAGACAGAAAAATAGTAAGAATACTTCCTCAGTTCAAATTATTAATGTGTTGAAAATAAACAAATTTTTCTCCACAAAATAATCAGTAAATCATTCAGCAGAAAAGGCCACAAGAAAATTAATTTGCAAAATATTTCAGAAACATCTATTATTAATGACAGAAACTTTTTCTTTAAATGTTGTGGAAAATCACCAAGTTTTATGAATGCTAATTAATGTTAACTAGGGCAAAAGATGTCTTCTCCCCATCTGAGAGATCCCTCTCTGCAACTTCCATCAGTATGGCTGATGCTAACCTTTAGAAAAGTGATTGACTCAATGTACCTTCTTGGGCTAATATTTTCAGCTGACCTGAAGTGGGAAGATGATATGAATCCATTGCTAAGTCAGCTGCTAAAAAGTTGGTTCACCGTGCCATGTGAGACAACTTTTCTCTCCAGAATCTAACATCTGTATCTATGTCTATAATTTTGTATGCTTAGAATATTGTTGCCACATACCATTCAATGCCTTTGCTATTTATCTTGAGCTCCTTGATAAAATCCAAAGAAGAATCAGCAATATTATTGGTCATGAACTGGCATCTCAGCTTCAGTCATTTACCCACCACTGTAAGGTTTCTTCCCTGTGTCTTTTTTTATGAATACTTTCATGGTAATTGTTCAGATGAGTTCTTTGCTATAGTATCTAGACATTTGGGATTTAAGTGCACTACTAAATTGGTGTGCACTGATGTGCATTGTGGTGCAGTGGAAATTCGGCTTGGAACGAGAAATCGGGGAGCCGAGTTCAAATTCCAGCTGAATTCATTGCATTCACTTACACGAAAATTCCCTTGGGAAAGGTATTAATCTGTCTATTCCTTCCAGTTATGGGTTAAATAACAGGACAGATTGAGTTCTATAACCTTGGCCGGCAACCAGTCTACCACAGAAAGCAATGGCAACCTACTGCGGGATAATCTTCTGACCAGTCAGTCATGTCTCTTTCAAGACATGATCACCCAAGCATGATTCATGTATGGCACTTAACTGACTGACTAAATTGGTATTGAGATCTCATCAATTTACAGTTGGCCTGGCTGGATGTAACCATAATTTCCATGCTAAGTTTCTTTTCTTGTACCTCTTGCTTGTGGAACTCCCTTTCCACTCCATGCTTTCCAGCCAACATTAATCTGCAAAAATTTAAATGCAGTATTAATCATTATCTTCCTTCCTTCATATTTTTTGTCTCTCTTCCCACTCATTATCAATGTTTCTGTGCCTAATTCTTCTACACACAGTAACCCTTGTGTCATAGTGGCTTTTAAGAAGAGAGTACTGAATTAACACAGAGATCCAAAGGTGAATTGGCATGGCGAAGGATGCATTCCAGAAGCTAAGTAAAGTATTAAGAAACAGGAAAATTTCACTAAAAACAAAGAAGAGACTACTGGATTGCTACATGTTGTCCATTCTTCAATATGGCAGTGAATGTTGGACAATATCATCAAAAATGGAGGAAAAACTTGAAGCAACTGAAATGTGGTTCTACAGAAGGATGATGTGGATATCATGGATCGAGCATGTGTGCAATGATGTTTTGGAAAGGATGGAAATGAAAAGAAAATTAATACTGAGCATCAAAAAGAGACGACTAAAGTTCTTGGGACATGCAATGAGGAAGGAGGGCATGGAGATCCTAATGCTAACAGGCCAGATAGTTGGAAAAAGAGACAGGGGAAAACAACGGATAACATATTTGAAAGGCCTCAGCAGGTGTATGACAGAATGGGGGTTGCATGGAGTAACAGGAGAAAATGTGCTAAGAGCCACCAGGTATAGGGAGACATGGAAGGCCGTGATCGCCTATGTCCTGAAAGGACAAGACACATAGAAGATAGGGGGGAAACCTATTAAAAAAATGTATTCAAGACTTACTTTTATTACCATAAAATTCCCTTTACCTTATTTTCTATCACCTTCATCAGAAACCCTTTTAGTAATTAAAAAATAGCTTCATCACTGTTACTATCATAATACCATCACCATGAATTTATAACATGCCACATATTTCTGTCTGCTAAAGATCCTTCCCAATCCTCACTGTCAACATTTACATGAACCTATAGGTTGTTTCCCTCTGCACCACTTGCCTTTAATACATCTTATCAGTGCTATATTTGCCAAGATAGTGATTCTAGTTTCCATGCCCTGATTCTGGGAAACTGTAGCTTAGAGAGACTGAACTCTGTGGAGTGATTCCTGTTCCAGCTCCTCCTCCATTTTACCAGGTTTTGAGCCTGTACATTGCTCTAGGTCTCCTTCATCAAGACATTTCATCTGGCCCTGATGGATCTTCAAGTTTCGTATGTTTTTACACTTTTCCTGCAAATGCATTTATTCGTAAGTGATTGGTTGGTTGTTTCCTTTCATCACCAGTAATTCCATCATATTTTGGATCTCTTCTACGCCCCTCTTGGGATCCACTGGGGGTAAATTTCTCCAGTTTTTTCTGTAGTACGTTATGAGATACTCTTAGCAGAGCATGCAGTTCGGGTAGCTAACCCTTTCTGCCCCTCTTCCCATCTTTCTGAAATGCCAATTGTCTCTCCCATCGTCACTATTTCTATCCTTCGGTCGCCAGCTAGTCTTTCCCAGCTGTCACTGCTGATCACAGAATAATCAGTCCATAAATATATTTTTGGTGCTTAAAGGAGCTCTTCAGTGATGTCCTGCCTTCATTGCCGATTTCAGGTTTTTAAACCTCATATCAGCTTCAGCAGTAACCCAGACTTTCGGTCCAGAAGTACCAAGTTGGCTCCTTACTTTTGTGCTACTCATTTGGAATTTTTTTTTCCTTTCGGCAGAATTCATACTTTTTATTGTTAACTCTAACCAATGGGAAGAGTTCATTTTCCCACCCTCCCCTATTTAATAACAAATCCAAGTTGCATCTATTTTTTTAATCTTTAACCGCAGCTACTCTTTCTGGTATGTTCGTCCATTTTTTCTTCAATGGATTTACCCCTATACTTTGAATTGCTAATAGTAATCATATTTTCTTACCTCTATTTATTAATATAGCTTTTAAATGAAATTTTACTATTCAAATGATCTATAATTAGCTATTCTTTTTCCAAAAAATTTATCGAAACTACCTATATTTGTCATTGATTAGCTAACCATATTTCTGAAAATTAAAACTAAACTACTTATGTGCTAGAATGCTACATCCATAAATATATTTTTGGTGCTTAAAGGAGCTCTTCAGTAATGTCCTACCTTCTTTGCCGATTTCGGGTAAGCATCATATCAGCTTCAGCAGTAACCCAGACTTTCGGTCCAGAAGTACCAAGCTGGCTCCTTACTTTTGTGATACTTGTCTGGATTTAAATTTTCTTTTTGGCAGAATTTGTACTTTTTATTGTTAATTCTAGCCAATGGGAAGAGTTCATTTTCCCATGTTCCCTTATTTAATAATGAATCCAACTTGCACCTGTTTTTTTGGATATTTAATCACGGCTACTCTGTCTGGTATGTTTATCCATTTTTTTCTTCACTAAATTTACCCATTTTAAATATTAATGCCTTTTATTTATGTTCTATAACTTTGTTGTGGCTGACATGCTAGCCTCAGAATTCTTCTATAGAACCACTGTGGCGTGAAGATTCCTCTTCAACTGTGAAGAAATTGTCCAGTATTTACTGCCGTAGAGGATTATTTATATAACACTTGAGCACTCTTAAATGTTTCTAACAAAATGTTCCTGTCTTCTTAGTTAAGAGTTAGTTATTTCTTCTCACTTTACTTCAGTACCTTGTCCAAGAGTTCTTGCAAGTTTGCCTTTTGAGTTGGCCAAATATGGTAACTTTATCATGACAGCAACTGCCTTAGATATCTCAAAGGCCTTAGATGAGGTTTAGCACAAATTCTCCATCCATAGCAGCACTGGAAGATTCTTCACAATTATCAAGTCCTGACTCTCAAATAGAGCTATGAAGACCATTATTAATGATAAACATCTGAAGCACCCGAGATCAATTCAGGCATCCTTCAAATCTATCTTATTGATCATTTCTTCTTTCTTAACAACCTACATAGAGAAACACTGACAGATTGTTAATAAATATACATGCAAATAAAAAAATGTTTGGACCATATTTCTTCCAAAATGAATTTCGGAAGATTTCTGATAGAATTTTCTCCTAATCTGAGAAGGATTATTTGCAATTTGGAAAAAGTCAATCAATAAAATTAATCAACACAAAATGTCTGTCATTTTAAAGAACATTTGCTGCCTGAATACCCATACACTCAATATATTTAAATGATAAAAATATAGTTTATAGTTCATGCTATATTAAGGGGTTAAAGTGCTCAATATCAAGGATAGAGTCTAAGTAAATATAAAAGTGAACATTGCAATCAGTAAATTTGTGCAATTATATATTTTAATTTCATGCATTGTTTTTTTTTAATTTTGTCAACTGCACAGCATAGTTTAATCAGTTGGGCACCATCTGTAAGAAAAAGAGCGCCATGATGCAATTCACACTGCTAGAAATTTGGAAAAAGCATGCTGTTCTCCTTGGAGTTCATGTCGGAATCCCCAATTCAAATGTTTCAGATTATTTGGATGTCAATTTGAAAACAGTGTGGAGGATCTGGAATGAGTTTTATTAGTCTAATCATAATTACAAAGGCATGGCAGCCCAGAAAATTCACTCTAATTGTTCTGATAAGAAAAGAACTGCTGAATTAGTTGGTGAGGGCCTCAGACTCAACACAGAGATCTACGTCAAGTGCCTTGAGGAGGTAGTTCTGCCCTGGGTTAAGAACCCAGTATCTGGCAACAGGACACTGAACCATGTCACATAAGCAGGAGAACCCAGTCATGGCCTTCAGATAATTTCTGCAACCACGTCATCTCTCATATCTGGGAACCTAACTTCCCAAAATGCGACCACCTTGATTATTATATATGGGGCATAATTGTGTGAGGGACCAAAAAACTCTTTGTAGCATTAAGGATTATGGCAATATTGTACCAAATTAAACAAGGAGACCATCTAGAAGAGATGCAGAAGATTTCAAAGTGGTCTGGTGGCTGTGGTTGAAGCCAATCATAATTTTATTGAATAAATTTACTCTTTAGTATTTCAAGATATTTTTGTGTAATTTTGGTAAATATATCTGTCAAAATGATATGTCAGTGTTCTTCTATTTTTTGAGTAATTGAGATGACAATTTATCCATTTCTGTATATATGTATATATAATTAAATAAATACAGATTGGACAATTTTACACCATTTACATGTTGTTGTTCTCACCTTTGTTAACGTTCTCATTACTGCTCAGCCACAATGCAATCTTGCCTTTATCAGCATTTCCCATTCAAGTAACCTATAAGAAATTCCAAACTAAACCCTTCATTCAATTTATAAGAGAATATAATTTTCTCGGCATGCTCAATTTCAGAGGATATCTTGTCTAGTTGTTATATCTTAGTACTGCCTTGCCCTGTTTCAATTGAGCTCAGGTATATGTTGCCATTCACAGGGAATGAACTCACAATTATTATGTTACCAAATTCATGAACCAACACTGGGCTATAAGAAAATGTTTATGAATTTAACGTTTCATTTTTATTTTAACTTCTTCAAAAATTCTTAGAATTAAATTATGGTATATACTTGAGTATAATGTAAATCTTTTCCTTATCAATTTTTTTTGCACAAAAATATGGGTGGTGTTGTGGTGATACCGACCGAGCAAAACCGAGACCGGATGTTGGCTCTATGCCGACCAGAAAGTGAACGAACAAAACTTGTCGTCGCGCATCCGAGTTCGCGCAGATGTTCCGGTTGAAAAATAAAAATTAACCAAATATCAAATTTCCATTTCGCGAGCCTACGCAAATTTTATTTACCAGCCAATGGGAAGCCCGGAATCAAATTCAAGTATGAAAATCTAAAACAAGCTGTTTGATCCAAAAGGCAGATATAAAAAGCATAGACAAAGCATCGTTAGATGGACTGGCGGAGACAGATGAGCTGATTAGTTTCTCCCTTGACCTAAGTCCAGCAGCTACTATGCTGACCTCTTTCCGTCCCCCTGTCTCATAAGTACTTACTGACCTCTTCAAAGACATTCCTCAAAAGTACTTACTGACTTACTGACCTTAGAAGCAGCAACTTCAAAATGAACATCCCCTTACCTACAAGATGCTTCCACATTCTTAAGCCTTTTATCTTTTTCAGCATTATATTTTCCATGAACATTCTAACCTACGTTGGACCTTTATTTCAAGTATTGCTTTAATTGTAAAACATTAATTGATATGTGTATATATAAATGTTATTTTATACTCAAATTGCCTTTCTTGATTTTATAAGCATTTTATGAATTATAGTGGGCTATCTATCACAAGGCCAAATTCCGTTAACCTGCTACGGTATACAATTACCCTTCACTACAACGGAATCCTACTACTACTAGAAAAGAATAAATAAGATAAGATACCCGCTATAGTGTCATTTTTCAAGCATTTTTTTTTTAATCATTTATTTTCAGTGACCGATTGCACTGTATACAGGTAAATTCTTCTGAAAGGGTTGAATTTCAAAGAGAAAATTTCAGAGGCCTCATGATATAACAAATTGGGTTATACATGGTATGTAAGGGAATGTCTCTATTTTGCATTCCCTGCTATTTATTTTCATTGGTCAGGTACATCTTAAAAACTTAGGTCTCGGGATATTAGTGTGTTTTTGAATTTTAGTGGATATTTTTTGTTTGTTGTGTATATGTGTGCTTCATTCTTGAAAATGATGAGAAAAAATTTTAAAATGGTTGGCTCTATTTGTGCAGAAATTTTCTAGGACATGCAATAACTGTTAACAATATCAGTGAGTGAGCTGACTGCAGTATAAATTTTATTGTCATGTTTTTTTTATAACATGAATTTTTTTTGTGTTTAGTGAAAATAGGCATAATCATGTGTTGGATTGAATTTTATTAATACTATTATTATTTATAAGTTAGGGGTTTATTGGGGGAGGTCTTGGTGGGATTTTTTATTGCATGGTGAGCATGACGAGATTATAGAAGTAAATATATATATATATATATATATATATATATTAATAAATATACATATTATTGCATGTTTATGGCACAACTCAGAGTTTCATGCATTATGCAATCATCAGGTGCATATTTCAAACTGACAGTTTGAGAGTTGATTTTCTAAGTGATGCTTAGATGTGGCACAAGGCTGAAAGTATTGGGTACCTTTGCAACAGGTTCTAGAAAGACAAGCTTGCTAACCCTTACACCATGTCAAGGTGCCCAACTGACAGTTTGGTAGATTTTAATTTAAGTTCACTCAATGTTCATGGGAATTAAACCTTATAAAGTTAAGTTACTGTTGTTTTAATAAGAAGATTAAAAATTTTAATATTCTAAGGTTATATGTAAATAAAAATTTAAAATTAGAATTAAAATATAAAAACAAAAAATAATAAAATTCCCTTTGATTTTTTCTCCCTGCATTTTATTAATGTTTATTTTAATTTTAAATTTAATTTTTTATCTACATGAAACCTGAGACTATTTAAATTTTTAATCTTGCTATTAAAAAAGCAATAATCTTATAAGATTTAATTCCCATGAACATTCAGTGAACTTAAATTCAGATCTATTAAACTGTAAGTTTCAAATATGCACCTGATGATTGCACAATGCATGAAACCTTGAGTCATGCCATAGACATAGAATATATACATAATAATATGTATATTTATAATACAGCTCTGTCCATTCATTGAGCACAGTTTTATTAACACCTGAATAATAATACTATACATATGTACACCCTCCTCATGTGTATATTTATTAATTAACAGCACTATATAGGTACAAGGTAGCTAGGGACATGCATCTAATTCTCACTCACAAATATAGCTCTTCAGTCAGATTTCAGCTTCCCTACAAATCCTCACTAGCCAAAACCAAATCTTACATTCCCAACGCACACACAGACATAAACATTTCTACTGTACAATCTTTCAGTTGGACTCTAGCTAAGCACTTTGTCTAACCAATACTGATTCAAACATTTTCCACTCAACACTTTTGAATAACTATCCCAAGAACATTATGAAAATAATTCTTCCTTTCTGAACAAAACTTTATTTCAATCAACCTTTTCCAAGAACATTCATTTACTAATTGATTTTCTCTCGAAATTGCAGTCTATGGGAGAAAACTCTTTCTCTTTCTATACATTTGTACACAGTTAAATGCATGCTTTCTCAAACTATTTTATATTTGTTAATACATATCTCTTTTGGTTACAGTTGGTGTTATTTCATTTCTTGAGCCTTGAGTATTATCTCATTATGAATATCAATATTGTGAAGGTTTCCAATGTAATTTTTAGTCCAAATCAACGTAATTGGTAACATCTACAAGTTCTTGTGCCAGACATGATTAGAAATTATTGACAAATCCTTTACAGTAACATTCCCAATACTTTTTTGATCAGACTTCATAAGTCTCAGAAAATAACTACGTTTTCATGATCTGTTATTATGGGATTCTCATTACTCTTTTTCATAAGTCCTTATTAGTGCATTATTGTTAGTTCCGCTACTGCTACAATATCAGAACATCATCAGTAGCATGAACGTTCTCTTTCCTTGTCTTGAACTAATAATAACACTAAAAATCGATGACAATCACTCCACTATTACTATCATTAAATATTTCTTAGAACACCAAAGTTGTTCTGCCATTACCACTAACATTACAAACTCCTGATACTATTATCTTCAACCTCAAGCAAATTTATACATTGCTCATAATTTCTTTGTCTCTTCTCCTGCTGAGAGAGTCTGTTATCTTCAAGCCAAATTCATTTTTGTCTCTGAAATTGTTCTGAGACTCAAAACCTGTCTTTCTACCCACATTTCTCTAAGCCTCACCATGTAAGAAATCTTGTTTTAAATTGACACCACTGCTTTACGCCATCACTATCTCTCTGCAGATGTTGTATGTTTCTCTCTGTTTCTTGTCCTCAAAGTTAAATGAATTCATATGGGCTTTTGATTCTCCTGTCTTTGATTGAAATATTTTCTTTCATAAAAAAAAAAAGAAATAGAAGATTTTTCCCTTCCAGGCTTTCATATTTTTTATTTAGCCTCAAAAAATGAATTGAATAATGTTTCAAAAAATCATATACATGAAATTAGAGTGGGAAGTAAAACTCTTACTGATTAATATGATGAAGATGATGACAGAGATGTGAATAATAATAATAATTTTAATCTTTCAAATCCACACTGATCAATCTTTTCAGATTAGGTAACTAGATCTAGTCATAACAAAGACATGAAAATGTTGTAGTGAAATGGAAAGAGAGAAATTAGAAAAGCAAAATTGAAAGACAGAGATTAAAAGTGTGAAACGGAAAGAAAGAGATTAAAAATGTTAAATGGAAAGAGAGATTAAAAGTGTGAAAAGGAAAGATAGAGATTAAAAGTGTGAAAGAGAAAGAGAGAGAGTAGAAGTGTGAAAGAAAGAAAGAGAGAGTAGAAGTGTGAAAGAGAAAGAGAGAGAGTAGAAGTGTGAAAGAGAAAGAGAGAGATTAAAAGAGTGAAAGAGAAAGAGAGATTAAAAGTGTGAAACGGAAAGAGGGAGATTAAAAGTGTGGAACGGAAAGAGGGAGAGTTAAAAGTGTGAAACGGAAAGAGAGAGAGTAAAAGTGTGAAACGGAAAGAGAGAGAGTAAAAGTGTGAAACGGAAAGAGAGAGAGTAAAAGTGTGAAACGGAAAGAGAGAGAGAGTAAAAGTGTGAAACGGAAAGAGAGAGAGTAAAAGTATGAAACGGAAAGAGAGAGAGTGAAAGCGTGAAAGAGAAAGAGAGAGAGTGAAAGTGTGAAAGAGAAAGAGAGAGTAAAAGTGTGAAAGAGAAAGAGAGATAGTGAAAGTGTGAAAGAGAAAGAGAGATAGTGAAAGTGTGAAAGAGAAAGAGAGAGTGAAAGTGTGAAAGAGAAAGAGAGAGAGTAAAAGTGTGAAAGAGAAAGTAGAAGTGGCAAATGGAAAGAAAGAGATTAAAAATGTGAAACGGAAAGAGAGATTAAAAGTGTGAAACAGAAAGAGAGAGAGTAAAAGTGTGAAAGAGAAAGAGAGAGAGAGAGTAAAAGTGTGAAAGAGAAAGAGAGAGAGTAAAAGTGTGAAAGAGAAAGAGAGAGAGTAAAAGTGTGAAAGAGAAAGAGAGAGATTAAAAGTGTGAAACGGAAAGAGAGAGATTAAAAGTGTGAAACGGAAAGAGAGAGATTAAAAATGTGAAACGGATAGAGAGAGTAAAAGTGTGAAAGAGAAAGAGAGAGAGTAAAAGTGTGAGAGAAAAGTAAAAGTGAGAGAGAAAGAAAGAGAGATTAAAAGTGTGAAACGGAAAGAGAGAGATTAAAAATGTGAAACGGATAGAGAGAGTAAAAGTGTGAAAGAGAAAGAGAGAGAGTAAAAGTGTGAAAGAGAAAGAAAGAGAGTAAAAGTGTGAAAGAGAAAGAGAGAGATTAAAAGTGTGAAACGGAAAGAGAGAGATTAAAAATGTGAAACGGATAGAGAGAGTAAAAGTGTGAAAGAGAAAGAGAGAGAGTAAAAGTGTGAAAGAGAAAGAGAGAGAGTAAAAGTGTGAAAGAGAAAGAGAGAGAGTAAAAGTGTGAAAGAGAAAGAGAGAGAGTAAAAGTGTGAAAGAGAAAGAGAGAGAGTAAAAGTGGGAAAGAGAAAGAGAGAGAGTAAAAGTGTGAAAGAGAAAGAGAGAGAGTAAAAGTGTGAAAGAGAAAGAGAGAGTAAAAGTGTAAAAGAATAAGAGAGAGAGTAAAAGTGTGAAAGAGAAAGAGAGAGAGTAAAAGTGTGAAAGAGAAAGAGAGAGAGTAAAAGTGTGAAAGAGAAAGAGAGAGAGTAAAAGTGTGAAAGAAAAAGAGAGAGAGAGTAAAAGTGTGAAAGAGAAAAGAGAGAGAGTAAAAGTGTGAAAGAGAAAGACAGAGATTAAAAGTGTGAAAGAAAAAGAGAGATTAAAAATGTGAAACGGAAAAAGGGAGATTAAAAGTGTGAAACGGAAAAAGGGAGATTAAAAGTGTGAAACGGAAAAAGGGAGATTAAAAGTGTGAAAGAAAGAGGGAGATTGAAAGTGTGAAAGAAAGAGGGAGATTGAAAGTGTGAAAGAAAGAGGGAGATTGAAAGTGTGAAAGAAAGAGGGAGATTAAAAGTGTGAAACGGAAAGAGGGAGATTAAAAGTGTGAAATGGAAAGAGAGAGATTAAAAGTGTGAAAAAGAAAGAGAGATTAAAAGTGAGAAAGAGAGAGATTAAAAGTGTGAAAAGGAAAGATTAATAGTGTGAAAAAGAAAGAGGGAGATTAAAAGTGTGAAAGAGAAAGATGGAGATTAAAAGTGTGAAAGAGAAAGATTAAAAATGTGAAACGGAAAGAGAGAGATTAAAAATGTGAAACGGAAAGAGAGAGATTAAAAATGTGAAACGGAAAGAGAGAGATTAAAAATGTGAAACGGAAAGAGAGAGATTAAAAATGTGAAACGGAAAGAGAGAGATTAAAAATGTGAAACGGAAAGAGAGCGATTAAAAATGTGAAACGGAAAGAGAGAGATTAAAAATGTGAAACGGAAAGAGAGAGATTAAAAATGTGAAACGGAAAGAGAGAGATTAAAAATGTGAAACGGAAAGAGAGAGATTAAAAGTGTGAAACGGAAAGAGAGAGATTAAAAGTGTGAAAGGGAAAGAAAGAGATTAAATGTGTGAAAGAGAAAGAGAGAGATTAACAGTGTGAAAGAGAAAGAGAGAGATTAACAGTGTGAAAGAGAAAGAGAGAGATTAACAGTGTGAAAGAGAAAGAGAGAGATTAACAGTGTGAAAGAGAAAGAGAGAGATTAACAGTGTGAAAGAGAAAGAGAGAGATTAACAGTGTGAAAGAGAAAGAGAGAATAACAGTGTGAAAGAGAGAGATTAACAGTGTGAAAGAGAAAGAAAGAGATTAACAGTGTGAAAGAGAAAGAGAGAGATTAACAGTGTGAAAGAGAAAGAGAGAGATTAACAGTGTGAAAGAGAAAGAGAGAGATTAACAGTGTGAAAGAGAAAGAGAGAGATTAACAGCGTGAAAGAGAAAGAGAGAGATTAAAAGTGTGAAACGGAAAGTGAGATTAAAAGTGTGAAATGGAAATAGAGAGAGTAAAAGTGTGAAATGGAAATAGAGAGAGTAAAAGTGTGAAAGCGAAAGAGAGAGATTAAAAATCTGAAACGGAAAGAGGGAGATTAAATGTGTGAAACGAAAAGAGAGAGATTAAAAGTGTGAATGGGAAAGAGATAGATTAGTAAAGTGAACTGGAAAAAGAGAGGTAAATGTCAGCACTTTGCTGGAGAACAAAAAAAAACTGAGGAATACAATGTTGACTATTTGTTCATATTCTTGAGAAGAGGTATTTACATTATTTACTTTGTGGAAACTGTTGTCCTCATCTGTCGTCTCATATTCATGAAATTTTGGCTGTTGTACCCTCTGACTTTCTTCAGTTGTCTGGAATATTGTACTGAACCCCTTATTTTGATCCATGAGTCCTGCCACTACCGGATGTCATAGTTATCTCCATTTAACTAAACTCTAAGTTTTTGTTTGCCACTAATGTCACCAGATATTGAACTCACTACTTTTTGGGTTAAGTCACTGAATCTAACGAATACTTTTATCCCCTGAACCATATGTCCTTGAGGACATCAGTGAATAATTTTTTGGGACTTTTAAACCAAATGATGAGGATGTGCATTGTGGTGCAGTGGATATTGACTTGGAATGACAAATTGAGGAGCTGAGTTTGAATTCTAGTTGAATTCCTTGTATTCACTTTCACACAAATATCTTTGGGAAATGTATTAATCAATCTACTTCCCTCTAGCTATGGGTTAAATAACAAAACATATTGTGTTCTATAGCCTTGGCTCACAACCAGTCTCCTGCAGAAAGCAATGGCAACCTACTGCGGGATAATCTCCTGCCCAGTCAGTCATGTTTATTTTGAGACATGATCGCCCAAAGCATCTATCACATATAGCACTTTACTGATAATACAACATTGGGGTTTGTAATTGGTTTTCTCCAGCACCCTATATTGCTGATTGACATTTTGTATTCATTTCTATGCTTGGCCCGCTTAGCAGATTTTGTCTATTCTATCCAGAATTACCTGCAATATTTTAACAATTCTTGCAAAAAAGTTTGAAAAATCAAAATAAAACATGATGATAGAATTGTTAGAATCATCAATAATGAGGATTAGAAGAGACTTGTTGTCACTTGAACCCTAGAAATAGTGACCAGATTCTCTTAAGAAAATTTGCTTGATTATTATGACAAATACTATCATTTTAATGATACACAGAAAATGACTGCTGTAGTCACTCTATTTTTTTTTTATTTTCATGAATTCAAACATGAGTAGTATCTGATCTTTCACACTAAAATCAGCTAGGTAAAAATTTTATCAAGGATTTTCCTCAAAATTCTAACGAATTTTAGGTAAACCATTTTCTTTGAAACTGCAGTATAAGAACCTTCAACATTATTCTAAATGTATAATGATCATACAAGTGTGATTTCCACAATATTTCCTGTCGTAAGATTCAGAATATTTTCCAGTTTTTGTACAAACAGTAACATCCTCTATTTTGGTCCTGGGCATGACAGTAAACTGCATCCGGCAGCAAGGCCTCTGATTGAAAGGTTGTGAGGAGCATGGAACCATCTCTTAATTGCCGTTGTTCTCAGGTCCACTCTGACCTGGGTCACAGCTATGGGCAAATATTTAACCTTCAAACTGAGGTAAAAACACTATGAAAGTATAAAAATAAACTTTTATAGAAATATATACATAAAAATAGACTTTTATAGAAAAATATACATTTTGAAGGAAAAATATTACCAACAAAACATTCTTGAAGAAATATTATTGCCATAACACATTTTTGAATGAAAAAAAATTATTCTCCACAAAACATTTTTAAATACAAAACTAGAAAACATTTTCAGTTTTCTAAAATAAAAAAGAATAAAAACAATAACATTTAATTAAAATTGGACTAAATTAACCTTCTTACTATAACTGAATATTAAAAAATACCTTAAAACCCCAACTTTTTGGCATTAAAGAATTCACAAAGATTGATATGCCGTTAAGCAAAACTCGAACTTCCTTTATTTGACAAATATTTGTTTTATGTCTGGTAAGACAAGAATAGGTCTTCTCGATCGACTTATTCAACCTTGAAATTGAAGCAGTCCTGAAGTAATTCGAAGTACTTTCAGGACTCACTGTTTGTGGTCAAAACTTTAACAAGATATGCAGATAACATATTATTAATAGCAGACATGAAAAGTAAACAACATGCACTCTTGTAGAAGGTAATAAAAGAAAAAGAAAACGAAATGCTATCAATGGTAAGAAGGCAGAATGTAGAGCTGACAGTAAGAGAAACAGGCCGAGCTATAAATTGGAGACACCAAAATCAAACAAGTACAAAAATTTAAATATTTTAACAGAAGACAGAAAATGTGATATCAAAATCTGTAGATGCATTGAGATAGTGAAAAATGCCTTTCCATAGCTAAGCAAAGTATTAAGAAAAAGAAAAAAAAATTATTAGAAATAGTGAAAAGGGTATTGGTTTGTTATGTAATATCAAAAAATAACTTTGAAATTTGTTGGTGGGGGCTTCAGACACATAACAGAGGCTTACATCAGGTGCATTAAGGTGGTAGTGCTGCCCCAGGTCAAGAGGATGACTCCTGGAAGACCATATGCTTGGTAACAGGACTCCACACCATGCCACACAAGCAGGAGAACCCAGTCATGTCCTTCAGATAATTTCTGCAACCACATCATCTCTCATATATCTGCAAACCTAGCTTACCAAATTGTGACCTCCTTGGGACATAGTTGAGTGATAAAACCAACAAAACTCCTCATTGCATTAAAGATGGACTGAAGGTAAGGATTATGGCCGAATTCTACCAAGTTAAATAAGAAGACTGTCGAGATGCAGAAGATTTCAAAGTTGCTCTACTTGAAGCCAATTGTAATTTTATTTCGTAAATTTAGTCTTTAGTATTTCAAGATATCTTTGTGTAATTTTGGTAAATATAACTGTCAAAATGACATGTCAGTGCTATTTTATTTTTCGTGTAATGTAGATGACAATTTGTCCATCTCAGCATATATGTATATATGATCAAATAAGGTACGAATTGTCAGTGTTATTTTCATTTTTTGCATAATTTAGACGACAATTTATCCATCACACCATTTATATATCTTCAAAGATACTTTTCAGAAAATTAGCAAATTACGAAGATATTGAAAAACAACATTAGAAACAAATTAGTGTGTTCTAAACAATTATGTAATCATTAATCTCGTTTTTGAAAATAGATACTTCACAGTTTCATCACAGACCAAAATCATCTGAAATTATAGATATTAATCTACCAACAAATAATAATAACTTCAACAGATTGCATGGAAGTTTTAATAGCAATAGGAAGTATAAGGAAATTACTGCTAATAATCACAAAGTGATCACTGAAATTTTTAAGACATGGAAAATTTAACTCTGTCTCGATAAATCAAAGGCAAAAGAATAAAAGAAAGCCAGAAACCTACTTGAAGGTGCAAATGTGTTATTGCTCCCTATCTATATGAATGGACTCTTCCTCTGTCAATGAATAGACATGTTAGAGAGAGACAGAAAAAAAAGATTTGTCTCCTTGCCTGAACTGTGTGATTTATTTAAACTTCACATTACAAAAGAATTTTAGTTTTATTTTGTAGACAACCTCATTTGTATACATCTCGTTGACTTGCATAATCAAAGCTCAGTCATTTGCTAACTTTCCAATGGATCATCTATTATTATAAATTAATGCTCTTTCCATTACAAGAGACAGACTGGCAACATTGTGCATGTGGGAAAGACAGGATAGATTAGGAAATAAGTTTTTTCAAAAGGATTTTTCTCTTTGTCAAAACTGGAAGGTAAGGAGTGAGAAGGTCTAGCCCAGACATGGCAGCAATACTCCATTTTTCAATTCATATCTTTTAAAGATAAAACATAGCAGAAAGTTTCAGTTACTTATGTGTGTCACATAATCATTTGACTATTCTCTCCTGCCCTGGCATCTTCAGCAACGGATTCGGTATATGCAATTCACTTGTAAAGAGCAAATATGAGATAAACTCCAGAAAGAAAAAAAACCCTAGATTGAGAAAGTTTTGTGTTGTATACCTACCAATACACAGAAATAGGATGTTCCTATTCTCTTAAATATGTGGACACTATTGGGTAGGAGGAGGGTGATTATACTGACTAAAAGTTCACTAGCAGTGTATCTATTTTGTGCAACATGCAAGTCATTGATTTGTTGATATACTATTATTCCCAACTTCCATTTTACTGATAACTCACAAACAACCTTTCAGGATTACAACATTATAAGAAACATGATGGTAATTGTAAATGATAAAACTGCATTTATTTGATTTCACAGTTTTATATAATAGTAGTATGCATACTTACATAACCAAAGATAATATGATGAGGCTTGGTGGTTAAGCTAATTGTGTTTGCTTTAGTGATGCTGCTGTCTATTGTTTAAGCTCAGGTAAAATCCAGAATTTGAAATGCTATTTTCCAAGCTAAGCTTGATATCGAAACTTTAGCTATTGGAGCAACACAATTTTAAGATTTGTTTTTGTTTCTTCGTGATGTGCATTGTAGTGCAGTGGATATCAGCTCGGATTAAGAAATCAGGGAGCCAGGTTCAAATTCCAGTTGAATTTGTTGCATTCACTTATGTGCAAATATCCTTGAGAAAGGTATTAATTCACCTCTTCTCTCCAGTTATGGGCTAAATAACTGGACAGATTGAGTTCTATAGCTTTGGTAGGCAACCAGTCTACTGTCTACCACAGAAAGTAATGGCAATCTACTGCGGGATAATCTTCTGCCCAATCATGTCTCTTTTAAGACATGATTGTCCAATTGTGCATCAGATATGGCACTTGACTGACTGATTGAATATAATAGCTGAAAACATGATTAAGGCTTCAGCGGAGCATAAAATGAGGGACAAGTTTTATATTGTTATGAAGTAATAAACTGATCCCCCACTAATTACTACTTAATAATATAATACATCTAGCTATGAGTCAAATAACAGGACAGACTGAGTTTTATTTTATACTGGTAACCAGTCTACAGCAGAAAGTAATGGCAACCTACTGCAGGATAATCTTCTGCTCAGTCATGTCTATTTTGAGACATGATCACCCAAAGCGTGTATCACACATGGCACTTGACTGACTGATGTGTTCCTTAAGATGGCCTAGACAGGGTTTCTCAAACCATTTTTCTTCTATTCTTTCATACATTTTTTTCTTTTTTAAAAAGCTTAAAAGAAAAAGAAAACTCATGACTCATAACTGCATTTTCATAACCTCCTAGCTAGTCTTAAACGAAAAACAACATTAAATGCTGCAATCCGCTATGTTCTTAAACTTATTATTAGTATCTGAGAACTAAACATCCTGTTAGGATTCACCACTGGTGATCAATCGGAACAGAATATGATATGCAGATAACACAGGGCTGATAGCAAACATGGAAAGGAAGCTACAAAACATCCGACAGAATATGGTGAAGAAAGGGGGAAAAACAAAGACTAAATATAAACTACAAGAGGACTAAATGCATAGTCATCAACAAAAAGAAGATCCAAAATGCAAATTATAGTTCAGGAATACTAAAATCAAAGAAGGCACAGAAATTGAAATCCTTGGGAACTGTTTTAACAGAGGACAGAAAGTGTGACACTGAAATGCAAAGGTGTATTGAAATGGTCAAAGGTGCATTCCTAAAGCTAAGCAGAGTATTAAGAGACAGAAAAATTTCATTTGAAACAAAGAAAAGAGAACTTAACTGTTACATAATGTCTGTCCTGTATAGCAGTGAATGCTGCACAATATCTTCAAAGATGATGAAGAGACTTGAAGCAGCAGAAATTATGTTCTACAGAGGATCCTGAAGATACCATTGGCCAAAACTGTGAGCAATCACCAAGTTTTGGAGTGAATAGAAACAAAAAGGAAACTTATACTTAACATCAGAACATGTAGTGAAGAAGGAGGACTTGGAGAATCTGACACACACAAAGCGAATAGAAAGAAAGAGGGACAGGCAAAGAAAGTGCATGATATTGTTGATGGTCTTAAGCAATTGGATGGCAGAACAGGGTTAGGGAGAAATAACAAAAAGATAAAACTTATTTACAGATACAAGACACAAAAACGTGTGGAGGACCATTATCACCTACGTCCTGAAAAATATGTGCTCCTTTGTTAGACTAACCTTAGTTAATTTTAAATCTGATGGTGATTATGATGCTGCCGTACGTTTGCTTTTCAAGTTCGTTAGTACAATAAAGTAGTTTTACATCCTAATAGTTACTAGTTTTGTTAAATATTATAAAAGGTCTGATGAATTAAAGTACCAAAAATAGAAAATACAATCAAGTTGATTAACAGAGAAAAATACAGCAGCAAAAACTAATGAGAAAATCAGAGAAAACAAAATACCGTATGACCAGAATGAGGTAAATGAAATACATTCAACAGATATATATATATATATATATATATATATATATATATATATATATATATATATATATATAAAGTAGTGTGTGTGTGTGTGTGTGTGTGTATACATGTATATGGTAGCTTCTCTTGTTGATACCAAAAATGAGAAATCAGTAAATAGTTTTTACACTTATGAAAATTACTCAAGATCTTTCTGAGCCAAATTCATTTACTAAACAACCTCCAGTAATGATTTGTTTATGGTGGTCAATTGCTTGGGCTGCACAAAGCATACCATCTCTCTCAAAATAGCATCACCTGTATGGAGTGTGTCAGGTGAGGAAGTCATCATAGGTTTTAAATTGGGAATGACAGGTTTGTGTGTGTGTAACACTTTTGTATCTCATCATAAATATTTACTGGGAAGAAACAGTCTATAGCTCTCAAGTAAAATTTCATGTTGACGTAATTGCCCATTTTATGTAGTGGAGTCTGGTGGCTTAGAAATTATAAATATTCAGTGGTAAAGAGAACATTACTTGTTTAACATCTGTCGATATTCCTATGATGTAACATTTTAACTATTTTCACTGTTTACATTGTTTGGACTGTTGTCCTCATCTTCACCGTCATATTTCTAACGTTGCGGCCATTGTACACTCCGGCCTTCTTCAGGATCTGTCTGTGTTTATGAGATGAAACATTTTAAATATTTTTGTTATTTACATTATTTGAAATGTTGTCCTCATCTTTATTACCATATTTATGATGTTTCAACTAATGTATGCTCTGGCCTTCTTCAGGATATGTCTATATTTCTGAGATCGGTTACTGTAACTTTTTTCATTGTTTACATCGTTTGAATTGTGCTAACCTTCATTAGCATAGACTCAACATTTTGGCCAGTGTATTTTCCAGCCTTCTTCAGGTGATATTTGTTGGAATTTTGAACCAAATCGTTTATTTAATCCATTATTATTGTTCTATTTCCATCTACCATGCCTTTGGATATCTCAGTTTTAATTCCTCTTAATAACTCAGCTTTCCAAGTATTTATTCCCTCTACTGTGGCCAGGTATTGAACTCACAACTTTTTGAATCAAGTCACATTTGGATTAATCAACTAATCCACTGGCCATGTGTCCCCCAAAATTCACTCACTAATGTTTAGTAGTTGATTGATCCAGAAATGTCTTGACCCAAAGAGATGTGATTTCAATACCTAGCCACAGCAGGGGGCTGGCTGGTTGGTTGGTTTTGTTTGGTGGCATATCAGCTTCTATGGGTTAATCATGAAATATAATAATATATAAATGGTATTGCTGTTTTTTTTATTGTTTGCTTTTAAAAATGTTGATCATTTTATTATAAAACTACTAACAGTATAGCCCGGCGTTGCTTGGGTGCAATGAAAGCTTTAAAACTAATCCATGGTCCTGGAGCTCAGACTCAGCCTAAAGAATATTTGTGTGAAGTTTGGGGAGAATCGGATAAAAATTGTGGATTTGTATAAAGGACATACAGACAGATAAACAGACACACACACACAAACATCTTGCCTTTTATATATATATATATATTATCAATTTTCTGCACTATTGTAAGAACTGCAACCTTGAAACTTCTGAATATCATTTCTTATGTCTTTGTCTATGAGTGTATCAGATTTGATTAAAATCGGACCATTCCTTCTATAACCCGATTTTTTCGATTATCAAAATTTACCGGGGGTACCTTGACACAAAACCTAGCTAAGAACACTTGCAGACACTTGTAGTACAACTGTGTAAATTTTCAAGAAAATCGGTTCAGCTGTTTTGAAGTCTATAGGTAACGGACACACAGACACACACACACAAAGTTCCATTTATAAATAAGTTTAGATATTGTGGCCCTTATCTTTATACAGAAATGTATTGCTGATATTTTTACTACAAAAAAATCTATGTTTATATTTTCATGATATTTTATTTGTGGATATACTATTTACCCATAGCTGAAAGCCTAACAGATGTTACAACCCTGGCACAAGGCAATGCAGAAGGAACAAAAATTGCAAATTTCAATTGTCAAAGATAATTAACTAAAACTGAGATATTCAAAGGTGTGGCATGTGAAATTAGAATAATCTACGCCCATGGACTAAATGAATGGGTTGGTTCAAAATTCTAACAAACATGGTCTAAAAAAAATGGAGTGTTCAGTATATGAAATGTTGTGAATATGGAATAAAGAAGATAACAGTTTGAACAATGAAAATATTGTAAATAATTACTTGTTTATTTTGATATTCCAGAAGAAAACAAAAATGTGAAGTTTTTGACATTTTCTAAGTAAAGCACAATTACAGAATTACTTAAATATGGCTGTAATTCTTTAATGGCACTTAATAAAGTTTTAATTTAATAAATGAAGTCTGTTGGACAGAGAATTTGGAATTAAAACATTAAATTTATAAATGGATATAAAAATAGTGAACAAATAATGCTGTAATTAAATAATGAGAATTAAAAATTAGATGAAATTAAATGGATTCTGATTAAACAAAACAGAAATACAGCAAACTTCCAATGAGAATAATTAATTGATTCTAAGAAAACCTCTGCACCAATCAAAGCCTTGCTAATTGAACATAGTAATACGGACAGGTAATGATTTCCGCAGATATACCAAGATAAAAAGAGGCGTTAGACAAGGATGTGCCTTTTCACCAGATCTGTTCAACTTGTACAGCAAGAATATTTCAAAGATCCGAGAAGTTATGTGTGGATTTGTCATAGAAGGCCACAATTTAAACAACCTAAGGTACGCAGATGATACAGTGCTGATAGCAGACACAGAAAGAAAACTATAAAACCTCCTACAGAAGATAGGTGAAGAAAGTGATAAGAAAGGACTATAAATAAACTGCAAGAAAACTGAATGCATGGCCATCGGTAAAAAGGGCACCCCAATATACCAAATACAGGTTGGGGATATAGAATCAAGCAGGTACAAAAATTTAAATACCTGGAAAGTGTTATAACAGAAGATGAAAACTGCGACACAGAGATCCGAAGCTGAATTGGCATGACAAAGGAAGCATTCCAGAAGTTGAGTAAAGTATTAAGAAACAGGACAATTTCACTAGAAACAAAGAAGAGAGTATTGGATTGCTATGTGTTGTCAGTTCTTCAATATGGTAGTGAATGCTGGACAATATCATCAAAGATGAAGGAAAAACTCAAAGCACCTGAAATGTGGTTCTACAGAAGGATGCAGCAAATATCATGGATCGAGCATGTGAGCAATGATGAGGTTTTGCAAAGGATAGAAACAAAAAGGAAATTAATACTGAGCATCAGGAAGAGACAGCTAAAGTTCCTGAAACATACAATGAGGAAGGAAGACTTGGAGAACCTGATAGTAACAAGCCAGATATAGGGAAAGAGAGACAGGGGAAAGCAGCAGATAACATATTTGAAGGATCCTAATCAGGCGGATGATGGAATGAGGGTTGCATGGTGTAACAGGAGAAGGCATACTAAGAGCCACCAGGGATAGGGAGATGTGGAAAGCCATGATTGCCTACATCCTGAAGGGACAGGGTACATTGAAGAAGAATATAAAAGTGAATGTGTTTGGAGCATGACAAATATCTGTGTGAAAATGAAATCAGCAAGTTATGCTCAAATACTGATCTTGCTTGTAGCATTCACTTTCACACTGATACTTTGGAAGTACATTGATTTTTCTCTTCCTTACTGGTACCAGTTAATTATAAAGATAAATTGGATGTATTTAGCTTGGTGGGTAACTGTTTTGAAATAAGAAAAACTCATCATTTCAAAAGACATAGGCAATCATGACTTTTCAAAGAATTCTTTTCTGTGTTATTTATAAATTACCAAGAGTTCTGTGGAAAGACACTGGTTTTGCATTGCCTTCTTTAAAGTTTTAAATTCAAATTTTCTTTCTCTTAGACTGGTTTCAAGAGATCAATCTACAGTGTTATTTAACCAATGAAAAATAAAAATAGATTCATGCTTTTCTTTTGATATTTGTATAAAAGAGAACATAACCAACTGTGTCTGGATTTGAACTCCGTTTACCAATTCTACTTTCTGTACCAGTAACCATTACACTATCCGCACATCCTGAGAATACTTACATGCTTATATACTCCAAGGATTTTACAAACATTTTTTTTTTTACTCTTCATACATCTGATTCTAAGATTGAAATTCTTTCTCTAAGTTTCATCAAACTTTCCTGCTTCATGTTAGGATCAATATCCATTATTAAGAGAAAATTTCAAATTCCCCAAATATCACATCAAATTCATTTCCATTAATTTTTTTTCATTTGTTTTTTTCTACTTTGTCATTATTTACAACTGGGAGTTGTCCAAATATACATGACATCTTTACAACAATAAAACAATTTTCCTCAGATACAATGAGTACCGAAAAGTTCTCGGCCTGACCAATAAGAATCACCTAATAGGACTATAACTGGTTGATTTGTTGTTTCTTTTTTGATCAACCTTTTCGGTTATTTAAAGTCAAAACATACTTTTAGACTCTAAGAATAATTCTTTTGCAAGTGACGACCGCATTAACAATTTGTAATGACTAATACACTGAGTGCATTGTTTTGCAAAAGATCGCATACATGTTCATATATTCTTTTATTCAAATTCCTAGAAATCTCACCGACATATGTTTTATGATATTTTATTACAGTCTCATGTAAATACCTGTCTCTGATTTTGTGTTGGTATCATTTTAATTAAATTTTATTCTCTTAGAAGTAGTTATAAGAAGCCATTTCACTTCAAGCTAGACAATGAAGCCACTAAGACACATTGATAGAAGACAATTAAGCCACTAAGACACATGCTAGAAGACAATAAAGCCACTAAGACACATGCTAGAAGACAATAAAGCCACTAAGACACATGCTAGAAGACAATAAAGCCACTAAGCTACAAGCTAGACAAAGTCACTAAGCTACAAGCTAGATAATAAAGTCACTAAGATACAAGCTAGACAATAAAGCCACTAAGATACAAGCTAGACAATAAAGCCACTAAGATACAAGCTAGACAATAAAGCCACTAAGATACAAGCTAGACAATAAAGCCACTAAGATACAAGCTAGACAATAAAGCCACTAAGATACAAGCTAGACAATAAAGCCACTAAGCTACAAGCTAGATAATAAAGCCACTAAGCTACAAGCTAGACAAAGTCACTAAGCTACAAGCTAGATAATAAAGCCACTAAGATACAAGCTAGACAATAAAGCCACTAAGATACAAGCTAGATAATAAAGCCACTAAGATATAATAGGTTACTGAATGTTAAAGAAAAGGTAAAAGAAAGAAGCAAAGGAGACAGAGAAGTAAAAATAAAGCAAGAATTAAGACAGTAGAAAACAATTGATATTGCATTTAAATTTTTGAAGATCAAAGTTGACTGGAAAGTTAGAAGCTGGAAAAGAATTCCACAAGTGAAAAAACAAAAAACAAAACAAAATGCTAACTTATGCTTGGTTACAGCTACCCATTTCAACTCCAAAGTGATTAGACCTTTTTTCCAATCTCACCCTATGCTTATAAGTTTAGGCAACAAAGCAGAAAGTTTATCAGAACAATTACCATGAAAATATTTATAGAAAAAGCATATGAAAGCTCCTTTACAGTAATAGGAAAGTAACTGAAGGTGAGTTGTCAGGACAGGACCAGTAACATAGCAGATTTTTCTTTGTATTTTACAAGGAAATTCTAAATATATAGTAGAAGCATCAAACCAGATGTAGCTGCAATATTCAAAGGAAGGATGAATGGTAGACTCATAAATATGTAAGAGAAATTCTGGTGAGAAAAATTGTCTATCAAAACACCGAGACCCAACTTTCATTCTAACAATTGATTTAACATAATCTTTCCAGTTCATGCTAGAAGAAAACAATAGCCCGAGGAGGTACAATGAATCACTCTTCTGCAGGTTAGCATATGGAGGTTGCTGATGGAAGGCAAAAGAGGTTTTCTCAGATAATTAAAAGAGAACAGTTACGTTTTGCAGGCATTAAAAATAGCAAGCCATTCCTTGGTTAACAAAATAAAGTAAATCACTTTTTAAATCAGCTGCCAAAAAGAATGTGCAATACAAAATGCGATGGATAAATTATCATGATTCTATATTTTTAGGTGTATGGTTAGGTCTTGAAGCTTATCACAACGTGCTTGGTAAAATAAAGGAAGGTAAAGAAGTTGTTGGGTTTTACCTATTTATTATACATTAATGTTTCGAGATCAAAATCTCATCTTCAGAATGATAGGAGAGTTTGTTTTCATGTTCATCCGTGAACCTATTTTTACTTTTGCACGTGTGCATTGTTTCTTTTTGATTTTATTGACTGCATCATATAGTAGGGTCAGTTAAGCACCATTTGTGAGAAAAAAGAGCACAATGATGCAATTCACTCTACTAGAAATTTGAAAACAGCATGCTGTACTGCTTGGATTTAACTCTAGAAGCTCCAGTAGAAACATTTCAGAGTGTTTGGGTGTCAAGCTAAGAATTGTGCAGAAAATTAAGAAAAAATTGGATGAGTCTAATAGTGATTACAAAGGTGTTCAGAGTAATCAATAGTGATGGAAGCATTATACGTCCATTCATCTTCCCACAAGAACGCAGACTTGACACAGAGACATACATCAAGTACCTTGAGAAGGTGTGTTGTACTGGGTCATGAGGGTGGCTGCTGAGAGAAACTATGTCGAATAACAAGACTCTGCATCATGTCTCACAAGTAGAAGAACCCAGTCATGGTTTTCAGAGAATTTCTGCAACCACAGCGCTCTTTATATCTGGTCACCTATCTCTCCAGACTGCAATCCACTGGATTATTATGTGTGGGCGTGTAGTTGAGGGAGAGATCAAAAAACTCCTTGTAACACCAAAGATTAACTTAAGACAAGGATTATGGCAGCATGTTACCAGCTAAAACATGGAAACTATCGAGAAGTGATGCAAGAGGTTCAGTTGTAGTCTGGAGGATGAGGCTGAAGCCAATGACAATTTTATTAAATTTTATTCAAATTTTATTCAAATTTATTAAATTATTAAATTTACTATTTAGTATTTCAGTATATTTTGTGTAATTTTGGTAAAAATGTCTGTTAAAATGAGATGTCAGTGTTATTTTCATGTTTGTATAATTTAGAGGACAATTTACCCATCACAACCTGTATGTTTGTTTGTACATGTATATATATATATATATATATATATATATTTAGTGTACTGAGGCAGCAGATAATTTTCTGAACATATACTGTTAAATATAACAGACAATGAATGTCTATTATGTTTAATCATGAGCCGTTCTAAACATTGTATTTTGGCTTTAATTTCAGTTGAAAATAATAAAATATATAAAACAAATTGCATATATATATTGATATTTATAATTATATACATACACATTTCACACACATATATATATAAATATTTTTTTTAAACATATACTGTTAAATATAAGAGACAATGAATGTCTATTATGTTTAATCATGAGCCGTTCTAAACATCGTATTAAGCTGAGAACCAACTTAATAAAAAATTTTCCTAATGTTGGAGAATTGTTTTCTTTATTTTTAACTGAAATTAAAGACAAAATATGATGTTTAGAATGGCTCTTGATTAAACATAATAGACATTCATTGTCTCTTATATTTAACAATTCTCTCTCTCTATATATATATATATACATACACACACACACGATATAGCCATATCACGTTAAATACACTGGTTCTCGCTCAATCGCTGAAGTTAAGCAATGTTGAGCCTGGTCAGTACTTAGATGGGTGACCGCTCTGGAATACCAGGTGCTGTAAGCGTTTAGTGACAGATATGCATTGTGGTGCAGTGGATGTCAGCTCGAAAGGGAAAATTGGTGAGCTGAGTTCGAATACTAGTTGAACACTCTGCATTCACTTACGCACTAGTACCCTTGGGAAAGGTATTAATCTGTCCCTTCCCTCCTGTTATGGGTTAAATATCTGAGGTTTGCTGTTCATGCAATCAGTGGTGAACTTCTGCACCAATTGTTTGTTATCAGCAGTTCCAAAAAGTGTGAATGGTGCTACACAAGCCTTCACCACTCAAAACAATTCTTTGTGTGGTAGTCTAACAGAGTTAGACACTCATATGTTGAAATCAATAGGAGAGTTCATAATATACATACACACACATATATATATATTCACACCAAAACACACACACACACGCACATACAAAATAAAGTAGAATAAATTACAAGAACTATGTGCACATAGACACGCACACACCATCAGATAAATCAGATAGATAAAACAACAGTAATGAAATTGATCCTCTTCAGCCCAGTCAAAGGAACGGTCACTAAGATAAACCACACATACAAGCAGACTGATATCATCAGACCAAAAAAGCCCTAACTAGAATACACACACACACAGCAGCAGACAGCCAGCCAGGAATAGCCATTTTTTGAAAGGCCGAGAACACACTCGGACAGACAAAATCTTCTCTGCCATTCTGAAGATGAGATTTTAATCTCGAAATATTAATGTTTAATAAATAGGTAATACCCAAACAGTTCTTTATTTTCCTTTATTTTACTCAACGCATTGTGACAGCCTTCAAGACATAGCCATATAACTATTTTACACAATGCTTCAAGCAAATTACAAAACTTTACTATATATATATATATATATATATATATATATATATGTATTAATTCTCACAAGTATGTCATGAATAGAATAATATACATTTTTAGGATAGGCAATAAATATAAACATAATTTCACATAATTTTGAATATATAAATACAAAAATAATTTATCAAAGTAAAAACACTAAATATATATTAAATGAACATAAAATAAAAAAATTGAAAAATAAATGCAAATAATAAAATTCTAAATGAATCAGTAATGAAATAGCAAACCAATAACTAAAAATAAAGGAGTGAAAAGGGTCAGAAAAATTTCCAAAATTTCCTATTCAAAATTACCAAGACAAACTGCAACTCATTCCCTCACCAGATATTTGCCTCCCTTAAATTTCATTGCTATCCAAACAAAGAATTGGCAATAGAAAGCAACAAATATAACGGTTATTTTCATTTCCAGATTCCTTCTGAAGTCTGTTACTAAAGAATTAATTGCCAAAATTTTAATAATTATAATCCACACTAACATTTATGATATTGATCCAAGTCTTAGATGTCTGGGAGAATATTGTTATGCCTGAAGCTTCTAACAAACTAATATTTCCTCTGGCGCCCTCTTTTCACAAAGTTTGGCGGCAACTTCTTTTTCTTTAGTTTCTTTAAGAAATCTCTTTTTTTAATTTTTTATTTCTCCGACAGAATCATATTGACTGAAGACAAGAGAATGACATTGTGACTGAATTAATTCACTTGTAAAGAAAGTGAGTAATTTCTAAGTCTCTTTAAAAAGATCCTGATACAATCAATATTTTTGTGAAAAACAACTGATGGCCATTACTTGTGATTCTCAACCAAGTCCTGTGCAGATTTTCTCTTAATATTATGCAAAGTTCATAAGACAATCCAAAATGAAATCAATTTGATATTGCTGAAGCTAATTAATCCAGACCTCCATCGAGATTTTTGTTTTTAATTCAATTTAAACTGAACCTATTATTGAGCAATTTTTTTTTTTTGTCTCTCACTTTTAACTGATTTGCAAAGGTTTCATCTGTGATTCTTGGAGCATTTATATCATAGCCTACAAATCTTTAAAACTAAATTCCAATTTGATATCTGTGCATTGTGAGCAATCTAAAGTTGGGGACAGGAGACAGATAAGTGAGTACAATCTACAGGTGATAAAATGATAGAGAAATAAAAGTAAATACTTATTAAAATTAACAGTCACTGATGTTTCACCTTAGAAATTTGAATACTATTACATTTAATACAACTAGTGTAAAAAAGGCATTCACAATGACAAAATTGGAATTTGGAGAAGAAAAGAATATTATAATATGGCTAAATTAGCATAATTCCAACCAGTACATTCTTATAGTTTAATTGGCAAGTTACTGTCTTACAAAGGTAATCTCAAAAAACTAAGAATTGAAAATTCAAATTTAATTCGAAGTTTATTCTTATAAAACTGTACATTTCCATTATAATTTATGCATGGACAATAATGGAACATATGTTAGTTAATATAAGCTGTTGTATATGTGCATTATAATGCAGATTGAGTTCTATAGCCTTGGCTGGCAACCAGTCTACCATAGAACACAATGGCAACCTACTGTGGAATAATCTTCTGCCAAGTCAGTCAAGTCTCTTTTAATCTATTTTTTATGGCTTATCAACCTTTTGCTGCTTATTTAAAGTTGAAATATTTTTTGAATTGTACGAATATTTCTTTTTTTTTCTGACTGAATATTGCATCAATTTTTGAAAGAAAATAACAATGTTTTTTCCACCCATTACAAGTTCTACTATTTTACCCATAGTTGGGGAGGAGACAAAAAGAAGAAATAAACCAGATTGGGATTTGAACTTTGCTCTCTCATGAGTCATTCTGAGCTGCTATCCATTACAACACCTGCACATCCACATTGAATATTGCAAATGTATTAAGCTGAGGCATAAAACAGTTTATTCAATTATAAATTCTCTATTATTTGTTATAATTTGTTGCCACCTCTTCAGGCAGTGCTTTGATAGATACTGAATAAAATTCTGCAGGTCTTGAAAAATTTTCAGCAATTTAACAGGTGAAGAGGCTCATCCCCTTGTTTCCTGTTTAGGATGTGGTTTCCGGTTTTCTCTTTTCCAATCTTCTCACACTTTGTTTTTTAAATCGGAGTAGATAGACTAAACTATTGCCTGGTTCACACTCCACCCACGTCGATTGAACAGGTTAAGAGGCTCATCCCTTGTTTCCTGTTTAGGATGCGGTTTCCGGTTTTTTCTTTTCCAGTCTTCTCACTGTTTTCTTTTTTTTCAATTGGAGTAGATAGACTAAACTATCGCCCGGTTCACACTCCACCCATGTCTATTGAACAGGTTAAGAGGCTCATCCCTTGTTTCCTGTTTAGGATGCGGTTTCTGGTTTTCTCTTTTCCAATCTCTTCAATCTTATGTAACCCCCTGCACATCAGTGGCGTTACCGCCTTGCTTGGAGTGATATAAAAAAAAAACTTGAATCTGGTTTTCATTACAAAAAATTTACCCGCATTTATGGGTTGTTGTAGCAATAAATTGGTTGGCATTAATGTGCAAATTAATTGAAACAACTGTTTAGTTTTCTTTCTTTCAACATACAGTCACTTTTAGACACACTCAAGTGACAGGGTGCAATTAATTTCTTTTTTTTGTCCCCTCAGATTAGGTAATTTGCACTGGTGTACAGTAATATGAATCTGTTTTTGGAGTGTATGATAAAATTTGTTTAACCTTGAAATATATTACGTCATCCATGATTGCATCAGATTTTTATCACACCCAGACATTATTGTTTCTACTGTTGATTACATGACATCATGGTCTGCAATGGACTTTACTCCAAGGAAGCCTATGAAATTCCAGCTTATTTCTTTTTACCATGGTCTGCAATGGACTTTACTCCAAGGAAGCCTATGAAATTCCAGCTTATTCTTTTTAATTCACTTCCTGCTTGGAAAAATAAGAACCCCAAAAGACATAAATATCTAGCATTTCTAAAGAAAACTTCAAAATTCTGCATAAATTAAGTTTTTGCAAAATCAATGAATTAAACAGATTCAAATTATAGCAGAAATCTTATTAGAATATCTTCTGTTAATTAATCAGATTCAGACAAAACAAAAAATGTCTTTTCATAGAAAACTATCATTATGATAGGATGTCCCTACTGAATTAAAAATAAAATTTTATTATATTGTAATTTATAGAGAAAGATAAATATTACACAGCATTTTAAAAATATGGGAAATTATTAATCTGCAGAGTTTCAGCTTTGAAGTCTGTATAATTATCAACTTAAAAAATGTTATTATCTTGAAGTAACACACTTTAGAATTGAGCGGGGCATCTTTCTGTGAAATATTCACACTAATTTTGTGTCTACTATGATGTTTATATATAAGGTATGAATAAATTATGAAAGTATTAGGTGGTTATAAATATAATGGCCAATTTCAGAAACATAATTCTATCCTTAAAAAATAAACTGTAGAAATGTTGAAATTAGTCAAAATATTGAGCCTTGCACATCCTCTGCCATCAATTGACAAGATTATTTATTCCTCATTGATAAAAAGTTTTTGGCTGTGACACAACAAAATCTTTGAAAGCTGTTTCCATCACTGATTTGAACCTAAAAGTTTTACCATATAAAATGTGCTTACATTCTTTAAAAAATGATCATCAGTGGATGAAAAAACAGGAGTATATGAAGAATATGGTAAAGTCTTATATCCCAAGTCTGGGAGTTTTTGCAACATGATTCTTGCAACATGTGTGTACATATATTCATGGAGCAGAATTGAACCACCTTGATTCACCAATGAAGGTCACATTTTTTGCAGGCATGCATGCATTTCAGCAAATGATTGCCGTAAAGCTCAGCATTAATGCTCAGATTGGCTTCCAGGAAGCTGCAATAGATAACACCAATTACAGACAACAAGTTATCATAATCTGTTGTTAATGCAACTTTGGCTTTGGAAGATGTTTGATGGACTCATCACAATCAAACCAGTGACCTGATTGTTTACTGTCGTGATAAATGATCCACTTTTCATTACAAGTGACTGATTCGGTCAAGAAAGAGATCATTGTTATCAAGCACACTTCAAAATACCTGTGTTTTTGATTTTCATTGAGATCATGAGGAATACATTTATCCAGAATTTTCCTTTTGCCAATTCTCTGCAAATGGTGTGAGACTGTTGCAGTGTTGACACCGAGTATCTGAAACATTTCTCTGACACTTTAATATGGGTTTTCTCCAACAGCTGCTTGTAATTGTTTGTTGTCAAGACTACATTACCATCCTCTACCTTCTTTATCTTCAAGGCTCTTATCACCAGTACAGAACTTCTGGAACCATCTTCATACTTCTGATCACTTGGGGACCCTTCTCTCAATGCTCTGTTGATATTGGCAGACATTTTGGAGGTACTGTGCTCATGTTTGAACTTATAAAAGAAAAATAAACAAAGATCATGTTTTGTCATATTCATAATTAACGCTTAAATTCTACGCTTCAAGAATATTTCTGTCTGAAAATAAGTTAAACATTATTAAAGAGAACACATTAAATATTGTATATAACAAAATTAACATAATACCCTGAATACTAAGTAAAAATGGCTTTGCAAAATACGACTTTTCAAGTGGCTATAATTTATATACCAACCTAATATCAAGTGGGCACCTCGGTGTGGTATAATGGTTGGCAAAGTTGTCTCGCTAGAATCATTATAACCGAGTAGTGAGTTCGATCCTCACTAGGTACCCCCTACTTTTGGCTGTGTGTTACGTCTAAGCTATTCTTAGAAAATTACCTTCCTCTAGGTTTGGGGGTTGGGCACTGGGCTCCCTGCTCCATAAAAAATAGAGTTTGTTACGGAAACAGCAAAAACGCTGCCCTACACACCACTAAGTTTTTTTTTTTTATTAACATCAAATAATTAGTCGAAGCGGCAGTTAGTGAAAGTCAGCAATATAGTATGAGGTGCAGCCAAATGTAACTGTACAAGTCAAAATCATTAAAAAATTTTCCTGTGTCTTGTCTATTTCCTACTTTATGAAAACTTGTAATAAGAAAAACGACTAAAAATAAAAACAATTTTTATAAAACACTTCAATAATTTCTAATATATTACCATGTGGGATTTACACATTATTTGCTTTTTTTCATTTTTCTTTCAATTTTATTTGTGAACAAGTTGAATATTTTATCTCTCTCAGTCTTCCATATATCCATCACTTGCTCATCCAGCTACGGGTTTAGTAGTAGAGTACATTTGATGCTTCAGCTCTGGGTGGAAGCCAGTCTAAGTTCAAAAGCCATAGGGAAGGTATTGTCTTTTCTAAGAAGTCATGCTAATTCACAAGAGGAATCTGTAGTGTGTCATGATTCAGCATGTCTTTAAGTGACATGGTATTTAAAAGATAATCTAGTTTCCAAAGAAAAAAGAAATAATTATTCCTTTATTATTTTGGCTTTTTATAAAGGCTAAAGTATAATGTTTCAAATTAGAATAAAAATTATAAAAGAAAAAAAAGATGTGGAGAGCTATAATCCTTTATATCTTGAAGAGCCACGGCCTTTAATAAAATAATTCTCTATTTCATATTCTAAAAATTCTTACTCAAATATGCGTAAGGTCTTAGTATGTCATGTACCATGTCTCTTTAGGATGTAGTTTATTAAAGCTCTCAACATTTTCTTGTCAATTGTAGCTCTTAATAAAGTTTCTTTTTTTTACCATAAACTGTTCTGCCATCCATTCACACAAGGTTGAGATTAGTAGCTTGATTGCCACCTATCTCTTATGTACCTTCTTTAAGTGAGAAATTTCTGAGTTCTCTTTCTTCATGTGTTCCAACAATTCCACCTGTTTCTTTATGACTAAGTATGTATCCTTTTTTTTTCTATTTTTTGGAAGATTTCTTTGTTGTTTACATCCTTCATCCAAGTTTTGTAAAACAACATTTCTGTTGCTACCGGTCTTCTCACTGTCTGTGATGAAATTACCCAGCATTTTGAACAATCATGACAACAAGCAGCATAACTTCATATCTAATAAAACACCAAATTCATCATTTACAATTTATGGAATACAATATATTTCTATATTATCATCTATTTTGTGGGGTCTCTTATAAAAAAAATAATCTTTCCAGGATTTAAGCAGCAGGTTAAGAAACTTTTTAAGGAAGTTCAATTTTAGAAATATTGTGTAGTCAAATAATACAAGACACAAATCAATATTATGCTGAAAAAGTGTGTCGTACTCATATCTTAAGACCAAGCTAAAGTAAATCAATTATGAACAAATCAATTCTATTGAATTGCTTAAAAGTAAAAAGAAACAAGAATCACATTTACATCTGGAATTCTATATATTTTGTGATTTACAGTTGATGACAGCAGTAATAATTATAATGTTTCACACAGAGGAAAACAATAGACTTGATTCTGAAAGCAAAGCTGAACATTAGAATTGATCAGTCAATTTTTCTTCACTCACAAAGTATATCACACTAAAATTTAGATTTATTGATATAATTAAATTCAACATTTTATACACACAATACATATATGTAATACACACACACACATATAATACACAAATACGCACATATAACAAACACAAAAAATATGCGCACATACACACACATATATATATATATATATATATATATATACACACACACACACATTATATCCACCATATAATAAATACACAAACACATATACACCATGCCCACACATATAATTAATGCACACACACACATATATATATATATAACACATCACTCAATAAGTCTTGGGCCTGACATATAGATGGCACCACTAATAAAAATACATATAATTTTTATGAAGCACTAACCTTCAAATAGCATGTGACAAAATTTTGGCCAAATGGAATTATTAATTTACAAAGGTGGATGATGGAACGAGTGTTGCATGGTGTAACAGGAGAAGGTGTGTTAAAAGCCACCAGGGATAGGGAGACGTGGAAAGCCATGATCGCCTACGTCCCGAAGGGACAGGGCACATAGAAGAAATGAAGCTACTGTTGCAAATTTTCAAAACTATGGAAAAATCTGAATTTTGTGTGCTGATAGAACATTTCTTTCTAATAGGAAAATACTGTTCAAGAAAAGCAATGTTTTGATAGGTGTTATTTGGACTCTGCTCCATTGGAAACAATGGTTAAAAGTTGATATACTGACTTTAAACACAGTTGTACAGACACAAAAAAATGTTAAAAGCTCAGGTTGCTCAAAATTGACAGTTGTCACAGAAAATACCAAAAATTTCACATACTAGTTTTGGCCAATCATAAATTGAAGTTGTGTGAGATAGCAGAGGAGTTGAACATATCAGAAGGCAGTGTATTCACCATTTTGCATGAACATTTGTAAATGTGAGAGCTGTGTACAAAGTGGGTACCACATCTGCTCACAGTTGATCAAAAACAACAATGCGCTGACAATTCTGAGTGTTGTTTGCAAGTGTTTCAATGCAACAAGAAGAATGTTTGCATAAATATATGTCAATCGACGAAAAATGGATCCACCACATCACTCCATAATGTAAAATTGGCAGTCAGCTGAGTGGACAGCAGCAGGTGAAAGCTGTCCAAAAAGACCAAAGACACAGACATCAGCAGGCAAGATTTTGGCCTCCATATTTTGGGATGTGCAAGGTATTTTGTTCATCGATTACTTTGAGAAAGGAAGCAAAGATTATATAGCATTAATGGTACATTTGAAGAAAAAAGTTGTTAAAAAAAACGGCCACAAATAAAGAAGAAAAAGTGATTTTTTGCCAATGACAACATTATGTGTCACAAGTCGATTGCAATAATGTCAAAACTACATGAATTGCACTTTCAATTGCTTCTGCATCCACCCTACTCTACAGATCTGGTTCCCAGAACCTACTGGCTGTTTGTAGAACCTCAAAAGAATGCTCCAGGGAAAGGGATTTGGCTCCAATGAAGAAGTGATATAAAAAACTGAGGTGTATTTTGAAGCCAAAGACAAATTGTTCTACAAAAAAGGCATCAAATTGTGAGAGAAGCATTGGAATTAGTGTATTCTTCTAGAAGGAGACTATGTTGATGAATAAAGTCAAATTTTGCCTTGTTGTTTTATTAGTTAAACCCAAGATTTATTGAGTGATGTGTTTATATATATATATAAAGTTGTGAAATAATTGATACCACTTTGAACATATATATTCAAAAAAACTATCAATAATTTCACAACTTAATACACAGTATGAACTGAATTTCCGTCTGTAATTTTCACTTTATAGCATTCTTGTGTGATTAATTTTCACCATGGAATTAAGTGCATTGACAATGCAATATGCTTAAATAAAATATTGTTCAAAATAAATGTTTTTTGCATTATAAGACCATAGACTTATTGATACATGTATCTCTGAGTTTATGTATATTTGTGTATATATATATATATATGCTTGTATGCATGAATATACATACATTTTTGTATGTATGTGTGTGTGTGTGTGTCTATAGAGATATAGATATAAAATATATGACAGACTTGTCAGGTATTATGTATATGTTTCTGTGCCAATTATTTTTTCATTTTCACTTTAAATATTGAAGTTCTGTCTGCAATAAAAAAAATGATTTATAAATTAATATAAGTCTAGATTTCTTTATGTCATATTTAAGAATATAAATTAAAAAGTTAACAATAATGCTTACTTTTTCTTTATCGCTATCTTTTTAAGGACATGTCTGTATTTAGACTCCCACATTTGTAGTTATTCTTTTATGAATTACAATTTTTCAAATGTCACCCTTACCCATACGACTCTTTATCACTTTTTAATAGTTGTATTCTATCTACCATCCTTCCATTCTAACTTCTGCTACTGACAGTTACATTTCCATTCTTACCTATGTGAGTGTTTTATCACTGTTTAATACATAAATTAGTTGCAACAGAAAATAAAAAATGAAAACTCCATTTATATTAAGAAGTAATAAGCATATAAAAACAACTGTCTACAACCCAACATATTTATTCTGATATCTAGCCTTTAAATAGGTGTCTGAATTTAATGACTTTTACGAGTTAATATTTGGCTCAAAATGTTTGTTTGAAACAGAAAAGAAAGTCTTGGACATCTTATATAAGTATTTACATAGTAATTATTCTGATGAGCTTTCCTTATTGAGATCCCTACTTCAAAAGTTTAAGGGCAGTACTAGATTACAGACTCCTTCCTGTCTCCCATCAGCCTGGCTGATGATAAACCTACCTAAGAATGACTTGTTGCACTTTTTTGGTCTAACATTCTCAGCTGATATGAAATTGAAAATCTTAAAGAAGGAAATTACTGGAAAGTAATTGAAACTCACCTGAAGTGAGCGGAATGTGCAATGTTCCTCATGCCAATGACATTTCCACCGAGCTTCTATCTGGCATATAACTTCATTAAATTTCTTTTAATGAGTTCCTCTCCAATTTACACTACCAGCCATAATTATTAGCCCACCTGAGTGTTTTATAAAAAATGATGTATTTCATCCTATTTTTTAGTATTTATTGCCAAGTGAATAATTGTAAATGAAAATAGAACGATTCTTTTGTTATTACTGCACAATAACATGTGCATCAAATGAATTTATAAATATTTAATAATTAACTATATTAGTTTCATCAATGAAAGAATGAAGAAAATTTAGGGTGATTCGGACGAGTTCATCTTAGCTTCCATGCCTTGTAAAATTTTTGCAAAGAAATAATAACAAAAGAACCATTCTATTTTCCTTTGGCAATGAATACTAAAAATAGTACGAAATACATCATTTCTTTTAAAAAACTGGGGTGGCTTAATAATTATAGCTGGTAATATATATTTAAATTGGGGTCATCAGGAGAGAATATGCACTGTTTCGGGACCTTCTTCTCAACAGTCTCACTTGCACACTGGCACCCTCTTCACTGATGTGAGGCTCCATTATAATGATATACTAGTGTATTGTAGATATACTAGTTCAAATGTCTAACAGCAAAATTAGATTTACAAAAAATCTATACTGAATCCATTGCTAAGTCTGCTGCTACGAAAGACAGGTCATGGTACCATGTTAGATAATCTTTCTTTCCAGAATTTCTATTGCATATTCATAGGTCTACCATTTGTCCATGTTTTGAATATTACTGCAGCATCTGGTTCTGTGGTCCTTCTGTATATTTAGAGATTCTTGGTATAATCCAACAGAGAATCAGCAATATTCTTGCTCTTGGCATGGCATCTCGGCTTCAGTCACTTTTCTACTGCCATAGTTTAGCTTCCCTGTGCATTTTCTATAAATGCTTTCATGAAAATTGTTTGGATGAACTCTTCACTATTGGACCAACATTTTATGAATTTAGGTGAATTACTAAATAGACAGCAAAGTCTCATCAATTTACAGTTGAATTCATGAGATGTATCTGTTAGTTTTAGGCTAACAGTTCATTCTATCGCACTTCTCATTTGTGGAACTTTCTTCTGGCTTTGTGCTTTCCAGCTAACTTTAATCTTCAAAAATTTAAATGCAATGTCAATTCTTCTTTCTCTGTAATGTTTCTCTTTTTTTTTTCCTTGTTCTTTTACAATTAGTAACCTCATGTGTTTTTTGTGGTTTCACTGCCTTGCATGAGATCAGTCAGTCAGTCAGTCAGTTAAGTGCCATACATTTACATGCTTGGGTGATCATGTCTCAAAACAGACATGACTGACTGGGTAGAAGATTATACTGCAGTAGGTTGCCAGTGCTTTCTGCAGTAGACTGGTTGCCAACCAAGGATACAGAACATAATCTGTCCTGCTATTTAACCCTTAACCGGAGGGAGAAGGCATGGATTAATACCTTTCATATGGTAAGTGAATGCATTGAATTTAACTGGAATTTAAACTTGGCTGTACAACATGATTTTACAAAAATTCTCAGTTTCACTGTTGAAATTACTAATTGTAACCATAAGTTCTATGCTAATTTTTTTCTTTCATGTTTCTTGCTTAAACTCGTTTCTGGCTTGCTGCCAACTATAATCATAAAAAATTTAAATACAGTGTCAAGTCTCATCTTCTGTCTTCTTGAATTGTTATTTTTTTATTTATTTATTGTTCTCTCTGTTTATTTCATATTTAATAACCCCTTGCATACTAGTGGCATTTATTGCTTTGGGTGAAATTATTAAAAAGAATTAAAATACATGACTGAGCTACAAATGCACACACTTTAAGGTGGATAGAAGACACATAAATACATTCACATGCTTGGGTGATCATGTCTCAAAAGAGACATGACTGACTAGGAAGATTTTACTGCAGTAGGTTGCCATTGCTTTCTGCAGCAGACTGGTTGCCAACCAAGGATACAAAACATGGACACACCATAAAAATTTCTGATAGAAATTAAATGCAAATTAAATAAAACCTTAATAAAAAAGGTGACTATATAAAAAATAAGAGAATAGGTCTGTTTATTGCGTTTTCTTTTGACTGGAAAGTTTAAAAATTAATTCTAAAAATAAAGTTAGATGTTTAGTTGATAAAAAATGGCTTGAATAAATTTGATCTGTAAAAGATTGTATAAGTGAATCTCAGCTGTTATTGTGAAAAATAAGATGAGACCTGACAGTTTAAAATACATGTATAAAGTTTGGTTTTCAAATTTGTTAAAATGTCTCTAAACTTGTCTAAATTCTTCTATGTGCCCTGTCCCTTCAGTACATAGGTGATCATGTCTTTCCACGTTTCCCTATCTCTGGTGACTCTGAGCATGCCTTCTCCTGTTACACCATGCAATCCTCGCTCCATCATTCACCTGATTAGATCCTTCAAATATGTTATCCGTTGCTTTCCCCTGTCTCTTTTTCCTTCTATCTAGCCTGTTCATATCAGGTTCTCCAAGCCCTCCTTCCTCGTTGCATGTCCCAGGAACTTCAGCTGTTTCTTCCTGATGCTCAGTATTAATTTCCTTTTTGTTTTCATCCTTTCTAAAACCTCGCCATTGCTCACATGCTCGATCCATGATATTCGCAGAATCCTTCTGTAGAACCACATTTCAGGTGCTTCAAGTTTTTCCTTCATCTTTGATGATATTGTCCAGCATTCACTGCCATATTGAATGACGGACAGCACGTAGCAATCCAGTACTTTCTTCTTTGTTTCTAGCGAAGGCAAGTTTATACAATAAAAAGGTGACTAAAGAAATAATAGACTAGGTTTGTTTGTTGCGTTTTCTTTTGAGTGGAAAGTTTAAAAATTAATTATAAAAATGGCTTGAATAAATTTGATCTGTAAAAGATTGTATATGTAAATCTCAGTTGTTCTAAATATTGTGAAAATTAAAATGAAACCTGACAGTTTAAAATACATGTATAAAATTTGGTTTTCAAATTTGTATAAAAGTCTCTAAACTTGCCTCAATAAATTTTGCAAAAAGCAATGTTTAAGAAATACATTCTGTGATTTTTTAAAACAATGGGGAAAGTGAATTATGAACACAATGTATCAAGTTTTTGGTTCAATTGGAAGCCAATTCATAGCTATTTAAGAAGTCTGTCTTGTCAAACCAGTAGAAGGGACTGAGCTTTTACATGTGAAGGTGGTTGGCTGGTTGTTGGGAGGTTGATAGCAGAGAGCATTCACAGGTAAGTTGCTAGCAGCTGCTAGGAAAGCAAATAGCTGATGGGTTTCAGCATTCACTAGGACACCACCAACAACTATTACAATGGCAAAAGAGAAGAAGAACAAAAAAAAACTAAAAACCAATCATGTTACTGCTGCAAACAAAAAAGAAATAACAGAAGAAGAAAGAAAAAATGAAAAAAAGCCAACCACAAACAAGAAGCTGAACAGAAAATAAGCAAAATAAAAATTCATTAAGATTCATGAAATTAGAAGCATATGAGATTTATCTCAATATTGTTGTTCATTTTAAAGACAATTGTTTAAATTACCCAGCAATGCTTGTGAATTTACCATCCTCCTCAAATATTACTGACTCTTGAATGTATGAAAATAAGTGAATAGTTTGTGGAAAAAAATAAAATTTTCATTTTTTATGAATCTAACACATTGTCATTTTAGAGCTTGTTATCTTGTATAATTTCAAGACGCACATCGGAAAATTTTCAGCAAACTTATATTTAAATTCTGAATTCTGCTTTATTGTTTTTTCCGCCATTTGCTAAATGTATGTTTCTTTTCAATTTCACATCAGAATAGGAGTCTTGTTTTGTTTTCATTTGCACCTTTTACAATAATTAGGATAAGAAATGTAAAATTTTCTCTTCACTCTCCTCATAATAAATTTTTTTTAACACATAGACAAAAAGTGTTTCATTATACCTATTCATTATTTATGGGTCAATAGACTTGTGTGTGTGTATATATATATATATATATGCAAGAAGATACATCTAAAGACATAATTGACTATATATTTTTTCGTTAAGTGTACATAGTCATTCATATAAATATATATGCAGGATAAACATGCATATGAACACATACACAGAATTATAGAAAAAGATTTGGAAACGTTGATGGTCAGTTGATAGGCTTGGTCAGTCATGAACCCATTTCTGTCAAGTCTCAAAAATCTTATTATATACATAAATCACCATGTGATTTTTATAGGTATATATTACTTTTGAACTCTGAATTCAGTATTTGAGATTTCAGCCAATATTTCTTCACAGCTATTTATAAAGGCTTAACTCCTTCGCTTGCCAATACTAACAATTTAAAAATAGAAGTAGCTGGATCCTTAAAAGTAGCCTTTAGTAGCTTACATTTTAATACTAAGATATTTATTTATAGAAGGTTGTTTTTTTTTTATGATATAATAGCAGACACAGAAAGGAAAATATAAAAAGTCCTACAAATGATAATAAAGGAAAGTGAAAAGAATGGACTTAACATCAGTTATAAAAAAACATAAATTTATGGTTGTTAGCACAAAAACAGACAACACAAAAATGAGATATTGGAGATATCAATCAAGTACAAAATTCCAGTTGAATTCCTTGCATTTACTTACCCACAACTCTCCTTGAGAAAAGATATTAATCCACTTCTTCCCTCTAGTTATGGGCTAAATAACAGGACAGATTGGGTTCTATAGTCTTGGTTGACAACCAGTCCACCACAAAAAGCACTGGCAACCTACTGCGGGATAATTTTCTGCCCAGTCAGTCGTGTATCTTTCGAGACATGATTGCACTAGCATGTATCACATATGGCATTTAACTGACTGACTGATTATAATAGTTGGAAACATGATTAAGGCTTCTACTGGACATAAAGTGGGGGATTGGTTTTCTATTGCTATGAAGTAATAAACTGATCCCCCACAAATTACTACTTATTAATATCTAATCTAAACTTATTTATAAATGGAACTTTGTCTGTCTGTGTGTATGTGTGTCCATTACACACATTTCATTAAAATCGGCTGAACCGATTTTCTTGAAAATTTACACAGTTGTACTATAAGCATCTGTGAGTGTTCTTAGCTAGGTTTTGTTGAGGTACACCCGATAAATATTGAAAATCGATAATCGAAAAAATCGGGTTATAGAAGGAGCGGTCCGATTTTAATCAAATTTGATGCACTCATAGACAAAGACATAAGAAACAATATTCAGAAGTTTCAAGGTTGCAGTTCTTACAATAGTGCAGAAAATCGATAATATATATATATATATATATATATATATATATAAAAGGCAAGATGTTTGTGTGTGTGTGTTTGTTTATCTGCCTGTATGTCTGTATTTTTTATTTTAGTTTTTGCTTCGGGTTTGGCTCTAAGTAGGTATAATTGTAGTTCTTAGTCTCAGCCTTGATACCATTTCCTCAGAGGACTTATTTAGCCTTCAAAATTCAGTTTACGACGAAAAAAACTTATTTGATATCAATAACAGGAAATCAAAATTTCACTTACATCCATTCATTTTTCTTTCAGTCTACAGTTTCGCTTTAACTGGAAACAACTATTGCTTTTTAGTCTTTCATGCCAACGTCCAAAGAGTCTGATCTCCAGGACCATGGATTAGTTTTAAAGCTTTCATTACACCCGAGCAACGCTGGGCTATACTGCTAGTAATGATATAATCCATCACTTCTCACCCAGCTATGAGCTAAATGGCAGGATAGATTGGGTTTTAGAGCCTTGGCTGGAAACCAGTCTACTGCAAAAAGCAATGACAACTTATTGCAGGATAATTTTCTGCCCAGTCGGTCATGTCTCTTTCGAGACATAATCGCTTAAGGGCGTATCACGTATGGCATTTAACTGACAAAACGTTAAATATAGAAAGTATTTTAACAGAGGAGAGAAAATGTAACACTGAAATCAAAAGGCGCACTGGTATGGCAAAAGACACCTTTGAAAAGCTAAGCAAAGTATTAAGAAACAGAAAAATATATTTACAAACAAAGAATACTTAACTGTCCACTTATATGGCAATGAATGCTAGTCAGTCTCTACACAGGTGAAAAAGAGACACAACAGAAATATGGTTCTATAGAAAAATGCTGAGAATATCATGGGCTGAACATTCAAGTGATACATGCTTAAGTGATCATGTCTCAAAAATGACATGACTGACTGGGCAGAAGATTATCCCACAGTAGGTTGTCATTACTTTCTGCAGTAGAAACCCAATCTGTTCTGTTATTTAACACATAACTGGAGAAAAGAGACAGATTAATACCTTCCCAAAAGTATTTGTGTGTAAGCAAATGCAAGGAACTCAACTGGAATTCAGACTCAGCTCCCCAATTTCTCTTTCCAAGCTGATATCCACTGCACCACAACGCACATCCCATGCTATGAATATGTGAGCAAAAACAAAGTTTTAGAGAAAATCAAAACAAAAAGAACATTTTTGAACAGCTAAAATTTCTGGGGTCCAAAGTGAAAAAATAGAGCTCAGAAAATTTGATACACACAGGACATATGAAAAGCAAGAAGGGCAAAAGAAAGCAACAAATAACATAACTAATAAGCTTGTATAAATGGTTAGCAAAACAGAAATTTAGAGAGATAGAAAAAACAAGACTTACTAATAGCTACTAAGAACAAAATGTTGTGGAGAGCCATGCTCGCTCCTGTCCTAAATTGATATGGTATATAGAAAAAGAATGCATTTTGTATACAAGATTCTGTCTGGAAATTCTAATTTTGTTTGTTATATTATTCTCTGATAGAATTTATTTTACCTTCAGGTTAAATCTATCTTGAAAGATCAGTATGATTTTCAGATCAGATAAAGTTAAATCTAATTGTGACATCATAGAATGTTAAGAAATCTTCACTGCATTCACCTAAATATGAAAATCAGAAAGAGTAATTTCTAAGATGAATGATCTAAGTCTATCACGGATCACCATTTTACCTCTTATGGAAGGAGGATGCAGTTTACTTGTTGCTAACGTGATATCTCACCATACAGGAAAGAGGCCATATGTAAAAGTTGAAGGAAAAATGAAAATAGAGAATTAATGTGAGGAAAATAAAGTTTTATATGTCTTAATATTAATATGTTGCTAACGTGATATCTCACCATACAGGAAAGAGGCCATATGTAAAAGTTGAAGGAAAAATGAAAATAGAGAATTAATGTGATGAAAATAAAGTTTTATATGTCTTAATATTAATATGTTGCTAACGTGATATCTCACCATACAGGAAAGAGGCCATATGTAAAAGTTGAAGGAAAAATGAAAATAGAGAATTAATGTGAGGAAAATAAAGTTTTATATGTCTTAATATTAATATGTTGCTAATGTGATATCTCACCATACAGGAAAGAGGCAATATGTAAAAGTTGAAAGAAAAATGAAAATAGAGAATTAATGTGAGGAAAATAAAGTTTTATATGTCTTAATATTTTATAGAAGAGTTGTATGTATAGTAAATATGGTTCTGTGTGTTTAATGATGACAGCTAGCATCAGAAAACTGATAAAATAATCTATTTTAACAGAATTTGGTTTTGCTAGTTGTTTCTTTATGTATGCATGATGTGAACAAGAAGCTTCCTCTAGAAACTGCAGATTGGCTTCTGATTGATTCATAACGTCATAAACCTTGTTGGAAACAGATATTGTTTCTGATTGGCTTGCAGAAATATGACATCATATATTTGTTGGAAACAAATCTTGTTTCTGATTGGTTCATGAAAGTATGGCTTCATGGCCTGGTGATTCTATATATTTTTATCTATTTTTAGCAACGATGAATCTTGCTAGAATCATTGTCCTTTAGTCATCACAACACTTTGTTAAAAAAATAAATAAATAAAAAGTGTAAAGTTGTTTTTTCTTTCAAGATGAAAAACTTGAAACTATTTAATATGCGTTCATTATATGACAATGAGTTCAATATATGACACAAGTATAAATTTAAATGTGAGTAGTACAGTGGTAATACCAAGCAAAGCAAGGGACCGGATGTTTGCCCTCAGAGATTCAGAAAGCAAATGACCAAAACTGGTCTTGCGCAACTAGCTCCATGCAGAAGTTCCAGAGGTAAACCAAAAATAAATAGATATCAAATTCCTTTTACAGACCTGTCATGGAACTCTGGATCCTGATTGGTCATCAAATCACAAAATTCAAAATATATCAGAGAAACGGTTTTTCCATACCTAAAGAAAAAAATTGTTTCTAAGCCACACCATGTGACTATTCAGTATCTAAGGATGGTCACTAACAGGTCATGGTCATTTCAAGGGAGGCAGTTTGCTGACACACATCAAAGATGTAACTCTCAACTTCAAGTGACCCAGATGTTGTCCTCTCTCTCTTTCTCCTTCTTGAGCTCAATAATTACTGCTACAAACATTTTGTTTGAACTCGTAATTCTTCAACCTCATCATCGAATATGAATTCTACTCATAACTTCTTACTAAGATTTATAATTGAACATTAATTACTACAACTCTTGTTATTTCTTCTAATAATAAATTTCTATTTTAAATGTAAAGTGTATATTTTATTATTCCACTCTTCATCACTAATACACACCGTCTAACTGCCGACAACCAACATTCAACCCAACATAAATTCTGTAAGCTGTAGGGAGTTCAGTTAAGAAAGACACAAGGCTAAACAAAAGAAACATTAACCAGCTCCCTACACTTCAATACCATAAACTGTTCAGTTACTTTCTCTTTCAGGGTCCTAAAACCATCAGGAAATGACCCAAAACCTACCTTTGTAAATGTAATCGGTTATTGCTATTTGGATAGATCACATATAGTAAGTAGATTATTTTTAAAAAGTAAGCATTTTAAATTTCAAAATTTTAGTTCATAGAAAGTTTGTTTAACTGCTAGTATACTGAATAAAAAACTGAATATCAGCTTTATTCTGCTAAACTGATTGTTAGTCATTTAACAGTCTTTTATACAGAGTGGTTAGTATTGCAATGGGTAGGAATTGAGAAAAATAATCTGGAAGCAAAGAAAATGAATCCATAGACAATATCAGCACCCAAGCTTCTGTCCTTTACACTGACAAAGTGCCACTTCATTCAAAAATTACTGGTCTCTGGTCCTGTGATTGTCCTATCACAAAGTGTTTATGTTTCCTTGCAAATCAGTACCACAAACCTTTTGCATATCTTCACAACAGTGCCATCTGCATTCTTTCACTACACTCTCCAAACAGAATTAAGAAAGAGGACAACATGTTAGTGAAGGTAACAACTGGTTAACAAACACTTCAAAGAAGAAGATAATTGTTCTTGTTGCCCCAGATACTTTTAAGCAGGGGCCTTTTCTCTTGCTTGTCTGATTCATTTACCCATAATCATATTTAGCTCCTTTCTAAACTTTTTGAACTCTTTGATTATATCTTGCTTTCTGAAAGGACCTCAGTTTTTTTTATGATTGTAACAAAGAAAAGTTTTACTACATTTCTCCAGAGTCAAATTGAGGTTATGAAACTTATGCATATTGTGGGGGATTTGGTATTTGCTGGGTTGTATGTTGATTATTTCCCCCACAAATACAACACTCTGTTTTGCAATCGCGCAAAGTGAAAGGAACAATTTACAACGGACATTCAACAACAAACAATTTATTACGTGGCAAATAAAATGGTATGAAGAAACCAACAAAATACATGATTCGAAAATTGTCTTTTTGAGAAAGTAAAACTTGCCAAGAAGTTGAATTTGTTCAAAGATGTGTATAAGTTCACATTAACAGAGTCCGTAAATAAGTTTTTCCTACTTACATTTTGTTCATTGTCAGGTGGCGACAGTGTGTCGCGTTGCTGAATGAAAGTTCGCTAGTTTTTTCTATTCAAAGTCCTTGGAGTTAGGTCATGAACTTTTGGCGTGGAAGAAATGACATGGCCGGCAAAGTATACGGTGTCATGCGGACTTAATGGCCTGCTTGGTGACTGACCTTTTTTTCTAACTGTGTGTATTATATACATTAATAGGGGATCAACTAATCTTCCTAACATTAGGGTGTGAAAACATTTACTGACCAATCAGATTTATTATTTTACATTTTTGTTTTGGGGCCTAAATATTTTTGTGTTAATTTACTTCCAAGCCTATTTTTCTAGAATGTTCTTATTCTAAGTTTTTAGCTGATTGGTTGAGAAATATAAAAATGTAATCTAAATTCTACTGCTGTTTTGATCCAATTTTTCTAGAATGTTCTATTGTGTTTTCCTGTTGCTTATTTTAATAAAAAAAATATGTATCCCATAATATTCATCAAAATTTCTCACATCTCATAGCAGACTCTTTCTTTATATAACTTTTAAAATAAATTTGTAGCTTTCTGTTTATTGAAATTGAGTTTTTATTGCACTTGGGGAATCTTTTTGGAAAATACAGAATCTATTATTTAATAAATAAAAACAGAAAAATTAATTGCAGCAAACTGAAATTGTAAATTCTGCATTTGACTTCTCTGTCATTTTTTGAATCCAGTAAGGTAATACCAAAAATTCACACAGATTAAAAACATTTCACTATATTTAAAATTTAAAATCCTTCTTAGGCTTTGAAGAAAATATCAATGTGAGTCTGTGATACTGATAGCTAAAGACATTAATCTGAAGTTACAGCAAAAATTTTAAAAAAATATGAGCTGCTGTAACCTATAAGTTACTGACCTTGACAACACTCCTTCACACTTTACAAGAAGACAAAAATAAAAAATGAAAATCCAGAAGTTGAGAAAGGTCAATGAGGCTGATGATGAGAATTTGTGATTATGAAAATTGTGGGAGGCAGGCAAGATATTTTAAAAAGAAAGAAAATAATGCAGAAAATAAAACATTCTCCAAAAATAATGTAGAATTAAATTGACAAATGCACTGAAGCAAAGGTAAGTGAGAAATATATGAGGAGCATGATCAAAATCAATTAAAACTAAAATGGTGGAAAAAAACTGGAATAAAAGGGAGATAATCATACCAGATTAAAAAAATTTAAAACAAAATAAAACAAAATTTGAATACAGAATTTTTTTTATATATTATGACAAAATACTGCAATCAAATTCTTATCAAGAACTTAGATAATTCACTTTGCTGGTTAATCAAAGAAGCTGTGATTTTATAGGTGATAAATACAAGAGCTTTGAATAATTTACCCATTATTTATTTGTGATTTGATTGTCAAGGTTGACTCAGTGGATAAGAGTTTTATTAGAACTACTTCAGCAGGCATTTGATAAAGTTTGGGAAATATATCTGAATCTAAACTTATTTAGAAATGGAACTTTGTCTGTGTGTGTGTGTGTCCATTACTTATAGACTCCAAAACCGCTGAGCCAATTTTCTTGAAAATTTACACAGTTGTACTATAAGCGCCTGCGAGTGTTCTTAGCTACATTTTGTGTCGAGGTACCTCCAATAAATATCAAAAATTGATAGTCGAAAAAATCCGGGTATAGAAGGAGTGGTCCGATTTTAATCAAATTTGATACACTCATAGACAAAGACATAAGAAATAATATTCAGAAGTTTCAAGGTTGCAGTTCTTACAATAATGCAGAAAATCGATAACATATATATAAAACGCAAGATGTTTGTGTGTGTGTCTGTTTATCTGTCTGTATGTCCTTTATACAAATCCACAATTTTTATCCGATTCTCACCAAACTTCACACAAATATTCTTTAGGCTGAGTCTGAGCTCCAGGACCATTGATTAGTTTTAAAGCTTTCATTACACCCGAGCAACACCGGGCTATACTGCTTGTTTTAATATAATCTAGAATTTATACTGGATCCAAATTGTTTGCATACAAAGAGAAAATGAAATGAGAAGCTACACAAAAATAGAAAGAGGCATAAGACAAGGATATATATTCTCATTAGACATAATATTTAATTGGAGTAGATAGACTAAATTATCGCCTGGTTCACACTCCACCCATGTCTGTTGAACAGGTGTAGAGGCTCAGCCTTTGTTCCCTGTTTAGGATGTGGTTTCTGGCTTTCTCTTTTCCCATCTTTTCACTCTTTTCTTTCATTTTTTTTTTTTTTTTCTTTAATTGGAGTAGATAAACTAAACTATTGCCCGGTTCACACTCCACCCACATCTATTGAACAGGTTAAGAGGCTCATCCCTTGTTCCATGTTTAGGATATGGTTCCCGGCTTTCTCTTTTCCAATCTTTTCATTCTTACGTAGCCCCCTGCGCTTCAGTGGCATTACCGCCTTGCTCGGGGTGATACGATTAAAAAAAAAATGAGCAAACTTTCCTATGAGGTGATCCTGAGAGACAAAAAATTCCTACTAGGATTCATTATTGGCAGCTACAATGTTAACTAACAATAAGATATGCAGATGAAATATTGTTGATAGCAGATACAGAAAAAAACTAAAGGAACTCTTAGAAAAGGTAGAAAGGGAAGTAAGAAGAAATGACAAAATATTGCTGCACTTGTGGTGCAATGGATATTGACTTGGAACAAGAGATCGGAGAGCCAAGTTCAAATTCCAGTTGAATTCCTTGCATTCACTGATGCACAAATACCCTTGAGAAAAGTATTAATCCATCACTTCCCTCTAGTTATGGGTTAAATAATAGAATAGATTAGGTTCTGTAGGCTTGACTGGCAACTAGTCTACTACAAAAGCAATGGCAACCTACTGCAGGATAATCTTCTGCCCAGTTAGTCATGTCTCTTTCAAGACATGATCACCCAAAGCTTGTATACCGTATGGCACTCAATTGACTAATAGTTGTTCAAAAAAAAGGAACAGAGCGAGATGTGAAATATGAATTTGAATGTCAAACTCAAGGAAAATATGATGCTAGAATTCAATGGGATATTTGAATAGCAAATTATACTTTTCTAAAACTAAGTAAAGTATTATGAAAAAGTAATATCTTATTAGATACAAAGAAAAGAGTACTAAACTTATATAATACTAGCATCATAGTCCGACATTGACCGTGCAACTCAGAACATTTTCATAGTAGGAATAATTATATAAAAAATTGTTGTTTAAAAATACCATTAAAAAAAATCTATTTTCTTTTGTTTTGCATAAACATGATTTGATGTTTTGTGTGACATTGTAAACAACATTGAGTTTGTTTTTGCTTCAAAATTATGGGGAAAAATATTTACATTTTTTTTTGACTAAATGAATTTAACAAAAATAAAAATTATTTATTTTGTTTTACTGAAATTAGAAATATAAAACCTTATTACACTCTCAGTTCAGAAATTTTTGAAGAATATTTAAAAATGTAGAAATATAAAAACTACGATGCTCTCAGTTCAGAAAATTTTAAGAAAATTTAAAAATGTAGACATTTAAATTTAGAGGAAAAAGTTACATTAATGCCACACGAATTACAGACAGTTGATTTCCTGCATGAAATATTTAGCAAAAAATAAAGCTTTATTTTTTTATTTTATTTTCTGAAGTATAAAATATTAAATCTGAAAAAAAAAAAGAAAAACTTAAATAATTAACTTAACCATTGACACTTTTTGTTTTTACATAATTTTCTTTTTTGAAAAAACACTTTTTTTTAATAAAAAATATTTTAGTGACATTTGACATGTGTGATTTGATTTCTGTGATGTAATGTTGCAACCATTTTAGATCTTAGATGTTTTACAAAGCAAATGTAAATAATCGGCTCCATTGACTAAAAAGTGCAAAAGGGAAAATTGCTGAACTTAAACTCAAAAAGTATGTGTCAACCTGTCTTCCCTGTAGATATGCATCCCTAGAAAGTTTGAATGGCGTAGCTTAAAAAATATAGGCGTGCATAGGGAACAGTCACACACAGATTCACAGATTACCTTTTATATATATATATATATATATAGATTATGCCTCCTATTTCACAGTGAATGAAGGACAGTCTTCTCACAGATGAAGGAAAAACTTGAGCAACTAAAACATGGTTCTATGGAAGGATGCTGAGAAAACCATGGACTAAATATGTGATCGATAAAGTTTCAAGGTAAAGGGAAACAAAAGACATTTAAAATCAGAAAGAAACAACTGATATTTCTAGAGCTCATAGCGAGAAAAGAGGGCATGGAGAATTTGACACTCATATGACATATTCAAGGTGGGGGTAGAAGAAAGCAGTGAATAAATGACTTAATGAGCTTGTAAAAATAGTTGATAGAACAGGGACTATATGGAATAGCAAAAAATCAATATTGTCTACCTCCTGAAGGGGCACTACACATAAAAAAAAGTGGCCTCAGGACCCGAGGAAATTATCGGAAAGTGATTCCCAACCCACTGTGAGATGCTAGTTGTAAAACAAGATATATGGTGATGAAACAGAATGCAGGGAATAGTGTTTTCATGCATTTTTAAAAGGACATAAATATGAATGCTGATTTTCAAAGTTTGAAGATCCTTACTGTTTGAAGAGGGGCAAAATAATCTTCATATTTCTAATACACTTTTATTAAAAAACCAAAAATTACTTCATGTATCTTTGTATTTCACCCAACACAAGGTGATAAAGTCACTAAGACACAAGGGGTTACTTAGTGTGAGAGAATATAAGGAAAAGTAAATATTATTAAGTAGAGAAGATGGTTACAAGTCAAAAGGTCCAAAGGTAAAACGATCCAAAGACAAAAAGGTCCAATTTGTTTTATGGCTCCAGTTCCCATCAGTATAACTCAAAGCGATTAGTTTTTATGATAAAATGACACCTCTACAAGTAGCATCAAGTATTTACCTATCCCCATAGCTTGATACACAAATAAAATCAATAAAATTAAACCATCTCTTTCCACACCCACAGAATGGTTTCTATTAATAATGAAATCAGTAGCTTCATTCCCCAACAATAAATTATTTGGGGTCATAAACATTCTATCAACATCTAATTAAATTTGTTTCTCCCCTCTAAAAACAATGCTTACTGTAAATAAAATTAAGTTTGACATATTAGCGACACTGAGTAGCCTATAGACTTTTTGTCCTTGGCTCTTTTTGTCTGTGGACCTTTTTGCCTTTGGACATTTTGACTTACAGAGGACAATAAAAGAAGTGTAGTGAATTAGGCTCTTCCACTTTAGATGTTTGACCCAGTATAAACCTTCTTAGCTCTTCATAACCCAATTTGACCTTTTCCATCACTAAATGAAACTCAGCAAACTAGAAAGCTAGTTTATTGCAGATATCTGTATTTTTGAATGGAGGTAAAATCCAGTATTTCAAATACTGATTTCAGTAGCATGAAAGTATCTCCCCACTTGTATGGTTGGAAGCAACACAATCTTCCTACTTCAAAGTTGCTACATATGTAGCCTTGTGCCAGACTAATTCAAAACTGCAAATTTTACAAATAGTATAAGTTATCTCCCTTGTGCATACAGAGACAAGAACACAAGATTAACAAGCTACATTTACTGGAAGAGTTCAATTGTCAGGAATTGGTCTTAGAATGAAAGTAAAGTTTGGTATATAAATAATTATTGGGAAACAAAATTGATACCAAACCAAAAAGAAAACCATTATGACTAGCAGCAATAAAAAACCAAAACTTAATAATAGTCGATGACAATGTGTGAAATTGCAAAAAAAATTGCATTTTACCTTTGAAGAACAGTTAATCATTCATAGAAAAGTTAACAGTCTTTTGTGACCAAGAGAATTTATTTTTGAAACTAATGACTACTTGTGGAGTATTTTCTTTTTTTATGCACTGTTCTTTAAAGACATAGATGATCATAGCTTCCCACAAGTTTTTTTTTATCATTTGTAGCTTAAAATAATGTTTACATCCTGATTATTCCTTTATCTCTCTGTTTTGCCATCAGTTTATGCAAGCATGTTAGCTAAGTTATGTACTGTTTCCATCTGTCTACCTTGTCTTCAGTATATCCCTTGAGTGTCAAATTCTCCAAGTCAAATTTCTTCATTATGTATCAAAAAAATTTCAACTCTATCTTTCTGATCCTAAACACAAGTATTCTTTTTGCATCTATTTTCCTTAAAATTTTCTTGTTGCACAAATGCTATGTCCATGATATTCTTTGTAATAATCCTCTCTCCGTTGTCTCATGCCTTCTTTTCATCTTTGAGAAGATTGTCTATCATTCTCCACTATATAAGAGGATTGATATTACATAGCAGTACTCTTTCTCTTTGTTTCTTACTAATTTCTAACACTACAAAATGTGATGCTGTTGCAGTTTTAATAGGTTTGATGAAATTGAGTTTCTAGCTCAGCCAAAACTCAAGGATCCAATATGTTCTGCTTATTTATTCATAGCTTATGATGGGGATAAGTGATTTATGCCTTTCAAAAATTTCTTCATGTGAAGTTGAATATCATCTCCCTCAGCCAGAACTTGAACTAGAATCATGCCTTTTCCAAAGACATTTGTGTGAAAGTTAAGGCAAAAACTAGCCAAAAATCTAACTCATCTTGCTGATTCCACTTTCAAAAGCAATATATGTTACAACACATGCCATCATTACTGGCTCCATTTCTATTTACGACACTGTACCGGAATCACTGCAAAAGCCAGAAGACCTCAGAGCGATGATGAAGTTTTACAGAAAAAGGACACTTATACTTAACAGAATTAGAAAATTAAAATGTTTAGGGGTACATAAAAAAGAGGTCTTGGATAATTTGATACTCACAGGATATACTGAAGGTAAGAGAGACAGAGGAAAGCAATGCTTGACCTACTTAGCAAGCTTGAGTAAATGAGTGGTACAACAATGTTTAAGATAAATAACAAAAAGAAAAATTTATTAAAAGGTTCAAAGGAAAAGAATTTGCAGAAGAGCCATCATCACTTCTGTCCTGAAGGGACACATAGCTAAAGAAAGTAACTTGAAGGATGGTAGCAAAAGAGATTGTTGGATTTCCTGATGTGCCCATACCATTTTAAATTTAATGTCTTGACAGTGATTATGAGGGCACCTAGCAGTGGTTTAATGGTGAGCAAGCTTGTCTCGCTTGAATCATTACAATTGAGTAGTGAGTTCAATTCTCACTGGGTGTCCCTTACTTTCAGCCGTGTGACATGTCTAAGCTATGCTTAGAAATCACCTTCCTCCAAATTTGGGGGTTGGGCACAGGGCTAACAACCCTGCCCCATAAAAAACAGTTTGTTACGGAAACAGCAAAATGCTACTATACACACCATTTGTTTTAATAAATGGTTTATTTTATTATTGGTTATGAGGTACTTATCTGATCATGTCTTGTGTTATTTGTGCAGTAGTCTACCTAGGAGATACTGAAGTAGTAACATTCTCTGTTGTAGCTAGTACAGTACTGACCCATATTCTAAGATAATTATTTACACCAAGTTTGTTTTGAAAATAAAATTTATTATTGTATTTATTAATGACATCAGATGTGCGTTGTGGTGCATTGGATATCAGCTCGGAACGAGAAATCGAGGAGCCGAGTTCGAATTCCAGCCAAAATCATTGCATTCACTTACACACAAATACCCTTGGGAAAGGTATTAATCTGTCTATTCCTTCCAGTTATGGGTTAAATAACAGGACAGATTGGGTTCTATAACCTTGGTCGGCAACCAGTCTACCACAGAAAGCAATAGCAACCTACTGCAGGATAATCTTCTGCCCAGTCAGTCATGTCTCTTTCGAGACATGATCGTCCAAGCGTGTATCACGTATGGCACTTAACTGACCGAATGACATCAGAGGCACATCTAAGTTGCATGGTAGTAGAAATTGAACCTTCTTAACAACTACTGCTGTAAAAAAACTTGATTGCAACTGGTGCAGATTTGTTTTTTTATTAGCAAGTCGTATAAGCTTCTGTTCATTACTGACAAAAAATGCAGAACTAACTGTATGAAGAATCTGATGATTTTCTAACTGAAAAATTACTCTATTAAACAATGTTATTTTTACATTATCTCTTCATGAAAGAAAATACATGGGCATGTGCCTCTGTAGCATCCATTGTACATTAATTTAATGAAGTATGATTCCTTTTCCTCTTATCACTGAATTATTTCAAAAATAAGAATAGTTATAATTAAAGAATCCTGGGAAACTATGGTGGTACATTTATTTTTCTTCTAAAAAAAAATTGCAATTCTTTCTATATAAGCTTCCCTAGTTAAGATGTATTATGCCTGATTATATATTCAAATCAAGACTGTACAAAAATTCCACTGACTCTAAGCAAAAAACCTACATCTTTCCAAACTTTGCAGAATGATTGGTGATGAAAAATGACTTCTTTTGCTTAATTCAATAAGGCAAAGAAAGAATTTTTTTGTCAGGAGGAAAGGAAATGGTGTCAATCATATAATTATAAATTAGAAGAAGTGTAATCAAAAAAACAAACTTACATTCATCAGGAATTAAGGGTGACAGCAAGAAACACTTACCTGTAAAAACAAAATAAAAATATATATAGAAATCATTTTTATTTTCTGAAATCATTTATAAAGCAAAGAAGTACATCATCATAATTCTACACATTATATACAAGATAATAACCAGGGGTTAAGTGTTTCATTAGGAATGAAATATTTTTTTTCAAAGAAGAAATTCATACAAAATATATACTTTTTTTATTTTTTGAAGGAGTGATTTCAAGTGATGCATGAACTCTCAGGCAAGACTTCGAAAATGCTGAGCAACACGTACATCTAATCTAAACTTATTTATAAATGGAACTTTGTCTCTGTGTGTGTGTGTGTGTCCATTACCTATAAACTCCAAAATGGCTGAACCGAATATCCAGTGCAAAATAGATAAACACAGAACAGTGCAATAATTACAATGACATATGAGACAGAACAGAGGGGTGTAGATTGCAATAGTTTCCAAAGTTATTAGTCTGAATATTACTTGAATGACAGTAATTCATTGAAGTCGAATATTATGCCTCAAATATTATGATTCTTTACTTTAATAAACCATTTCTGGTCATGGGTCATTCCATCATTGAGTGTCGTGCTGCAAGGGTGTTGACCACTCTACATCAAATATTTTCAGATATATGCCATTATCAAAATGATTGGATTTGCGCAATGTTGGATTCATCATTTTCAAATATCACTTCTTTATTTCTTCACATGACAGTTCATATTAGCGTGTTGTTTTTGTTATTTATTTAAGAACTAATATGACTACAGGTCTACAGGTTTTCAACTAGAGATGTACATCTATAGGTCTATGGCTATTGACTACACCTCTGTCTCAGGAGACTGCATACGATGAGTACCATCCATTACGTCTCTTTACTAGGTTGACCTACCCAGTTGCATTTGTCTAAAGTGCTTAACTACCTTGAATGATATATATATATATATATATATATATATATATATACCTTTCCAGGACATATCACCTTATAATATTAGCAATGAAACTTTGTTCTTCAAAATATCTGATTTGGGCAAAAAGCACAAAGACTTCATATTTATGAATAAAAATTGTTATTTTGTTTATATCATTAGTTGTTCAGTATCCTTAAAAAATGTTATGCAAATTGAATGTTTTTTAAAGCATCTAAAGTCTCATTGATAAAAATGTGCCTGTCTTACTCTGTATATATTTTTATGTAAAATGAACAAAATCTTATTTAAACCAACCGGCAAGATCTGTTTAATACTACATTATACTTTTTTAGTTTGTGTTTGAGCTGTCACATATCCAGATCTAATTTACATTAATTTGATTTCAATAAAATATGTTTGAATTCATTTATTATTTCAATTTATACTAGCTGTATAGCCCGGTGTTGCTCGGGTGTAATGAAAGCTTTAAAACTAATCAATGGTCCTGGAGCTCAGACTCAGCCTAAAGAATATTTGTGTGAAGTTTGGTGAGAATCGGATAAAAATTGTGGATTTGTATAAAGGACATACAGACAGATAAACAGACACACACACAAACATCTTGCGTTTTATATATATATGTTATCGATTTTCTGCATTATTGTAAGAGCTGCAAACTTGAAACTTCTGAATATCATTTCTTATGTCTTTGTCTATGAGTGTATCAAATTTGATTAAAATCGGACCACTCCTTCTATACCCGGATTTTTTTGACTATCAATTTTTGATATTTATCGGAGGTACCTCGACACAAAATGTAGCTAAGAACACTCGCAGACGCTTATAGTACAACTGTGTAAATTTTCAAGAAAATCGGTTCAGCCCATTTGGAGTCTATAAGTAATGGATACACACACACATACACACACAGACAAAGTTCCATTTATAAATAAGTTTAGATAGATAGGCAAAATGCTTTAACCTGGCATCACAGGTTTTGCTACTTTCACATTGCCAGAATGTAACTTTTCCACAAATATTTAGTTATTGTTCATATAACTTTTCTTTGGTGATCAGCTTCATGAATTTAAACGTTGTACTTGATCAAAACCTAGCTATGGGTAACAGATTGGGTTGTTTAGCCTTGGGTGGCAGCCAGTCTAGGAAAAAAACCTCTAAAACATGACCAGCACTTAGAAAATTGCTAAATGTAACAGTAAGTTCTATTCTAATAGTTACTTAGAACCACCTATATCTAGTAGCCCTTGATGTGCCCTGTGAGTATCAAATTCTCAAAGCCCCTTTTTCTTGTTATGTATACAAGAAATATCAGCTGTCTCCTGTCAACTACTATTTACAAAAATGTGAATGCATCATCACTCATCATCTTCTGTCTCTTTAAATCCTGTTCTTTTTATTGTCATCTCAATATTGTTTTCAGAGTTTTTTTCAGTTTACCATTTTTAATCCTCAGTAACCCCTTGAAAACCGAATACATGGTCATCAGTCAAAAGAACAACCCAATATACCAAATACAGGTCAGGGATATTAGAATCTGCTCTTATACAGCCCCCTGCACACTAGTGGTAGTATTGCTTTGCTTGGGGTGAAATGATTAAAAAAAATGTATAAATTCACTTTCATGTGTGTAGGTTTTTTTAAAAATCCTAATCACTTTTTAAGCAATAAACATTTGCCAAGGGAGTAAAGTTAATTAAAATAATCATGGTGTCAAGTGTAAAACCATTCTTTTGACACTTTGACTTTGGTAGTCATGAAAGTCCAAGTTTGCCAAATATTATTTATGACCTGAGTTTATACTTTATTTTCTATAATTATCTTGTTGGGAATATTTGCATGACAAGAGTTGTTGTAGGAAAATATGTTTCTGCTATTGCTCTTTCCAGTATTGATGAGAATTTCCTTCCCAACCTTTAGTTTAAAGTATTGTGGAAATCTCACATCTTGATTATGGCATTAACTAGACTCTTTGACTTTTCAGATGACTACTATGAAGATTGGTAATACTCTCAAGAATGGAACTCATCATTATTTGGTAGCAAATAATGTTGGATTACTAATTAATAATCAGCCCACCCTTTTCCATAAAATCTTTTAATAATTTGTTCATAGGGATAAAAAATCATTTTATCTCTGGAATCTATGCTGAGCAATTTCAGTGTTTAAACATGTGGCATCTTATTTAATTGTTACTACTGTTGAACGTTTTCCAGTTATGTGGTTTTTGCTATTTGGTAAAGTTTCTATGAGACTTTAGTGAATTTCTAAACTTCTTACTTATGAACATAAGTACTTTAGTTTATATATATATATATATATGTGTGTGTGTGTGTGTGTATGTGTGTGTGTGTGTGTGTATTTTCCATTTTTAAACAAGTTATTTTGCTACCCAGGTTTCTACCATGAGTGGTGTCTTCAGGCGACTTTTAATAACTTTTATTAAAAGTTGCCTGAAGACACCACTCATGGTAGAAACCTGAGTAGTGAAATAACTCATTTAAAAATGGAAAATATTCAAAAGTTCTACAATATAATTGTATCGAATACTTTTTAATACAAATGTGTACTGGTCTAACCCTATTATGACCAAAAACTAAGTATTAAACAATCAATATATATATATATATATATATATTATATATATGTGTGTGTGTGTGTGTGTGTGTTGGCATTTTTTGTGAGCAGATTTATGCGTTTATAAAATAATTTATAAGTTAGGCATGGACATGAAAATTTCAGTGCCTACAAAGGCAGCAATTATTCTGGATGTAAAAATACATTAGCCTCTTTAAAATTCAACTTAATCCATTAACTGCAGAAGCAATTTTCAACATTTGCAGATGCATAATAAAACTGCAATTAATTGGTTAAAGAAGAAAGATTGAGGAATCAGTTAAGAGGGAAAAATAATAATCTGCATTAATCATTCAAATTTAAATTGTTTAAATTTAAAATTCCATTTATATCTTAATGCATGATTTCAAGCTTAAATTCTAAAGAAAATATTTTATGCATCTGAACATGAAAGAATAAAAATAATTATTTTAGTTTTCAACCAACTTTACAAGTAAAATTTTAAATATCTCTTTTTGTACATGTTTCTCATAAGATAAGGAAAAATGTATAATATTTTAATGAAATGATTACGTAATCAAGAAAAAGAGAACAGTGGATGCTTAAATACATGCATCTAATCTCAATTCATATGCATCATTCTAGCCTTCAGTGGGGGAAAACTTTTGCATATATCTATTTAGCAAAAACTGCAACTCAGCAAAAACACTGCAATTACAAAAAATAATAATGATAAACGGTACATTTTATTGTCACCATTTTCACCCTTTTTACACCCGATGGGGTGTAGGGCAGTAACTTTTGTTACTGTCTTTGTAATAAACTGTTTTTTTTATGGGGGGTAGGGTTGTTAGCCCTGCGCCCAACCCCCAAACCTGGAGGACTGGTGGACCATTCTTGGTCCTTATGTTTACAGCACCTGGTATTTCCAAACGGTCACCCATCTGAGTACTGACCAGGCTTGACGTTGCTTAACTTCGGTGATCGGGTGAGAACTGGTGTATTCAACACGATATAGCCGTAGACACATTTTATTGTAGTAGACTGAAAAGATCAAAGCGGTTAATGTAACATTTTTACTGTTGTGCCCTTTGAACATCTTCAGGTATTTGTCAATGCAGATCACTTTCAGGGAATTTTAAATTGAGCACTTTATTTAATCTAGCGGGTAATATATATATATTTTAAGAAAAAAATTATATATATTTTTTTTTTATAAGCGTTTCACCACGAGCAAGGCATGTCACTGCCACTACTGTGCAGGGGGCTACGTAGAGTGGAGAAAGGCTGATTAAATATAGGAAATGACAGAGGGTGGGTGATAGGCGGGTAAGGATACCGAGAATGAGGGTTGGGTAGATGAGAGTGTTGTGAGAATAGTTGGGAGTTAGTGTGATAGGAGGTGTCTATTGACCCTACATTTAAATACCTGGAGATTGTAACTGTCGGGAAAGCAGACTTGTGGAAGGGAGTTCCACAGGCGGGAAGCGCGAGAAAAGAAGCTGTTGGAGTAGAATTTACAGTTATATCTTATTTGTTTAACTGTAAAAGGGTGGGACCTAGTTGCCAATCTAGTATCTCATGTAAATTCGTGCTTAGGCGGCACCAGTGATCTAAGCTCATTGGAGCAGAAGCCATGAAAGTACTTGTAGAAGAGGCACAGGGAAGCCACATCACGCTGGTGTGAGAGCGGCTGCAGCTGGTCTGCCAAGTCAGTATCAACCACGTTACAGATCCTCCTTTGTATTTTGTCAAGAAGCCCAAGGAGAGCAGCAGGGGCACCCGACCAGATATGGCAGCAATATTCAATACATGGGCGGATGGTAGATTTGTATATGTGCAGAATAGATTCAGGTGGGAAAAATTTCCGGGCCCTGCACAGGGAGCCCACTTTCATAGCAGCAGATTTGGCAATGGATTCAATATAGTCATTCCATTTGAGGTCCGCCGAGAGCGTAAGGCCAAGGAGGTGCAGTATTTTGCTCTCTGGGAGGCTAGCCTGTCCCATGCTGATGGGAGGTAGATGCGATTGTCTATGGTGATTAGTTGATAACAGCTTTGTTTTGGAGGCATTGAAATTTACCAACCATTTCCTACCCCAGGTCACTACGGATTGGAGGTCCCTTTCAAGTACGGCAGCGAGGTTCACTTTGTCATCCAGACCTGGTTTCTGATCGATGCGGGAGTAGATTGTTGTGTCATCAGCATACATGCCAACTTGGGATCTAATGGAGTCGGGGAGATCATTAATGTAGATCAGAAAGAGCGTGGGACCTAGGATAGAACCTTGAGGGACGCCCGCGTTCGTCTGGTAGTTTTGGGAGGCATGCTCATTTAATACCACCTTCAATGTGCGGTTAGAGAGGAAAGACTGGATGAGGTCAAACAGATGTCCAGTTATCCCATAGCTCCACAGTTTGCACAAGAGGCCAGCATGCCAGACCCTGTCGAATGCTTTGGAGATATCCAAGGCAACGGTTCGGGCTTCACCATTCTTGTCAAGTGCCTGGTATATGTACTCGGTAATGGTTGTTAGCATATCAGCAGTAGACCTGGTGAAGCGAAACCCATACTGTTTGTCAGAGAGAAGCCCGTTGGCCATAAGATGCTGAATCACCTCGGCGTTGATAATGGCTTCGAAAACTTTGCCAAAGATTGGAAGGAGACTAATAGGATGGTAATTGGCGGGGTCAGAGGGTTCGCCAGAATTCTTAAATATAGGTACTACGCAGGAGGACTTCCAACAGGCAGGAAAGCAGGAAGCAGATAGGCAGAGGTGATAGAGTTTAGAAAGGACAGAGGAGAGTTCTGGGGCGCATTTCTTCAGTACTATGACTGGGATTCCGTCACCGCCGCTCGCTTTGTGTGGATCAAGTTGTGCAATTATCTTGGCGACCAGTGAGGGTGTAATGTGGACGTTATTTAGTTGAGCCTTAGTTCTGGGTGGGAAGTCTGGTGTAGGTATTCCTAACGAGTCCAGTGTCGAATTGGTTGAGAATCTACGGGCAAAAAATTCAGCCTTGTCAGCTGGGGAGGTGAGAACTTCAAATTCATTGATTAGTGGGGGTATTGAAGTCTTGTTCCTGCTGAGCACGCTTTTGCAGAGACGCCAGTAATCTTTGGAGCCAAACTTAGAGGATGCTATGCGTTGCCTAATTCTGGTAGCAAACGCCCTCTTGGCTTCGTTCAGTACTTTTTTACACTTGTTCCATGCTGAGGTGAAAAGGCGCCTGTTTTGGTTCGACGAGCAGCTTCGATAGAGCCGGAAGAAATGGTTCCGGTGGGCAATAGCGGCCGAGCAAGCGGGTGAGAACCAGGGGGACGAATTTGGTTTTAGTTGGAATTTTCTGGCAGGGATAAAAGCATCGATGCCAGCCTTAACCCAAGAGGAGACTTCGGAGGCACAGTCTTCGACAGGAAGATCAAAGACGTTGTCCCAGGAGACGTCGCAGAGGAAGTCCCTGAACGAGTCCCAGTCGGCTCTTTGGTAGCAGTATGATATTCTGCTGGTCTGGTTTTCTTGGGTAGAGTTAGTGCGGATTGATATGTTTATGGAGACTACGGCATGGTCAGATGATTCTTTTTTAATACTGCACAATAACATGTGCATTAAATTAATTTATAAATATTCAGTAATTGCCTATATTGCAGTTTCATCAATGAAAGAATGAAGAACATTTAGGGTGATTCGGATGAGTTCATCTTTGCTTCCTTGCTTTGTAAAATCTTCCAAGGTAATAATAACAAACGAACCATTCTATTTTCATTTAGATTTATCCACTAAAAATATTGTGAAATACATCATTTTTTTAAAACTGGGATTGCCTCATAAATATGGCCCGTAGTGTACATACACACGAACCTTCAAATGCTCTTATTTACAGATATTAGGTAGTATTTTATCCATAGGAACAAGAATTACGTCGCTTAGTTCCATTGTCTCCCTTACTTTTTTAAACGTCGTGAGATTCTTCAATATTTCTTAATATTCACTCAGTCTAGATTTAACCGTTATCTTCCTCACATATTCACATGAATTGTGCATCTTATTATCTAACATTCTATATCAAGTGACTCACGGGACTTGTACTGGGTAAACATAGTTGTAAAAAATATTGATTTTTGAAAGCATTGAATTATTTATCTGAACGTTAATGTGTGTTGGATGTGCGTTGTGGTGCAGTGAATATCGACTCGGAACGATAAATCGAGGTGCCGAGCTCGAATTCCAGTTGAATTCCTTGCATTCACTTACGCACAAATACCCTTGGGAAAAGTATTCATTCCTCTTCTTCCTCCAGTTATAGATTAATAATAGAACAGATTGGGTTCTATAACATTGGTTGGTAACCAGTCTACCGCAGAAAGTAATGGCAACCTAGTGCGAGGTAATCTTCTGCCCAGTCAGCCATGTCTCTTTCGAGACACGATCTCCCCAAAGCGTGTATCACGTACGGCACTTAAGTGACTGGCTGAATATAATAGTGGGAATCATAATTAAAACTTCTACTGGTTATAAAGTGGGGGATCGGTTTTCTATTATTATGAAGTAACAAACTGACCCCCGACTAATTACTACGTAATAATATAATACATCTCTTCTCTCTTTAGCTTTGAGTCAAATAGGACAGATTGGGTTTTATAGCCTTGGTTTGCAACCAGTCTACCGCAGAAAGCCATGGCAACCTACTGCAGGATAATCTTCTTTCGAGACATGCTCGCCCAAAGCAGGTATCGCGTATGGCACTTAAATGACTGTGGGTAACGAGTTCTCATGCATTCAAATAGGCTGTAGTCTGAGAGCTGACAATTTCAAAGGCATATAATATATGAGGTTAAGTTATCTGTACTTTCGCCATAACGTATCTTTCGGTTTATCACCCTGCTTCCTTTTTAGGCACTCTTATAGTTGGTACTATTGTGATCATGTGATCAAAGTTGGAGTTAAGTCGCGCCTATTTTCTTGCCACTCTTACTGGGTAAACATGGCCGTTCAGCTAAAAAAAGCATAATAATAAAATGTTCAACCAATACAAAAAAAAAACAACCAAAAAACAAACAAAGAAGATTTTATTAATTTTTAATGTTTGTAAGATGAGGAACGTTTGAAGATGAGGAATGTAAAAATGTTCTATAATTTCTGACTTTCAAAGCACTTTCAGTCTCTTCACGAGCCATTTTCAAGGATATTATTTTTCTGGTGTTGTTATGTTCTTATGTTTGACTGTAATGTGTTTTTTGTTTTTTGGAAAGGAGAGTTCTTTAAAGCTTTCATGTGATGTGCATAGTGAGCACCACATGAGCATCTGTCTATTTTTTAAAAAACTTTCAAAACTCCATTTCCACTGTTAAATAGTGTAAGATGGAGGGGAGGAGAAAATCATTTCATATACAGTGCCTCTCTTATAGTCAGGTGCCTTTGTTATTGTGGTTTAAATACTATTTTTCTATTTTCAACCAAAATTTTCTGAAGTTTTCTTGTAAGTTATAGTTTTTTTTTTATTGCACCATGATTAATTGGAGTAGATAGATCTATCGCCCGGTTCTCACTCCACCCACGTCTATTGAACAGGTTAAGAGGCTCATCCCTTGTTCCCTGTTTAGGATGTGGTTTCCAGCTTTCTCTTTTCCAATCTTTTCACTATTACGTAGCCCCCTGCACATCAGTGGCGTTACCACCTTGCTCGGTGTGATACGATTAAAAAAAAAAAAAAAAAATTACTAGATAGGTGGCATGTAAGGCATCTACTCAGGGAAGTGGTAGTATGGCCAATATAGGTACAAGAAATACAATTTTGTACAGGGCATTGGAATTCATACACTATATTAGTTATCGCTAGTTTAGATTTGATAGGGTTATTATTAGAAACAACAAGGTTTGCTGTCTTCCATTTTCTATTATATGAATTTTACGTGTTTTTGAGGAATTACGTCAGAATATATTGTTTAATAATTATTCGTGTCTTGTTTATAATTAAGGTGCATTTAACTGGAATAAAATATGCTGATGTTTTCTTGTGTGTTATTTTTAATACTAGTGTCATGTATTTTTTGGAAGAATTTTATTTGCTTATCAATAATGTAGTTGGGAAAATTATTGTTGACTAATGTTAGTTTTATGTGTTTTAATTGACTCAAAAATGTTCTTTGGTAGAAGGAATTTTGATGTGATCTATTTAAGAAATTCATTATTACAGCAATTTTATATCTTTCTAAGCATTGATGTTATAATTAAGAAGATGACTTCTTACTGGTGGGTTTTTTTTTATACAGATTATGGATAAATTTGTTGGGTTTTAGCTCTTTATTGATGTCAAGAAACAGGATTTTGTTTTTGTCCAGGCGTTCAAAAGTAAGTTTTTGTGAGGAGTTATTTTCAAAATTTAAATTTAGATTTACAATTTCGTCCATATCTTTTTATTGAAACAAAATGTTGCTAACTTATCTTGTGGAAATCTCTAATTTGTCAGTTGTTCTAAACACTTTGTTTTCGATATGTGACATGTAAAAATTTGAAGAAGTCAGACTTAATGGGTTTCCCATACTGACAATATTAATTTGTATGTAGATGTTACAATTATGGTTAAAAAATAAAGCTTGTTTGATGCATGGATTAAGTTGTTTCTGAAGAATTCCAGGTTGGATTTTAAGAGGAGGGATAGATGGGTGTTTGTAAATACAGTCACTAATTATATTCAATGTTTCTTCAAAACAATGAAACATGGCACATCTAATGAAGATATTGGCAAACAAAACCAACAACGATATAGTTCTCAACTGACAACATAACAACAAAAAATTACAATCTATTCTAGATGACACAACAAAATTTACTAAATTAAGAAAAAAAATCATCCAGATTCATTAAAAAAGCACATAAATAGATCACTACAATGTAAGTAGTTTAAAATCTAAAAAATATGGATGTATATATATGTATGTATGTACATGTTATCTTTGTGTCTGTAGAGGTGTCTCCGAATCTTTGCATCAGTGCTTGCAATTAAGAACTGCAACTTTAAAGTTGACAATGACAATAGCAATTTTAAAACAAGTGCATCATTGATTTTCAGACAGTTTAGGTCCTGTTGGCTTTGAAGTTAATCAAACATTTGGCTTAAACTTTCAAAAGTACACTTTGTTTATCATCAATATACAAAATTTGTAATATTTAATTTCTCAAAAACTGAGACACTTTATGAAGTTTTCTTTCATTTTTCATAAATTTCTGACCAATATATGTATTTATATAAATATTGCTGGGCAATTTTAATTACCTTTAAATTACATACAAGAAATACAATGTAAGCCTGTTTCAAAAAGTACAAAAAGAAAATTTTTCATAAATTTCTCTTCTCAGGATATATATATGTACTTATATAAATATTGCAGGCAATTTTAATTACCTCTAAATTTCAGATTAGAAATACAATGTAAGCCTGTTTCAAAAAGTACAAAAAGAAAATTTTTCATAAATTTCTCACCTCAAGATATATACATGTACTTATATAAATATTGTGGGCAATTTTAATTACCTCTAAATTTCAGATTAGAAATACACTGTAAACCTGTTTCAAAAAGTACAAAAAGAAACCTGAAGTATAAAGGAATAGGTAAAAAAAAAAAATAAAAAAATAATAATAAACCAAGTTTTAGTACCACTGAAATAAAACATTTTACAGTGTTATTCATGTATAATAAATTTTTGGGGAAGCATGTTTTGCTTGTGCTATAATTTGGATAGTTGAAAGGAATACTATTTTTGAATTTGTCTATATTTCTGAGATGCGGTATTATTTACAGTATTTACATTATTCGAACTATTGGCCTCATCTTTGTTGCCATTTGTACAACGTTCCTAGCAGCTGAAGAAGGCTGGAGCTTACAACAGCCAAAATGTTGCACAAATGGCAACAAAGATGAGGCTAATAGTTAGAATAAGGTAAATAATTTACTACTTTTGAATTTGGCATGATTTTATACTAACAGACCATGTGACTACTGTAGTAGTTTTTTTATTTGCTATGCTCATTCAAGAAGTTAGCAATCATAGCTCGACATAATTTCTTGTCTTTGTGGCTCTTTACACATTTTATCTTTTTCTTATCTCTCTTAAACCTTTTTCCATTCACTTAAGCTCGCAAGGTAAGTTATGCCTTGGGTTTCTCTGCTGGTAAATTTTATGAATGCTTGTTTATCATTATGAGCCCTAGAAACTTCAACTGTCTCTTCATGTTGTTAAATTGAAGTCCTTTGTTTCCATTTCCTCTAAGATTTTGTCATTGGTCATATGTTCAACCCATGGCATTCTCAGCATCCTTCTGTTGAACCACTCTCCTGTTGCTTTATCTTTGAGAAAATTTTCCAGCATTCACTGCCATATTGGAAGACTGATATTACTGAATTTTTTACATTTTTCCCGACCTGGCAGCTGGACTCCAGCCATTTTCTCATTGTCAGGATGTGGCTTCACTCTGTCTCTTCTATAAATATTTTCATGGCTTCTGCTCTGACAAACTTGGGTCACTGGTGCCCACTCCACAAGAATTTACTCGGGCAACCAGACTGGCAACAAGGTTTCACCCTTTTACAATGAAACCAATAAATTGTAAATGCGAATTCTACTCCATCAGCTTCTTTTCTCACACTTCCCACCTGCAGAATTTCCTTCTATTTACTTGCTTTCCCAACAGCTATAATCGCCAAGAATTTAAATGTAAAGTCAATCGTCGTCTCTTATCTCACTAACCTGCGTTCTCTCTTGTGTTCCTTTCTCCATCCACTCCACTCTCATCAGTATTCTCATCCTTCTCTTACCCACTTCCTGACACCCCCTATAACCTGTCACTTTTTCTCATAACTTTCTGCTACTGTAACCCCCTTCAAAACAGTGGCAATAAAATGCCTTGCTTGGGGCAATTTGATTATTAAACAAAAAAATAAAAAGATCAACCAAATGCAGGCAACAATTCTATTCCAGCAGCTTCTTTTATTCGCACTTCCCACCTGTGAAACTCCCTTCCATACACTTGCTTTCCTGACATCTATAACCTCCAGGAATTTAAATGCAAAGTCAATTCCCATCTCTTATCCACTTAAACCCAGCCCTTTCTACATCAACCCATGTATCTTGTTCTTTTTCCTTTCTCTCTACCTTTGCAACTGTCTTCACTCATGTGTTCACATCCTTCTCTTGCCCTTTCTCTTTCATCCCCTGTAGCTGGTTTGTCTGCCTTCATTCTCCTCCTGCATAATACTTCAACTCTTATGTAACCCCCTGCACATCAAGGGCAGTACTGCCTTGCTTGGAGTTGGAATGAACAAATAAAAAAAAAACATAGGGAAGTAAAATCTCACATTTATTATTAATATATTCTTTTTATTTTTGAGTTAAATGAAGAAACTGTTCCGATAATAAATCATTGTAGAAATAATGGTTATGTTGGAATTTTTTTTTTATTGATTTTTAAAAGAGTTAATGAGTATAACACTTCACCAACCTTTTAAAAATTATCACTAATGGTACCTAATTGGATCATGACATATCATTTCAGAATAGTTTGGATTTTGTTTTTTTGTTTCATCATTTTTTAATCATTTTGCCCTAAGCAAGGCAATAAAGTCACTAAAAATCCAACGGGATTACTGAGTATTTGAAAATATGAAAAAAATATACCATTAAAGAAGACAATGAAAGAATAAGAATTAATAAAAAGAGGTGTGCTCCTGAACTTTCCCCTGTCCTCTCTCAACTGTTTAACTACTGCCTTTCTGCTTCCTGCTTTCCTGCATGCTGGAAGTTCTCTTCAGTCGTTCCTGTATTTAAGAATTGTGGTGAACCCTTGGACCTATCCAACTATCATCCTATCAGTCTTCTACCAATATTTGGGAAAATATTCGAGGCCATAATCAATGCTGAAATAGTCCAAACTCTTACTGCCCACAAACTCTTCTCTGACAGGCAATATGGCTTCCGCTTTGCCAGGTCCACAGCCGACTTGCTAACAACCGTAACGGAGTACATGCTACAGGCCCTTGATGAGTCAGACAAGGCTCGCGCAGTTGCTCTGGACATCTCCAAGGCTTTCGACAGGGTTTGGCACTCTGGCCTTCTATGCAAGCTACGGGGTTACGGTATAACCGGTTGCCTGCTTGACCTAATCCAATCTTTTTTAAATAATTGCAAAATGAAGGTTGTTTTGAATGGGCGTGCCTCTTCATCCTACAGAACGAATGCTGATGTCTCACTGGGCTCTATCCTGGGCCCGACGCTCTTCCCTATTTTCATCAACGACCTCTCAGATGAGATCAGTTCCCAAGTAGGCATCTACGCAGACAACACCACAATATACTCCTGCACCAGTAAGAAACCTGTTGTGGCAGACAGACGTAATCTCCCTTGAACGGGATCTACACTCTGTGGTGAATTGGGGCAAGAAGTGGCTTGTCAACTTCAATGCGTCAAAGACCAAGCTGTTGTCTGTCAACCATCACAGGCAACCTCTCCTGCCTCACATAAGCATGGACCAAGCGATTCTCCCTGAGAGCAATACACTACACCTCCTCAGCTTTACCCTCTCCTCAGACCTTAAATGGAACCACTAGATTGATTCCATAGCTAAATCTACTGCTAAGAAGGTTGGGTCACTATGCCGATCCAGGATGTTTTTTCCGCCTGAATTCATCCTGCATATATACAAGTCAACCACCCATCCGTGCATGGAGTACTGCTGCCATTTATGGTCAGACACCCCTGCCGTTCTCCTCAGTGTTCTTGACAGGCTCCAAAGGAGAGTTTGTAATGTGATAGGTACTGATTTGGCGGCTCGACTGCAGCCACTTCCCCACCATCGAAATGTGGCCTCCCTTTGTCTGTTCTATAAATACTTTCATGGCTTCTGCTCAGACAAACTTAAGTCACTGGTGCCTCCTCAACAGGTGTTTACTCATGCAACCAGACTGGCAACTGGGTCCCACCCATTCACAGTCAGGTTAGCCAAATGCAGATGACAATTCTACTCCTGCAGCTTCTTCCTCGCTCTTCCCGCCTGTGGAACTCGCTCCCATATTCTTGCTTTACTGACGGCTACAACCTCCAGAAATTTAAATGCAATGTCAATACTCATCTATTAACCACTGGACTCTATCTCTCTCCCTACCTCCGTATATTCTTCCCTTTCTCTCCACCTATGTATCTGTCATCGCACCTGCTTTCTCAGCTTTCTATTGCTCCTTTCTAACTAGTTTGTACTCCTCACTCTTTTCTAATTAATCTTTTTACAGTTATGTAGCCTCCAGCTCATCAGTGGCATTTCTGCCTTGCTCGGGATGAAATGATTAAAGAAAAAAAAATAAGATAGAAGATAACAACTGACACTATATTTATATTTTTGAAGATCAAACTTGACACAAAATCAGGAAGCCAAAAGAATATTCTACAAACAAGAAGTATGATGGAAGAAATTATTAGCAGAGAACTTATAGTTACCTCAAGCCATTTTTACCTTTAAAATATTAAGACTATTCTATCAATTTCTGAAAAGTTTAAAGAATGTAACAAAGTTCCAACCAACATTAAGCCTAATATTTTAATAAAGAAATTAATAATAAAAAATATAAATGACATCACTTTCATAAAAATGTCATCACAAAAGCAGTTTGGAATAAAAACCCTTTTAATACATTTCAAATTACTAATGTTTTATTAAAATCACATCTATGTTTGATTTGCTTTTGACCTTTTCTAGGAAAATATTGCAAGATTGGCAGCATTGAAGAGAGATAATTCATTTTTATATACTACTGAGATATATGTTTCAAATAATCTTCTGTAGTCAGCTGTGAGAGACAGGTACTTCCCAGAAGGAAGATTCCAACCAACCATCCTCGAAAACTGGATATTTTATCTTTTTTCTGTCTAGAGTAAATTTATCAATGTGAGAATTTTAAGAAGAACCAACAAAAGCAACAAAAAAAGAAAATGCAAAGAGTGAAAAGGTTGGAAGAGAGAAAGCCGGAAACCACATCCTAAACAGGGAACAAGGGATGAGCCTCTTCACCTGTTCAATAGACGAGGGTGGAGTGTGGACAGGGTGATAGTTTAGTCTATCTACTCCAATTGAGTATATTTATCAATGTGAGAATTTTAAGAAGAACCAACAGAAGCAAAAAAAAAAAAAAAAAAAAAAAGAAAAAAAATGAAAAAGAATCCATATTAGAGGTTCATTCAAATGTGGAAAATTATACGACTGGAAAAATTAAAAAAAACTGGAAAATACTATGGAAGGAAAAGTGTTATTTGAAGATGGTGAACAAAATGTTTTATTAAAATGTTTTATTAAAATCACATCTATGTTTGATTTGCTTTTGACCTTTTCTAGGAAAATATTGCAAAATTGGCAGCACTGAAGAGAGATAATTCATTTTTATATACTACTGAGATATATGTTCAAAATAATCTTCTGTAATCAGCTGTGAGAGACAGGTACTTCCCAGAAGGAAGATTCCAACCAACCATCCTCGAAAACTGGATATTTTATCTTTTTTCTGTCCAGAGTAAATTTATCAATGTGAGAATTTTAAGAAGAACCAACAGAAGCAAAAAAAAAAAAAAAAAAAAAAAAAAAAAAAAAAAAGAAAAAAAAGAAGAAAAAAAAATGAAAAAGAATCCATATTTGAGGTTCATTCAAATGTTGAAAATTATACGGCTGGAAAAATAAAAAAAAATTGGAAAATACTATGGAAGGAAAAGTGTTATTTGAAGATGGTGAACAAAATGTTTTGGTCTCATCTGGTCATCTTTTATTTGTAGAAAGTAAAGGTGCTTTTGTAATATCAGCAGAAAGATCTTTTCAATGTTTATAAATAAAATAAAAACAAAACTTTTGTTATCAAAATACTTATTTTGAAAGGAATCTTTATTCAATAAATATCAATGATTACCTTCTGCATCACTGATGTATCGAGAAAACATATTCAAAGATTGGTTGTTTGTTTGCAGTTTGTGAATGTTTCCATCAAATGCTTCAAGAACAGTTCAATGAATTCTGCAAAACTTATATAATATAGAAGATACTTATATATGTGTATAATATTTATTGAAAACTACATCTAGCACTGAGGAGTTTTAAGAATTGCTTTTAAAATGATTTTTTTGCTCATTTTCATAAGAACAAATAATGAAATAAAGATTCATGCCTATTGGTTCTTTCACATCAGTATCAAATAGCTCAATCTTCTTGCTATGTCTCTTGAAGATGTTGACAATCATGGTCCTCCAAAAATTTATATCATTTATAGTTCTTAATCAAGTTTTTCATTCTAAACCTAGTTTTGCTATACATTTAGTCAAGCTCTCTAAGTAAGTTCCAACAAGTTGCGTTCAAATTTTTGCTACAGTCTTTGTTAGTTTATGGGGAGCATTGAAAATGTATCTGGTCGGGTGCCCCTGCTATTCACCTCGGGGTTCTTGACAAAATCCAACAGAGAATCTGTAATGTGATCAATACCGACTTGGCAGCACGACTGCAGTCGCACTCTCACTAGTGTGATGTGGCTTCCCTGTGCCATTTTTATAAATACTTTCACGACTTCTGCCCTAATGAACTTAACTCACTGGTGTTCCCTAGGTAAAAATTTACATGAGCTACTAGATTAGCAACTAGGTCCCATCCTTCTACAGTGAAACCGATAAAATGTAATCGCAATTTCTACTCTGATGGCTTCTTTTCTTGCACTTCCCACCTGTGGAACTCCCTTCCATTTACTTGTTTTGCCGACAGCTACAATCTCCAGGAATTTAAATGTAAGGTTAATAAACATCTCCTATATTACATCCTTTCTCCATCCACTCCACCCCCATTACACCTGTATTCTCATTTGTCTATTACCCTCCTCCTGACATTTTCTATAACTAACCCCTTTTCTCATCACTTTCCTCTATGCAACCCTCTGTGCAACAGTGGCAGTAAAACTGCCTTGCTTGGGGTGAAATGATTATAAAAAAACAACTAAAAACTCTGATCTGCATTTATCTTGTCAGCTTTTAAATGAAGACACTTCTTTGTTTATTTCCCCTCCTTTTCTTTTTTGTGACAAACCCCTTCATGACACAGGCGATCATGGCCCTCCACATCTTTCTCTTCCTTGTAGCTCTTAATCCCTTTTTATTTCTCCCAAACCATGCTCTCCCATTCATTTGCTTAAGCTCATCAAATATATAACATGCTGTCTTCCCATCTCTTTTTCTCTCTAGCTACCTTGTGAGTATCAGATTCTCTAAGCTCTCCTTCCTCATTACATGTCCCAGACACTTCAGCTGTCTCTTCTTGATAAGTTTCCTTTCTGTTTCCATTCTTTCCAAAACCTTGTTGCTCACATGTTTGGTCCATGGTATCCTGAGCATCCTTCTGTAGAATCATGTTGCTGTTGCTTCGAGTCTTTCCTTTATCTTTGAGAACATTGTCCAGGATTTGCATTTATATAGAAAGACATCTCCATCTCATTGCAAAAGTACACAGACATGTTCCAAAATTCTGACTTTGAATTCTTTTTGCTTCTATTTAGTCAAAAGGCTGATATATAATAAATCTCATAAAACTTATGCCAATATTGTTATCATTTTGTTTATTTATTTATTCCACAAATTTAATTTGCCAGCTTATTAAATCTACATATTATAAGAAGCACACATAAAACAGTTTTCTTTTTAATCCTATATAGCAATTTATCCCTGTTTTTCTCCTCTAAATATTGCTAATTTTGTTTTAATATTATTCATTTTTTCATTTATTATTAATTTTGTGGGAAGAGGCTTAATAGTACTTCATATAAATATCTATTTGATTTTTTTTTGTTTAAACCAACTTCTAGTTTTCTTTATTTGACTTATTTACACATTTTAAATTAACTTTCTAACTGGTTATTTTAGACAAGAATTTTTCCACCTATAATTCTTTAAGGTATTTAAACTTGATAGAAATTTTCGAAGTTTAGTTTATTTTGATCTACCAGTAATGAAAAATATATATATATATTTTTTTTTTCTTGATTTTGTGTCAAGTTTGATCTTCAAAAATATAAATATTGTGTCAGTTGTTATCTTCTATCTTATTTTTTTTTCTTTAATCATTTCATCCCGAGCAAGGCAGAAATGTCACTGATGAGCGGGGGGGCTACATAACCGTAAAAAGATTAATTAGAAAAGAGTGAGGAGTACAAACTAGTTAGAAAGGAGCAATGGAAAGCTGAAAATGCAGGTGCAATGACAGATATATAGGTGGAGAGAAAGGGAAGAATATACGGGGGTGGGGAGAGAGCTAGAGTCCAGTGGTTAATAGATGAGTATTGACATTGCATTTAAATTTCTGGAGGTTGTAGCCGTCAGGAAAGCAAGAATATGGGAGCGAGTTCCACAGGCGGGAAGTGCAAGAGAAGAAGCTGCAGGAGTAGAATTGTCGTCTGCATTTGGCTAACCTGATTGTGAATGGGTGGGACCCAGTTGCCAATCTGGTTGCACGAGTAAACACCTGTTGCAGAAGCACCAGTGACTTAAGTTTGTCTGAGCAGAAGCCATGAAAGTATTTATAGAACAGACAAAGGGAGGCCACATTTCGATGGTGGGGAAGTGGCTTCAGTCAAGCTGCCAGATCAGTACCTATCACATTACAGTCTCTGACTGAACAATAATAGGTTAGATTTAAAATAAATCAGTGAACTTCAAAAACAGTTCAAATGACACACTTTATTCAAAGCTATAAAAGATATAAATCTTTGGAGGGTCATGATTGTCAACATCTTAAAGGAACGTAGCAAGAAGATTGAGTTATTAGAAAGTGCTCGATATATATTTGTGGGGAAATAAAGCTTTAACATGTAGTGCTTTTAGATATCTAATTTGCAGAGATTGGCCAATTATGCTACCATGGTTTTAACCTTTTTGGTTTCATCAGGTGATTTGTATTTATATATACAAATTGCCTGACAAAATTTATATATATATATATATATATATATATATATATTTCTGAAAATATTTCACCAACAATAAGCTGGGAAATACTGAAAAAAGCACCTACTTACAACAACATTACAAAAAAATGCCTACTTTGCCTACATGAGAAATTAACAATTATATCTCATACCCTACAAAAGAACTTACTAAACACGAGATCAGAACTAATTTCCAAATGCAGACATGAAAATAAATACCTATTATCTCAATTTATACCAAACGGATAAAAAAAAAATATCACATGTCTCTGCCATAGTAAAATTAATAATTAATAAACACTAACAAGCATTACAAATTAGAAGTTCTACCATTTAAATATACGCGACCACAAAAAATAATAAAACAAGCCAATAATAATACAGCCTTAAATAAAATAATAGCAATTCTTACCTACCATAGTTTCACTCAAAACCCATCATACGTACATATGTATGTACGAGAAATCGACAACTATTCACGCGTTGACATTGCTACACTATTCGAATACACCAACTGAATGAGTATATATGTGTTCAATGGCACACATATACATATATATATATTGAACCCCGCACGATTCGCATGTGTATGTTTATGCAAGCCTCAATGACCGAACGCGCGTGTGTGTGTGTGTGTGTCCTTGCGCGCGTTGATGGGTGTACAAATGTGTGTGTGCGTGTGTATATATATATATATATATATATATATATATATGTGTGTGTGTGTGTGTGTGTGTATGTATGTATGTCTGCATATATCCTGATGACAGATTTCCCCCACTTCCACAAAAATACACGAATATAACCAATTTTTTTAAAAAAATTGGTCAGTTTGTCTGACGATCACAAAAGCATGAAACCCAGAGTTACAAACTCACACCTATCTATATGAATATATATATATATATATATATATATATATATATATATATAGAGAGAGAGAGAGAGAGAGAGCGAGCGAAAGGGATGGATTTTTTAAATTTATTCATCTGACAGATTTTATTACTTAAATATACAAGTATCTACTAAAAGTATTGTAAAATAATATATGCTAAATATACTGTCCATTTCAAAATATGAGGGACCAATAATTTCTTTTTAGAACTAAACTACTAGGCTACCTACACATATGATTTGATTATAATTGTGAAGAATTTTGTAGAACTAGCCACACATTTAAAAAAAAACTGATAACAAAAAAATGGTGCAAAGAAATTTTTCAGATTTGATCCTGAGCTTTTCTTCTCCTATACTGGCTGATAGGATGTGCGTTGTGGTACAGTGGATATTGGCTCAGAACGAGAAGCCGAGTTCAAATTCCAGTTGAATCCATTGTATTCACTTACGTGCAAATACCCTTGGGAAAGGTATTAATCCATCTCTTCCTTCCAGTTATGGGTTAAATAACAAAACAGATTGGGTTTTATAGCCTTGGTCAGCAACCAGTCTACTGCAGAAAGCAATAGCAACCTACTGCGGGATAATCTTCTGCCCAGTCAGTCATGTCTCTTTCGAGACATGATTGCCCAAGCGTGTATCATGTATGGGACTTAACTGACTGACTGATACTGGCTGATGTGAAAGGCAAGAGGGCCCAATCTATCTCACCATTTAACCAACAGATTATGGAAGACAGACTCATGCCTTTTTCAAGGCATCAGCATGAAGTTGAACTTGACTTTGTGAATACAATAATCTTGGAATATATATTTAAACGTGAGAGTGAAGAAAAAATTAATATAGTTTCTTATCAGGACTTGTCTATGTTGTGTGCAGGTTCTCAGTGAAGTCTTTGAAGTAATGATTGAAAAAAATCTTAGCAATATGAGAAGCAGTTGTAAATAAGTTATCTGACTTTCTCACAGTATGAGACATTCTTTATATCATGTGCCATATTATATTCATGACATGAATACATTTTTTGCACAGCTTCTATGCACCAAAATGTTTCACGACTAACACGTTTGTCAAGATAATTGAAGCTTAAAATGGAAAATCTGTTTGGTATTTTCTTGTTACTTGAAGAGGCCAAGTTAGATCAGTTTTAGGAGAAAGAGAACGAAAAAGATCAAATGAAAGACTTGAAGGAGAAGATTATAGAAAGATACAGAAATAGAAGAAGGTAACGGAATAAAAAAAGAACCTTTATAAAGATAACGAAAAAGGTAGAGTAAATGAAGAATTGATATGGTAAGAGTTTGGAATGAAACTCAGGAGTAAGAGAGGAAAGGAAAAATAGAAAACAGATATGGGGAATGTGATCAAGAAAACAAAGGGAGATAATAAGCAAAGAGATAAGTCATAAGAAAAAAGAATGGAGATGTTTTAAAATAGAAAAATGCCAAAGAAAAGAAAGTGACAAAGAACTAATGAATACAAAAGAACTAGAAAATATGATAAATAAATTTATATACAACAATGAATGACAAAGAGGAGAAAATTCTGTGTAACATATATTTTTCTTTAGAAAGACGTCATTATATTTTTGACGATAGTGTAGCAGATATTGGGGAAACTGCTAACAAATTTATGATTACGATTCGATCAAGTGTATGGTGGCAGAGGAAATAAGACAATGAGACCAAAGTTAATAACAATTAAAACATGTATGATTAACAATAGGATACACAGAGATGAAAGCATGCAAATAGTAAAGGAAAAGTTGTTTCCCTTGTAATGTTGAGAAAGTCAGAGAAAGTCACTTGTTGAACGTAATTAAAATATTTTTGAAGAAAGTAGAAATAAAGTACATACTGTTTCTTGAATTGAAATTCTCAATTGGAGTTTGTGTGTGTGTGTTCAAAATAAAATTGGCACCTAATTGCACCCTGCAATTAGTGCAGGTGTGTGTGTGAGACAAGAATCAAACCAAGATCCCTCTGCCATATTGGATAGCAGTGGGTCTCGCTTGAGTTGGGAAACTGCTGCACATTATCCAGCTACTGCCAACCGATAGCTGGGGCCTAACTGTCAGAATTGCACGTGTCCACTGGTTAAATACTAAACCAAAGTGTGCGGGAAAGATGCACGTGGTAGATAAATGATTACCGGGTGTTTTGAAAATGAAAACACGCCTGACAGTAGTAAATGCGTAGGTGTGAAACACAAAATATAATATGTGTGAATGCGTATGTCGGTCTGAATGTACAGATGTGTACGTGAATACTACAATGCCATTACGTATATGTCAATAGGGGAAAATAAGCTAAAACTTTGAAGAGAAATTTATCCAATCACTTGTAATGGCTGCCACAAGAAATACATTTGGAGAAAACTCCAGTGATTTAAATAAAAGATTATATGAACACAAACAAAATCTTTAAAAACAGAAAAACACACACACACTCAATGCAAAAGTCACTCATTATAATTAGTCTGGTCATCATTTTAAAAAAAGATGCTACTTAAACTTAAGGAAAAAAACAAGTTACTACAAGAAAAATGGCTAAAAAAGTTCCTTGATCGCTAGATTGTCGATGCTAAATTTGCCTCTAGGTTCTTATATTTCACCTTTCTTGGCAGATCTTCTGTTATCACAATGTGAGAGGCAATTAAAAAAGTATAAAAAACAAAGACAGAAGTGTAAGGGAACTGAATCAATTCCAAATACATGTTCAGACAGCTATATAAAAAAAAAAATTAGATGTTAACTTTTAGCATTCCAACGTCTTCATTGTTTTTATTGGTGCATAATTATAATGACTATTTGAATTCTTATAGCTTTCCCTCATCTTCCTACCCAGATATAATTTCACCAAAAGTGGACAGGGGATACTAAAATCAAGCAGGTACAAAAATTTAAATGCCTGGGAAGTGTTCTAACAGAAGACAGAAAGTGTAACACAGAGATCCGAAGGTGAATTGGCATGGCAAAGGACACATTCCAGAAGCTGAATGAAGTATTAAGACACAAGAAACTTTCACTAGAAACAAAGAAGAGAGTACTAGATTGCTAGGGGATGTCGGTTCTTCAATACAGCAGTGAATGTTGGACAATATCAAAGATGAAGTAGAAGCTTGAAACAACCGAAATGTGGATCTAGAGAAGGATGCTGCAAATATCATGGACTGAGCATGTGAGCAATGATGAGGTGTTGGAAATGATGGAAACGAAAAAGAAATTAATATTGAATATCAGGAAGAGACAACTGAAGTTCCTGGGACATGCAATGAGGAAGAAGGACTTGGAGAACCTGATACTAACAGGCAAGATAGAGAGAAAAAGAGACAGAGGAAAGCAGCGGATAACATATTTGAAGGACCTGATCAGGTGGATGACAGAACAGGGGTTGTGAGATGTTACAGGAGAAAGCATGCTACAAGCCGCCAGGGAAAGGAAGACGTGGAAAGCCATGATCGCCTACATTCTGAAAGGACAAGAAGAATACTCTGGCCTTCTTCAGGTGATTCAAATTTTGAACCAAAACTTTTGTTTTGATTACTGAAGTAGATTGTTCTTGATCTATGAAGCATGCCAATTCTAGATGTCTCAGTTATCTCCTTTTAATTCAACTCTCTGAGTTATTTGATCACCACTGCTGTAGCCAAATATTGAACTCACAACTCTTTGGATTAATTCACTGGATCTAATCAACACTTTTATACACTGGGCTATATGTCTTTGAAGACACATAAGTGTACAACAGTTGAAATGTTATGAATATGAGTATGGCAATAACGATGAAGACAACAATCTGAACACTGTAGATAATATAAATACTACTTCATCTTGGATGAAGAGACAAACTATAAGTAAATCTTTATCATTTACATTTTATAAAGATGGAGTTAATTAGCAATTAGCTGATGTTTTGCCAACCATTCCAAAAAATAATATAACAAATAGTGTAAATAAACAATCTAATAAATCGTGTTTATTATTTTTGTTGTCAGTTCTCAAGAACAAAGAAAATGTATTCATATATTTAGGTTTTATCAAAATTCTAATGAACACTTTTCAAAACCATAAGAAGGAGTGAAGATAATTGCAATAAAAGTAGCGTCAATAGAAAAACTAGTCTTTTGATTCTCCCTTTTGTTTTTTTTTTTTCAGGTAAAACTGTTTATATTTGCCAAAAACTGATTGGTCAAAAATATGTTTCTTTGCTGAACTCTGATTGGCTAAAGTGACAGAGAGCTAAGATTTACCAAAAATAATGAAACTCTTTTGGAGTTGTTACTTAGTCTCAACCTCACATAATGAAAAGCTACCTACAGTTTAAATAGTATTTATCGAAATAATTCAGCACAATCAATTATATTCATTGGTATGCAATTGTTAGACTTAAATACTAAAAAAATACAAAACAAATTGTTTCGCCAGACTGAGTAGACTGTTCCAATTTCTCAACTCTTGAAGAATTTATTTCTTTGCATTACTGCATTTACAAACATGTGACCATCGTTCATGCCTGGGTGGAACAATGGAGAGAGAAAAGGCAATGAAAAGAAAAGACAGGTCAATGGGAACTCTCTCGGGCACATACTGGTGAAAATTCATTGTCAGTTTGTATAAGAGTAACAACAACTTCCCCATTTGCATTCACTAAGATTGACTGCATTGTTTCTTTTGTTTGATAGTTCTTCGTGATAATAGCCATGAGAAGAACACTTGTTCTGAAAGCAGTGTCTTAGTTAAAGAATAAAAATAAAATTTGATGAACAAGGAAGTAGCGAGGAGAACCAGTGTTGGAGAAGTTAAAATGTTGAGCGAAAGAATGAAATAAAAAGAATGAATGCAAAAAATAACTAAAAGCATTAACGAAAGAATCCCAAAATTGTTAATTTTTTTTTAATGATTTCACCACAAGCAAGGCAATATAATTACTAAGACACAAGGGGTCCCTGAGTGTGAAAAACATATGAGAAAAAGAAAACTTTAAGGGGAAAGAATATTAAAAGAACAGGAATTAAAAAGACAGAATATAATAATTGACAACACATTTAAATTTTTGAAGATCAAATATGAATGGAAAGCAAGACAGAGAGTTTAACAAGCAAAAAGTGAGAGAAAGGAAAGTATTAGCATAGAACTTCCAGCTACATCTAGATTTTTCAAATCTAAGATGAGGCCAATCTAGTCAGTCAGTCGGTTGTGCCATACAAGATGCATGCTTAAGCAATCATATCTTAAAAGATACATGACTGACTGAGCAGAAGATTTTTCTCCAGTAGGTTGCTGTTTCTTTCTGCAGTAGACTGGTTACCAGCCAAGGCTACAGAACCCAATTAGACCTGTTATTTGACCCATAGCTGGAGAGAAGAAATGGATTAATTCCTTTCCCAAGGATATTTGTGTGTAAGTGAATGCAATGAATTCAACTGGAATTCAAACTTGGTTCTTTGATTTCGTGTTCTGAGCCAATATCCTCTGCACCACAATGCATACTGATCAATCTCGAAGTATGCTTAAATTCATAAAGTCTAGCTAATAAAGTGGAAAGCCGACCAGAATAATTACTTTAGAAGCATTAATAAAGAAGATACAGAGTCGAGGGAAAAGGATCTTATATACCAGGTCAGGTTTTATAACATAGCATATTTTTCTTTATTTTTATAAAAAAAATTTAAATACATACCCGAAGAATCATGTCAGATGTGGCAACCATTTTCAATGTACCATAAATGACAGAATTCAAAATGTGATAGATTCTAGTAAGAACAATTATCTAGCATGACAGAATGAACTCACTTTTCTAACAATTGATTCATTATAATATTCTCACTTTATGTCAGCAGAAAAGTTTTGTTACTCTTCTGGAAGTTAATATCATCCATGGCAAAATAATTTCTCTCCCTGATTAAAAAAGCTTAAATTACTTGTATATTCATTTAATGAAATCTAATTTGTTTCTAAGAAATGTTCTATCTATATTGTTCAATATAAATATGAGTCTGTTTACTAACCAAAGTGAAGTTTCTGTATCACTAGATCATAATTATATATATACAAAAATACCATGCAAAACTTTTCTTAATACACACAAATGTATGTATTTATTGTTAATGTATATATCAGATATGTGAGAATATAACAAGACAAATGTCTTATATACATATATATATATATACGTCAAAGAACAGAACACACACCACTGACTTGCTACCGAGGTTTTGACCACACTGGTCTCATAAGGCAAAATGAGGACTTTTTGCATGAAGAGACCAGTGCGGTCAAAACCTAGGTAGCAAGTCAGTGGTGTGTGTTCTGTTCTTAGACATATTGTTATCTCTGCATATTCAGTTAATTTTTTTTGGTTGTTCATTGAGCACTTTTTATTATCTACTATCTGCTAGTCTAACCAGCCACTATTTTACTAGTGTATATATATATGTATATACATTACTGGCCAGTTATTAGGCCACCCCAGTTTTTTAAAAGAAATTATGTATTTCATACTATCTTAAGTGGATAATTCTAAATGAAAATAGAATGTTTTTTTTATTATTATTACTTTGCAAAATTTTCCAAGGCAACGAAGCAAAGATGAACTCCTCCAAATCAACCTAAATTATTTTTTATTCTTTCATTGATGAAACTGCAATATAGGTAATCATTAAATATTTAAGAATTCATTTGATGCACATGTTATTGTGCAGTATTAACAAAAGAACCATTCTATTTTCATTAACAATTATTCACTAGGCAATAAATACTAAAAAATAGTATGAAATACATCATTTTTTAAAACACTGGGGGTGGCCTGATAATTATGACCTGTAGTGTGTGTGTGTGTGTGTATGTATGTAGATATATATATATATATATATATATATATATATTACACACACACACACACACACACACACACACAGACCCCCTGTAACACAAATGAGCTAAACAAGATGCCTTAAATAAAGAGCTCAAAGAGAGTTCAGAGACAGAGTTCTGGCTGAGTGTCAATTAGAGTACCATTAGAGTCAGTCAAGATAAATTGTATAACTAGGTTCTGTTTGTCATAAAACTCACTTTTCTTTATATTCTTTAATTTGGGTCAAAAATACCAATCTCTTGGGCTGTTATGCACTTTTGGTAATGAGACAGTAGGTCAGTCGAAATGTTGATTTTATTGTCATGTCTTTTTAAGAAATATTAAAAAATTATTTTATATAAGTATTTTTCAATTTGCTAAATTTTATTTTTCAAAAATTGTGTACACTTTATTAAAATATCCTGATCTGAACTATACCCAAATTTGAAAAATTAGACAAAACTACAAATCATTGCACAAGAGGAAACTTTAGCATTTATGAGGAATGTTTCTAATGTAATTGCTTCAGAAATACAATAAATAGATTAAAAAAACAACTTTTCGAAGGCAATTTATTTCAATATTGGTGATAAATAAAACAAAAATAGTACCCAAGTTTATAAATTTAAAAATCTTTCAAATAACAATTTGGTTTCTCATAATCTTGCTATGCCTTCCCCCCCCAAAAAAAACAAAAAATGAAAATTGACCACTTTAATGATATGATCATTTCTGAAATAACCAGTAGTGAACAAGCAAATTTAAATGACCAACCAAAAATGAATTTTATGCAGCATGATAATACTGTGGCAAAAAAGTCCTGTTAAATTCCTTGTTTGTCTTTTGCCTGGTCATTGTCTGGTTGACCCCACCACCCCTCAGCCAAAAGATAAAATAATTCTTTTTCTCTACTGACATTAGTACACATGCATTTGGTTTAGGATCAGCTTTGAAATATTCTTAAAAGTAAGTTATAATTTTGCTTTGATTTTATTTTGTTTTATTTTTGTGGCTAATTTTAAAATAGTTTCATGGTTATTTGAACGAGTGTTTACCTTTTTTCAAAGAAATTTCTTTGACCGGACTTTAACTAAGTTAAAACTTAGTTAACTCATCACCGTTACCATTTTTTTTTCTTTCTTCTTCTTCAATTGGAGTAGATAGTCTAAACTATCACCTGGTTCACATGCCACCCATGTCTATTGAACAGGTGTAGAGGCTCATCCCTTGTTCCCTGTTTAGGATGTGGTTTCTGGCTTTCTCTCTTCTAATCTTACGTAGCCCCCTCGTTACCGCCTTGCTCGAGGTGATATGATTAAAAAAAAAAAAAAATGCTTAGTAGTGAGTTATAACAATGTCAACAAAGAATCAAAACTTAAACGTAGAGAGAAAAATTTTTTTTTCCTTTAGCACACATAATAACTGTGAAAATAAAGTAAATTTTTCCTTTGCTGTGCACAAAGAAAAAAACCCAGATATTCTTAAATATGGAAGAATTATTATCCCAAGTGGTAAAGATGCAACAGCAGCAGTTGTTGGTACTTCAGAAATAAAAGTTAATTGAAATAATTAAGAAGAAAACAGAAAATTCTTCAAATTTATTTTACTCACAAAATGGTGGCAAATGCCATAGCTGAATTAACATACAGTTCAGATGATAGAATTACTTTTCCTGCTTATTTTAAAAGATACAAGCAAATTTACAGAGAAGAACGCAGCAACTGAGAAGTAAAGAACAAAAACAAATATTTTGAGAAACTAAGCACTAGTAGAACATAAAAGATACCGTAATTTTCTGCTAATGAGTTACTTTAAAGAAACAGTAAATATTCTGACGAAAATCTTTAACAAGAAAAATTTGTTATTTTGTACACATTGATAGTGTTTGTATATGATGAAAAAAATGGGGAAAAGATTTTATCACTTAGGATGGAATCTTTCACAAGGTAGATGAAAGATTCAAATAAAACAAGTTGACTCCAGTTATGTTTAAAGGATTCATTTTTGTTAAAAAACTGCATAAATGTGCTAAAATCCTAACAAAACTCAAGCAAAATCAAAAACAAACACAAGAAATATCAGAGGAATGTCAGAGAATCTTAAATCTGATATAGGAAAGTGAGGGAAAAGAATGCACATTTATACAAACCAAAGAAAATGGGGAAAAAGAAAAATTAATCCATATTTCAGATAAGGAAGGCTTACAAATTAAAGACAACTGTCCATTTAAGAATTTCATGTGCTGCAAGTATGAAAAAGTAGGAGATAAAAAAATCACATTGTAAAAGTAGAGCATGCAAAAGATCTCACAGAAAAAAATTGTGCACAGCATTGTGATGGCAAAAATCATTACAAAAACCAAAGGAAATTTGTGCATGTAAAAATTAATAATATGGATGCAAAATGCATCTAAACACTGATAGTGAATCACAATAATCAACAAAGCATCATGGAAAGCCAACAAAAAGCTTATATTAAAAAGAACTTTGAAATTCACATGGTGCTTTGGGTGAGAAAATGTTATTGGTGAAATCACTTGCAATATTTCATTTCGTAAAATATATGTAAAAGCTAAGGCAAATGTGTTTAAAAATACTACAAGTTTATTCAGTACTGATTGGATAGAATTGAGTTATGGGATTTACCTATAAAAATTCATTGTCAGTTAAGTACTATATACATGATACATGCTTTGTGCGATCCTGTCTCAAAAAAGACATGACTGACAGGGTAGAAGATTATCTCGCAGTAGGTTGCCATTGCTTTCTGTGGTAGACTGGTTGCCAGCCAAGGCTATAGAACCCAATCTGTCCTATTATTTAACAGATAACTGGAGTGAAGAGATGGATTAATTCCTTTCCCAAGGGTATTTGTGCATAAGTGAATGCAAGGAATTCAACTGGAATTTGAACTCAGCTCCCCAATTTCTCATTCCGAGTTGATATCGACTGCACCACAATGCACATCCTAAATATTCATTGTAAAGATTAGAAATAGTGTTAGAGACCAAAGATGGAGATATATATGAATCACGCAGTTGAGCCTTAGTTCTAGGTGGAAAGTCAAGTGTGGGAAATCCAGATGAGTCATGTTTGGAGTTGAAAGAGAATTTGTCAGCAAAGCACTCAACCTTGTCTGCTGTGGCTGTGAGGACCTCAAATTTATTGAATAGAGAAGGAATCAAGTGTTTGATATTGTTTAATGCACTTTTGTAGAACCACCAGTAGTCTTTGGAACAAAACTTGTGGTATGTTATATACTGTTTTATTCTATCAGCAAACAACAGCTTTGCATTGTTTAGTACATAGGTGCCTATTGTCTTTTTTTTTTTTTATCACTTCACCCCGAGCAAGGAAATGCCACTGATGTGCAGGGGCTACATAAATGTAAAAAGATTAATTAGAAAAGAGTGAGGAGTACAACCTAGTTAGAAAGGAACAATAGAAAGCTGAGAAAGCAGGTGCGATGACAGATACATAGTTGGAGAGAAAGGGAAGGTTATATAGGGGTGGGGAGAGACCTAGAGTCCAGTGGTTAGTAGATGAGTATTGACATTGCATTTAAATTTCTGGAGGTTGTAGCCGTCAAAAAAGCAAGAATATGGGAGCGAGTTCCACAGGCGGGAAGTGCGAGAGAAGAAACTGCAGGAGTAGAATTGTCATCTGCATTTGGCTAACCTGACTGTGAATGGGTGGGACCCAGTTGCCAGTCTGGTTGCACGAGTAAACACCTGTTGAGGAGGCATCAGTGACTTAAGTTCGTCCGAGCAGAAGCCATGAAAGTATCTATAGAACAGACATAGTCAGACACATCGCTCTGGTAAGGGTAGAAGAAGTCATTTCTGTGGGCAATGGCAGTCAAGCAAGCAAGAGAGAATCAAGGGGATGAATGCAGTTTAAATCATAACTTTCTGGCTGGGAGGAAAGCACCAATGCTGGCTTTCACTCAGAAGGAGATCTCAGAGGCACAGTCTTCAACAAGGAGACTAATAACTTTATTTCAAGAGACATCACATAAAAAAAAAATCATGGAACAACTTCCAGTTTGCTCTTCGATAGCAGTAAGATTTTCTGCTGGCAGGAAATTAACCATTTTTGTGAGAGACTGAGAAGTTCAGAGTAGGGACACAGCAGCAAGATCAGTGACAAAAGGGGGACTTTTCACGGCGGAATGATTCCACACTGCAAAATTTGGTATTTATACCATGGGTGTTAGAGAAAGAAATGTTGAGGGGGTTGAGTTGTTTTTTTGGTTGGCTAGTTTATCGTTGTATCTTTGGATGTGAATTTTCATACTTTTATCAAAACTTCTTCAGAAATTGAGTTAAAACTGAAAACTTTATGCAAAGAGTTTATTTTAATGCTGTTTTAGGTTGATTCTTATTAGATACGTGTCGCAAATATTAAAATGAGAGAATTACTTTTAAATGTATGTGTGTGGAAAATTTACATGCATTTATACATGTACAGAAACACTTGAATGTTTGTGTGTGTAATCTTTTGGATAGTGGAGTGTATGAATGTGTATGTTTTTTGGTTATTAACATTAGCTAATATAAGTGCATGTGTGTGATATATCCTCTGTATTATAATAAAAACCATTGTGTATTTATTTGTATGTGTATATACATTTCCCTCATGCTAATGGAGAGAGGAACAATAGTGAAGCATTATTGGCTCAGTTCATGCTCTTTACTAACAGTTATTAAAGCATTGTTTGCTCTTTAACAGTGGCTTAGTATTTTAGTGTTTTGCAATAATTATGTTGTTATTGAAGAATATATATCCTAATATAAAAAAGAATGCTGTGTATTTTTATTTATATATGAGTTCAAATTCTAGTTAAATTCATTGCATTCAGTTATGCGCCAATACCTTTGGGAAAGGTATTAATCTGTCTCTTCCTTCCAGTTATGGGTTAAATAACATGACAGATTGGCTTCTATAGCCTTGGCTGGCAACCTGTCTACCGCAGACAGCAATAGCAACCTACTGCAGGATAATCTTCTGCCCAGTCAGTCATGTCTCTTTTGAGATATGATCACCCAAGCAGGTCTTACGTATGGCACTTAACTGACTGATATATATATATATATATATATATATATATATATATATATTTTATTTATCTGTAAATTCAGATAAACCTTAGCAGAGAAATAGCCATTTTCAACATGTCATTTTAAGACATGCATTCTTCAACACCTTATAAACGGAGAATGAGGAAAAATTCTAAGCCCAGAGATTAGTTCTAGTAAAAGAAGGGGTTGAAATGTATTGGCTTTTATAGGGTTAAGCTAGAGAAATTTTAGTAGTAATATATATATATATATATATATATATATATATATATATAGGAAAGAATATTAATAAAAAGTTTTGAATTTAAAAATGTACTTTTTTTGAACAGTATTTGTTTATTTTTATTATATTTTATATTTCAGACCGTCCTCGGTCCTTCATCAGAAACAAGTGATTTTTAAATTTGAATTAGAAATGTATTTCACGATAGCATTCGAATATTTTTTGTTTACATCACAAAAAAACAAAAAATATTCGAACGCTATCATGAAATACGTTTCTAATTCAAATTTAAAAATCACTTGTTTCTGATGAAGGACCGAGGACGGTCTGAAATATAAAATATAATAAAAATAAACAAATACTGTTCAAAAAAAGTACATTTTAAAATTCAAAACTTTTTATTAATATTCTTTCCTATACATATTAAGACAGTATACATGGATGATCATCACTATATATATATATATATATATATATATATGTGTGTGTGTGTGTGTGTGAGTGTGTGTACATATATTAGGAAAATAAGAAAACTTCAAAGAGACAGATTAATAATATTTGTTGTATTTTATTAGGCCATTAGAAAAAAGCAGCAGAAAAATATTACTAATTGAAACTTTTCAATATACCTGTATCTTTTCTCTATCAATAATTTAATGAGCAAATAATATGCATTTGCCTTGAATTCCAGCTGAGCTTGTTACTCTTACATGAAAATACTCTTGGCAAAGGTGTGAGCCCTTCTTTTCTACTAGTAATGGGTTGCATATAAGAACAGAATGAATCATATAGCCCTGGTTGGCAACCAGTCTACAACAGAAAGAAATGGCAAACTACTGTGGGAAAATCTTCTGCTTAGTGTTAATTTGAAAAAAACATGATCACACAAGAGTTTATTACAGACAGCACTTAACTGACTGTCTGACTAAGCAGAAAATAGAAAAAAGTTTTATTATTATTGTCTTTTTGAATTTCTCTTATTGGTCTACTATACATACTTTCTGTAATGATTCTATATGAGCAATCTTTCTGAATATATATATGTATATATATATATATATATATACACACACACACACACACTTATGAAAAAGAAAATCTTTAAGAAATTGTAGTACTAAATTTATTCAAATTACCAAATTAATATGAGTTACTTTGGACTCTACAATCTCAAGAGATGTTCAAAATGGTGGCATTTAGCTTCCAGACATTTATTAGTTAGGCAAACTACTTCTTCGGTAACATTGGTCAAAGTGTCCACTGGGATTTCTCCACATGTATTTTCAATTCTTGTCTAAGGGCTGCCAATGTAATAATCTTTTTGTGAGACACAATATCCCTAAGGGTCTCCCATAGGTAAACATCTAAAAACAGGAAGTAGTGAACAGTTCTTAATTTGATCAAGAAGTCTTTCACTAAAATTTGGACATTTGTCATTTGGATAGAATTGGAAAATGGAAAAGGTGATGTGATGGTGGAGGGGAATCAAGAACTTTTCAGCACCCTTATATATAATGTATAAAAAAAGTATATATAAAATATATATAAAGTATAAAATAGCACAGGATAATTACTGGTGGTAATAACAAATAATCCAAAATAATCTGTATGATCTACCAAGCCACTCTAAAATCAGTAGATAACATGGAAAGACTATACATAGGAGTTCCAGAAGGACCCTGGAAACAAAGATATTCTACACACAAAACATCTTTTAGAAATAGTAAATATTTATTTACTAAGCAATTTAATTATTTTAGAAAAACATAGATATAACTGAACAAAAAATTCACAAACCAATCAGCAAACTATTTAAATTTCATCTCAATGACTTTTTTAAATAACGAAAGGTTATAAATATTTTGTGACTAACGTCATAGTTTACTGCAATTCTTTCAAACAGCCTTAAAATTTTAAGTTTTTATCACATTTATAAATCTATTCACAGGCTTTAACAACAAAAAACTTCACAATAGTAAATATAAGCTCTGATGATGATTAACACAACCGAAACATTATAATGTTGGCTACCCCACAATAAATCTGTATTTTGTTGTTCTCAAATATTTATTTTGTGTCTCACGAATAGTAAATATTTTAACAAGACATTACATCAGAATCAGCATACTACAATAAGTAAAAAAAAAACTGTAAACTTTGAAGAAGAAAATAGCTGCAATCACCTCTCAAGACCAATAATAAAAAAAAAAAAATCACTGAATAAATGATCACAACTGATTTTCAAAAACAGACATGAAAACAAACTTTTACCACTCAAAAGTTAGAAAACTAAAAGTGAATATCTTGTAAAATACCACCATGAAAAATGCAAATATATGTATTATATACTACACAGATAGTGTAACACATTTTAGAGAAAGCTAATACTTAAAACAAATAAGGTAAGAAGCTACCTGAAAAAAATAAGCAAAAAATCTAAGATAAACAATTAAGTAAATATAAAAATAAACAACAAATAATTAAGTAATCAATAATAAGTAATGAGTAAAAAGTTAACAAACAACACCATAAAACAACTACAAATAACTCCATTCAGATCCACAATTATTTCCACTCAATAGACTCCAAAATAATTTGAAACAAACATAAAATCTTAACCCTTAACCATCAGAAAAATACAATATACCTTACTACAGAGAATGTACCACTGACGAAACATATTTAAATGATCAAGCCAAAATACAACATACATGGTCAAAAGATTTTGTTGAAGCATGAATCAAATTGTTGCTACTTGATTTGATATCATTGTTCACTTTTATAGTTATATTTCCTCTATCTGATATCAATCACTTTTACTCATAAATATCAGTCACTCACGTAAGTGCCATATGTGATACATGCTTTGGGCAATGGTGTCTCGAAAGAGACATGACTGACTGGTTAGAATTTTATCCTGCAGTAGGTTACCATTGCTTCCTGCAATAGACTGGTTGCCAGCCAAGACTATAGAACCCAATCTGTCCTATTATTTAAATTATAACTGAAGGGAAGAGATGGATTAATACCTTTCCCACAGGTTTTTGTGCATAGTTGAATGCAAGCAATTTAACTGGAATTTGAACTTGGCACCCCGATTTATCGTTCCGAGTCAATATCCACTGTACCACAATGCACATCCACACATAAATATAGCATACCTTAAAACTATATTTTTTTTATCATGTCTTAATATATAGGAAGATTTATTTTACTCATATTTAAGCAATGAAAGGCCCAAGAGCTGCTCAAGGATTACTAGATGAAGTTATATTAGCGCAGAAAAAGACAAGTGTTAGGAGTATAGAGCTTAAGTAGATTTTAGGAGGAACTGAAAACCCAATCCTAAGCAAGAAACAAGGGAAAAACCTCTACTCCTGTTTAAAAGACCAAGCAAAAGTTAACTGGATGATATGGGGCAGATTGATAATGCAGAAATCTAATGCATAATTGCTAACTGCAAATTCAAATGAAAACTTTTCATTTATGTCTTTAATATTCAACATGAATTAAGTTCATTGACAAAGAGGTTTATGCTGAAAAAGAAATATCAGTTGTATAATATAAATTATTTTTCATCATTGCAATGGAATTTATGCAGATGTATAGACACTTACTTTTTTTTCCTTATCCTTTATTTTACAAATATATAAGCATCAACCTGGAAACATAAATCATCTCCTAAAATAGCTTTATCAGATCTAGAGTTTCCTATGGATATCATGCATGGCACCAAATCCATTCAGAAATATCTAAATTGTCAGCTATATACAAACGTTTTTACATTAATAGTAAAATGGCTTTGAGTGAGTGAAGCCAGATGGTTTTTTCAAAGTGCATCCTGTTTTGAAAATTGCAGACTGGTGCTATAGAATCCCAAACAAAGAATTGTACAAAATAAGCAAAAACACATCACCTAAAAAGAAAATAATGATCTAATAAAGATACTAATATTCCACAACATTTCAACTAGAAATTTGGAAAGAAATGCATATCAGTACTGGAAAGAGCAATAAAAGCTACTGGACTTGAGAAGCCTGATTTCCTAAATAAGTGTTTTAATAAAAAGATTTTTTTCAATTTCAACTGAAAACAATACTTGCTGCTCAAGTCAATGAATACTCTATGTTTCCATATAGATAATATTACCACACACACATATATATATATATATATATTTATTAGGCCCTTGAATAAGTTCTTGTTTTTTCTAACAGATGGAATTTTCAGAACTGTGTGCATGTAGTTTCAGATGGTAACACACCTAGAAGTAATATAAACATGTCAGATTTTGTGCCAAAGAAAGTGAATTTGTGAGGTAATTTTACTGTATTACTTTATTCAAAAGAAATCTTCAACTGAAGCATACAGAATTCTTGATGAGACTTTCAGTGACAATGATCTTTTGGCAACAACATGCAGAGATTGGTTTAGACACTTCAAAAATAAGGATTTTGATGCTCAAGATAAAGAATGCTCTGGTGTACCAAAAAGTTTGAAGGCAAAGAATTGGAGGCATTACTGCAATAAAGACTCATGCAAGACAGAAGTAGAATGTGCAGAATCATTAGAATTTAATCACACAGCAATATTTAAAAGCATTAAAAATGATTCAAAAGCAAGGACATTGGGTGCCATATGAGCCAAACCCAAGAGACAATGAATGGCATTTTGTTACATGTGAACAGCTGCTTCAAAAGCAAAAAACAGAAAGATTTTTGCATCATATCATGGCCAGCAATGAAAAGTAGATACACAAATGATAAACCCAAACATAGAAGATCATTGGGTAAGCTCAGCTATGCATCAACATGGGTGGCAAAGCTGAATATCCATGGTTCAAAGCTTCTGCTTTGCCTTTGGTGGGATCAGCTGGGTTTTGTTTATTATGAGCTGCTCAAACCAACTGAAGCCATCATAAGAGATTGCTATTGACTACAGTTGATGCATTTGAGCCAAGCATGTAGAAAAAATTGACCACTATACAAGCAGAGATATGACAAAGTTATTTTGCAACATGACAACGCTAGGCCACGTGTTACAAAATGGGTGAAAACCTCCTTGGAAATGCTTAAATGGGAAGTCCTACCAAAAGCACCATATTTAAAAGTCATTGCTACATCTGATTATCACTTGTTCTGATCAATAAAACAAAGCCTGGCTGGGCAGCACTTTCTTTCTTATGAAGATGCTAAAAAAAGCATCAACTCACAGTTAGCCTCAAAAGATTTGTCACTTTTGCAAATTTGATTTCAAATGCTGACAGAAAGACAGGAAAAAGTAGTGGCTAGCAATAGATAATAGTTTCAGTGACATGTTTCTCATATATATATATATATATAGAGAGAGAGAGAGAGAGATAAATAGATAGATATTTAGATAGAAAAATAAAATTTAAAGACTAAATAGATAAAATAAATAAAAATTATATGAAAAGATAGTTTGAAAAAATAATTTTCCTTACTCATACATGCACATATATATTGCAATCACAAAATGCATCAAATATTTAGCTACAAAAAATTATTGAAGAAAATATAACAACGTTATACAGCATATGGCAAATTTTAACAATCTCATGTCTATTTCAAATACATCAGTTGCATTAACATGCCAGCTTATAATTTGACACAAGAAATGAAAAGACAAACAATATTCATAGAAGTAACCACCAACTACGGTGACAAGGATGTTACCAGCATCTTCAAAATGAACACAAGGAATATACTGATGACAGTTCATGTCTGCGACAGTCCTGGTAACCATGAATAATGAGGGCCATGTCATGCCATCTAATTTCTTTACATTTTCTGGATAAATAATACCTTTAATGTTAAGTTACTAGATACATGGTCAAGCTCTTAATCAATGGACTGATTATATGTATTGCAGCTAGTTTTTCATCTTTACTACATCAACCATATGACATAGTAGCTGCTGGCCAAGAATGTTCATGATAATTTGAATCCCATGTTCAACTATGTCTAAGGTATCATGAAAAGGGATACCAACTCAAGTCTGCTGTGGTTTTATTTTAGACATTACACAGAAAGTTTACACCAGGCCTTGTGGCTGCTGTGAAGTTACCCTAGAAAATAAGCTTAGATTCTTGTTGCGACCAGATCCCATTTTGTAAAAATTAGTACCCTTCCTTGCCCTATACTGCTATAAATGGTTGACCGCTCCCTTATACCTTTGGTGTTGGAATAAAGAGTCATTGTTCTCAGGCCAAATGCTTAAAATGGCCTTTTCAACTCAAGACTGCAAAGAGGATGATCACACCCTAGTTTTTCTCCCTGCTACTAGACACTAGCTTTAGTTAACGGCCACTAGCAGTGTGCCAGAAAAGGTAAATTTTTCTTTGTTTTTTCCCTAAAGTTGAGTTTAAGCTAAGTATTTTTAGCACCTTATAAACATATTTTTAAAGCTTTGTTATTATTTCTAAAAATATTTTCTACCCTTCTTCATAAATGTTAAAACCCCAAACTTTCCTGCTGATTTTCCTATTTATAAAAACCCTCATTCAACGTTTATTAAGTATAAATCTTCCCTAAAAGTTTTATTCTCTTTAATGTTTTTTGTACCTTCAAAATGTATTGTTTTTGTATTTTATGTTCATTTTTAATTTGTTGCAGTTTCACGAGGCTGCATTTATATGTGAAATAAATGTCATTTTTATTTTTTACATATGCGGCTTTCGTCAGTACTTTTAAACACACCACTACTGATGCTAGATGGCTGTCACAGGCCATCTGCAAATGAAATGAAGTTCAGTGCTCACCTAGGTCTATTCCCAGCAACTTATTGCAGAAGTATTTAACCACACACATGCATGTAAAGTAAGGAGCTAAATCATGTTAATTCAATTAGCCTTATGCCAAACATAACAAAACTCCCGACAACTGAAAGAGGGTTGGAAAGAATACAAGTGTTTCATTTGTATAAATAAACAGAAATTTATTTATAGAATGAAATAATATCAATTTGTAGGAATTGAAATTATTAACTGTAGAAATGTTCTAAGAAAAACAGTAATTAGTTAAATGAATCCAGAGTTGGTTTGTTGTAGTAAATTCTTCATTTCCTTCTTTCTTTTTGCAGCTGGTGAGTGTAGAAATCAAATAACTTGCTTTCTAACATAGCTGCCCTCTTTTTGTCCCCTTGAAGTAATCTACTTCATTCATACAAGAGTATCGAATTCAGTAGGTGGGTTCGTCCACTATGTTATAGTAGACCTACCCAACACATTTGTATCAGTGGATTCTATTCACTTATATATATATATATATATATATCCATTAGATTATTCAATATATTTTCTTTTCATTTGGAATGACTACAGCAGTTGCCATCACTTGCCATTAACCAATATCCAAAAGTGAGTCCGTCAATAAAGTAATAAAGGAAAATTGTACTTATCAACATTAATTTTTATGATTCAGTTGAAATGTGTTGTTGTTGTTGTTGTCTTTTAATTCTTTTTTGGGTAAAGATGAAGAAAAGGTAAAGGAAAATAGCACCTGAGAGAGAGTGCAAATGTGTGTGACTGGGACAATTGTGTTGATCAGCAATTTAAAATTTTGCTTTTACATTGTGGCAGCATCCTATCTGTTCTCCACTTCTGTCTTTGACTAATTCAACTTTCTCTGTTTTTATCAAAGAGCTTTTTGACACTGGCTTTTACTTTCTCTTAGTTTTCTAAGTTGCTCACCTTTCATTGGTTAGAAAATAATTCGCAGTGGCTCACGAAATTGGCTTTGTTTTTTTTCCGTCAGTATGGAGTCAATCTGTTCTCCTATTGGTCTGAAATAGTTTTTCCACACTGGCTCACGAATTTGCAAACAGTGAAGAAAAAAAAAGATGTATTTTTATTTGATATCCACCATATATGTTTCTATAAACAACCCAGCCAGAGATGATCGGAACAGTCTCTCAGAAATTGTAGACATAGTTTAAGGTTCACTCATTAGACATAAGACATCAACGGCCATCTCAATAGCTGCAAGAATTTGATAGAATATTGGAGTCAAAAAAATGTAATAAAGTCTTGTATTATTGTTTAATTGGTACTTCAACTTCATTACATTACTGTTATGGACTTGATAACCAGTATAAAAGAGAACCATTTTATCTGGGTATGCAGTCATTTGCAACCCTGAGTTTTGGAATAACTTTTTCTAAGCTTAACATATTATACAATGTATAAATGAAAAAAATTATATTAATTTTTTCTGTGAAAAAAAAAAAAAGTGTGTGTATATATATATATATATATAGTATATCGAGGCAGCAAGTAATTTTCTAGACATATGCTATTAAATATAAGAGACAATGAATGTCTATTATGTTTAATCATGAGCCGTTCTAAACGTCGTATTTTTGCTTTAATTTCAGTTGAAAATAAAGACAAAAATTCTCCAACATTTGGATAATTATTTATTGGTTTTCTTCTAAGCTTTCGGCTCACATGAGCCATCTTCAGAGAGGTAGTTTAAACTGAAATATTATAAAATCCACCATCACCGACGATTTTATTTTGTGTTGACATAAAACTCCGCTTGGCAACGGCAATAGTTACCAAAAATAATAAACGCAGTTCTTAAGTTTGCGATGCGGTTTTATGATGTCACACCACGGGATAGCGCGAAATGACAACAAAACCATCTAGTCAAATGCAATGTAATATGTTATTTCCTGTTTTAAAGTTGATTTTATTGAGTGTTTGTTGTTTTGATTTGATGTACATGGCCTCCAATATCTGCAGGTTCCTCTTACTGTGTGTATGAGCAAGGATCACCGTATTGTTGACCAAAATCTGTCTGATATTACCTACATGTTTATGTTTTTCAGAGAAATGTTGTTTAATAGTACTCTGATCAGAAAGATGACATGTAAGTCTACGGGAGAGCGTGGTTGTGGTAAAACCAATATATGTACTAGGTTTTTGAGTAGTATCAGAGATGCAATCTCTGAATGGGTATGTAAATTGGTACACTACATTGGTTTTTTGTAAAGAATTTAGTTTAGTGCCTGTTGGGTTATTATAGACTATGAGGTCAATTGTTTTAAACTTTTTATAATATATAATGAGTTTAATTTGATTATTACTTTCGACTGGTTTAACATTTCTACGTATTATGTTTTTGAGAGTTTTTTCATCTTGTTTATAATTATTATGTATTTGGTTGCAATAGTATAAGTTAATAGTGTTATGTTTATTTTGATGTAAACCATTATTATTAATATTATCATTATTGTTAGAGCTATTGTTAAGTTTGTTGAGATACATTTTAATTTGTTGATCAATAACGGAGTTAGGAAATCCATTATTGACTAGTGTTTGCTTAATGTTGTGTAATTCTTTATAAAATATAGATTTGGAAGAAGATATCATTTGTGTGCGTTGAAGTAAGTTTTTTATAACAGCTAACTTATATCGTTGGGGACATTCACTATTATAATTAAGAAGACACGAATTTATGCTAGTTGGTTTCCTATATAGAGAAGTATTAAATTTATGTGTGCTAGAATCAATGAATACATCAAGGAATGGGAGTTTATTATTAATATTAAGTTCTAATGTAAATTTGAGGATGGAGTGACTTTCAAATTTGTTTTTAAGATATTTAATTTGATCGATATTCTTAGCTAAAACAAAGATGTCATCTATATATCTTACATATATAGAGGGTTTATTGTTGTCATTAATTATTTTATTTTCTAGATTTGCCATATAATAATTAGAAAAGAGGGGGCCTAAAGGAGATCCCATCGCAATACCATCTATTTGTGTATAAATATTGCCTAAGGGATCGTGAAAGGGTACTTGTGTGGTGCATGCTAATAATAGTTTTTTTAATATAGTGGGTTTAATATTGATTGATGGGAGAGTAGCATGGTTGTATACATCACGGATAATGATGTCAATTGTTTCATGGACAGGAACATTTGTGAATAAGTTTTGAACATCCAAAGATGCAATCATTTGATTATTAGGTTTTACGGAATGGAGAATCTGTAAAAATTCGTCCATGGAGTTAATGCTATATTTACCAGGAAGATAGGGAGTAATTAGTTTGTTAAGTGTTTTGGAAAGGTTATATGTTGGTGTGGGTATTTGAGAAATGATAGGTCGGAGGGGATGATCTTTTTTATGGATTTTTACATTTCCATAAAGGTAGCCGGGCTGATAATCACCTATAATCTTTTGAAGTTTATAGGATCCTATTTCAGCATTGTCTCTTACATTTAATAGCATATATATATATATATATATATATATAATGAAAGGAAAACTTATGAAAGTAAATGTGGAACTTTTATTTAGTAACTTTTGTCTATTCCCAGAAGGAAAGTGGATGAAAAACAGTTACATTTTATTTCTCTGAACTAGCAGAATAGCTCGGCACTGCTTGGGTGTAATGAAAGCTTTAAAACTAATCCATGGTCCCGGAGCTCAAACTCTTTGGACGTTGGCATGAAAGACTAAAAAGCAATAGTTGCTTCCAGTTAAAGCAAAACCATAGACTGAAAGAAAAATGAAGGGATGTAAGTCAAATTTTGATTTCCTGGTATCGATATCAAATAAGTTTTTTTTGTCGTAAACTGAATTTTGAAGGTTAAATAAGTCCTCTGAGTAAATGGTATCATGGCTGAGACTAAGAACTACAATTATAACTACTTAGAACCAAACCCAAAGCAAAAACTAAAATAAAAGGGCTGATAAAATACAGACATACAGGTAGATAAACAGACACATACGCAAACATCTTGCCTTTTATATATAATCGATTTTCTGCACTATTGTAAGAACTGCAACCTTGAAACTTCTGAATATCATTTCTTATGTCTATGAGTGCATCAAATTTGATTAAAATTGGACCACTCCTATAACCCGATTTTTTTGATTATCGATTTTCGATATTTATCAGGGGTACCTTGACACAAAACCTAGCTAACTGCTTGAAGACACCACATGGAAGAAACCTAAGTTGCATAATAACTCATTTACAAATGAAAAATATATATATATATATATATATTATGGAAATTAACGAAGTTTAATGAAACTGGTTATAAACAAACGACAATTTGAAATTATTTGTTTGAACATTATTTTTGATCAATACTCTTATTTAAGTAGATATTCTGTTTATAATCAAACATTATTGTATATTTATTTCTATCAGCCTGATTATTTATGACAAATTTTTGTTACGAAAATGCTCCCAAATGACACACATTTTCTAACAAAAATTTAGAAATGAACAAAATTTAGACTGAACAAAAACTGAAAGAGGCTGTGTTAAAAGTCTAGAATAGCATCCCAAATGAAGAATACAACAGTTTAGTGATACCAATGGGTCACAGGCTTGATACAAGCAATAGTCATCTAACCAAATATCAAGTGTTATTTACAATATAACTATCTGTTTGTTTACCTGTGCTTACATAAAAATGGAGTGATCTGATACAAAAAGTTCTATGTCCTAAGCTGCTTATCACATCTAAATGTAAATGTCAGGAAACAAAAGCTGAAATTCTAAACACTTGTCTCATAGTCAACTTTTGATCTTAAACCCAAATGTCTTCAGTGAACAACAAAAACAAAGAAATTGACCTTGATGTTCCAATACTTTTGGAGAGGACTGTGCGTGCATATATATATATATATATATAGATATAGATAAGATTAAGAACATTCATTTTACAATGTTTTATTTATTTGGATTGTATAATGCCTATACCATTATATGAATCAAACCTTGATACAGGGTTGCTTTCAGCTTTCTAAAAAGACTTCAAAATCATTTATAAAACAGCAGATGTCAGAAAATATATAAAATTTGAAGTTTTAAAGTCTGCTGCATCGAAATTAAGGTTTCGTTAATATCTCTTTCCTCTGAACCTAGATAACCAAATTACACATCTGTACATCCAATCCCTCTGCCTGAAGCTCAACTTATCTGGGAATTCTATTCTGCTAAATCTTCCAAATATTTCATGTCATTTTTATTTCAATCATCTTGGAATCGTTCTGCTTTCCAATTAATCAACCACTGCTTGTTTTGCTTTTTCTTTGTTTTTTTTCTCAATTACTTTATTTTCTTTGTTTGCCATTCAATTCCAGATTCATGTTCTATTCGTTATTTTTGCTTTTATAATTCTTTATAGAATTCCTGATCTTTTATGGCAAGCAGAAATTTTCCTAAGGAAGGAATTATATAAATCTCTTAGAGTCTTATTGTTCTGAAGTTAAATACGAATGAAACACCAACAAAATCGACGACAGCTTTGTGGTTGTTAATAAAATATTGATTACTGGCAAATGTGTCTAAGAACTGCTGTCATTTGTTGGATTTTGAATTTGGATGATTACTCTGTATTTCTGTGCATGTGTCTAGTGTAATAAAAAGAAGACTGTCCATTCCCTTTTGATTTGCGTGGTGTCTGTAATACATTGGACACAAATCTTGGCGCTGTCATTTCTGACAGCCAGTCATTACTCATCCATTTAGTTGCTTACCTGTCAATATTAACATTATTGCATTTATCTGGTTGCACAGGTAGCATAACAATTATTTGGATAGAAAAAAGAATTGTTAAATGGAGTTCAAATTTTGGTCCAGTGGATATCAGCTCGAAACGAGAAACCGGGGAGCCGAGTTTGAATTCCAGTTGAATTCCTTGCATTCACTTACGCGCAAATACCCTTGTGAAAGGTATTAATCCGTTTCTTCCTTCCAGTTATGGGTTAAATAACAGGACAGATTGGGTTCTATAGCCTTGGCTGGCAACCAATCTACTGCAGAAAGCAATGGCAACCTACTGCGGGATAATCTTCTGCCCAGTCAGTCATGTCTCTTTCGAGACATGATTGCCCAAGCTTGTTTCACGTATGGCACTTAACTGACTGATACTGTATTCAGTTTCTTTCAAAGAATCTGAGAAAAGGTACGGATTCCTTTCTTCTCAGTCTAGCTATGAGATAAACAGCAGCATAGACACATCTCCCTAGCCTTAGGTGGCATCCAGTCTAGGAGAAAGACAGCTCTCAAAAGTGTTAAGAAAGCAACAGAAAATCATTCCACTAGCTTTCCTATGATGTTATTTTTTTATTTTTTTATTTTAATCGTGTCACCCCCAGCAAGGCATTCCACTGCCACTATAGCGCAGGGGATTACATAGAGGGATTGGGTATAGGAAATGTCAGAAGGAGGGTGATAGACAAGTTAGGATGTACAAAGGGAGAGAGTTGGAGAGAGTGGGTGTGAGTTAGTGTGTTAGGAGGTGTCTATTGACCTTACATTTAAACTCCTGGAGGTTGTAGCCGTCGGGGAAGCAAGCATGCGGTAGGGAATTCCACAGGCAGGAATTGCAAGGAAAGAAGCTGTTGGAGTAGAAATTGTGGTTACATTTCATCGGTTTCACTGTAAAAGGGTGGGACCTAGTTGCCAATCTAGTATCTCGTGCAAATTCACATCTAGGGGGCACCAGTGATTTAAGTTCATCAGAGCAGAAGCCATGAAAGTATTTATAGATTATACATATTTTTTAAATGATTTATTCCTTTCAAGCAAGACAGAACCAATAACATTGCAGATTCTTCTTTGGATTTTATCAAGAATCTCTTAATATTGTGCAACTAGGAAAAATGGTAAACTTCTGGTGAGAAAAAAAGTTTAGCATGACACAAGAAGCTAACTTTCCCTAATAGTAGACCTAGTAATTGATTTAAGATAATCTTTCCACTTCATGTCATCGGAAAATTGGAGTCTGAAAAGGTGTAATTTATATTATATATTTATATATAAAAGAGTGCATTAAATTTCTAGGAAAAGGTTCTTGAACATCATATCTTTGATGAGGCGACAGAAAACTTTCTAGTACCTTCTTTTATTTATATATATTTCTTCTTTTTATTACGATGATTGTTATATTTTTTAGGTACAGGTGCTAGAGCAGACATTTTTTTAAACAGTGTAATTGTCACCGACTGACCTGACATTTTTTTCAAGTCTTTAATAAAAAAATACATCATAAGTTTTTTAATTATATATATATATATATATAGTCATTTGCAAAGAGTCCTGTTTCACAGCACATCAGTACAGTTAGATATTTATTGCTTCCAGCCAGGATTGAAACCTGATCAATTGGACATCAGTAGGGGATTCTGCTTCTGAGCTACTGGCACACAGTGGAAGAAGGCAGATTTTAGTATGTTATATACACAATGTATACAAATGCCAGTAGCCAAGAGTTTTCGATCCATTGCTAGAGAACGATGTGTAAATAACAGAGTAGCTACTGTTTTTAAAGTCTAACATTTCTCCAGAGTGCTCAATTTATGGGTAAGAGTGTCTGATGAATAGCATATTTAAAAAAAAAAATTTTGAAAGGTATTAAGGCCGGTAGTGATATATAAATATTCTATTTAATTAAAAACAGAGTGTCTATAAAAAATAATGTTCAAACAAATAAACCAAATATGTTGATTATTAATCCATTTTGTAAATCAAAGAAACTTTCCTTAAGATTGTCTTTTTGCATTAAGATACACTTTCAGAGCAGTGATGAATATTACCAGAAATTGGAAATTTGTGTTTATAAGGCTTATTTGGCTTTTTTTAGACTGTGAAATCAGTCTTGGTTGAACAGCATAGGAGGCAGTAGTTCAATTGATGGCTTCCTGTGTTGTTCCATGTTACAGGTTTGAATCCTGCCAAATGACACATATTTTCCCCACAAAATTTCTCAAAAATATTCAGGCTGGTAGAGATACATAAATATACGGTTTAATCAAAAACAGTGTATCTATTCAAATACAAGTATTTATGAAAAATAATTTTCTAACAAATGAATTAAAATATGTTGGTTGTTAAAACATTTCATAAATCTTCAGAACTTCCCCTAATATATATAAGCATGCAGTGTAGATATAGAAGTATCCAAGGAAGTATCCTGTACATACAGTGGTAGGATAATTTTTATTCCATGTTTTTTTGGGGGGGGTGCAGGGGGGTCTTTATGAATTTTATTTGTGTAAAATCTTCTATCCAGTAAAGACGGAAGCTGATGATGGTTCACCTGAAATAGGCCCGTACTGATTTACCATGAAATAACGTCTGCCTAAATCTTTTTTATATATATATATATATATATATATATATGTATATATATTGTCAGAGAGATTAAAATATGCTATATTTATGGAGGAAAGAATGCTCAATGTAGGCAATAAAACATTTGTAGAAATAAACAGGGGATACAGACAGTCAATACTGTATAGTGACTCAATTTCATCAGGTCACTGTTTTTTATATATATATATATATATATATATATATATATATATATATATATATGCCAAAAATAAAAATATAAAAAAATAACCTTCAACACAGAAAAAAAAAAATGGGGAGAACCCAGAAGAGAGCTGCAACAGCCTTGTAAGGGTAGCAAAAGGAATCCTCCTATTGCAACCTGCTCCAACTAGGTTTGGTAACAGAAAAAAAGAAAGAAAACAGTAATATTTTTTAGCATGACAATTAACCAGTCATGCATCAGCCAGAAGAACACTAACTGAAAGAGTATAAGGAGGTTAATGCTTCCCACAATCCTCCAAGTCCATAAATATCAATAGGTCACTTGCTTCTAGTTTAGCTGGGCACAATTCTCCTGAGGCTGAAGCAACCTGTCCGTAAGTACCCCCCTCTCTCTTCCTCCTTTATTTTCTTCACAATATATATAAGTGCTCAGAAAAAGAATAAGAAACACAACTGAAACATTATGATATAGATATACATATCAGACAAAAAAGGGGTGTCATTGAAAAAGCAATAGTTTAGTGATGTAAACACATGCAATTCAAAATTAACACAAGTTGGAGAAAGAAAATAAAACATTAATTCTTCATTTATACAAAGTATTTCTTGATTTTAAGTGAATGATGTTCTGCTATTCATGCAGTAACAGAAAGAAAGAATCTACTATATGAGATTCCCAGTTTAGCCAAAAGTACAATGAGAATGTAAGCCTATCAGGTATGAACCATCAAAAAAAAAAAAATGAAAATAAAAAAATAAAGCTATCTACATATAGTGCAACTGTGTCCCTAAAAATGCGTGATTTTAACCTGTTCAAAAAAAATTAAAATTACCTGCGAATAGTGTAACTCCCTAATTTTTGGTAATAACAATCTGGTCAAAAAAACTCACATTAAACTCAATAAGGACAAAACTGGAAGTGGCCGAAATGTGGTTCTACAGAAGGATGCTACGGATATCGTGGACTGAGCATGCAAGCAACGACGAGGTGTTGGAAAGAATGGCAACCAAAAGGAAATTGATGCTGAGCATCAGGAAGAGACAACTGAAGTTCCTGGGACACGCAATGAGGAAGGAGAGCCTGGAGAACCTGATACTGACTGGTCAGATAGAAGGAAGGAGAGACAGAGGAAGGCAGCGGATATCATATTTGCAGGGTCTGATCAGGTGGATGCCAGAACGGGGGTTGCCAGGAGCAACAGAAGCAAACAAGGGATAGAGAGACATGGAGAACCATGATCGCCTACGTCCTGAAGGGACAGGGCACATAGAAGAAGATATACAGTAACAGGATATTATCTACATATTGTATATACTTATGTATGAGTTGAATTCGTGTATAGCTCAATCTCTGAATTTTTAGAATCTTTTCTAACCCACTCAGAAAAAATTTTTTACCTGTGTATAATGCACTGAAAATGCATGATTTTTAACATTTCCAAAATAATTGTTTGAGTAGTGTTGTTAATTTTTGCATAAAAACTGAAAATAAAATCCCATGTTATACTAGAGTATATACATTAATTCTATTTATTTCCATAATACTTTTCATTAGCATTATAATAGTTATCATTTTTTTATGCCTATTCAATTTAATATTCATTTTAAGATTCTGTTTATTTAGATAAGTAGTACTGCTTACATTAATTTCACAGCTAATAAAAAATCCTGATAATGACAAGATATTGTTATTAATATTATTAATCCTGAAATTTGTTTTCTTAATGACAATGTGTGAAGAAAAAAAAAAAGAATGTTAATTGAGAAGAAAAGCAAAGTTACTTGTGTTATCTTGACATTAGAGCAAAGACATTAGTGCTAATGATATAAATTGTACTGCTAATTTTAATTACAAGAGCTGCTTCAAATGATAGTTGAAACTGACATTAGCTGCAATGAACGTCTTCATTAGAAATGGTGTCAACACTGTTTCAGAAGAAAAAGAAACCTGACACTGAAGAATTGAATCTTTATGCAGTTCAAATATAGATTCACAGTATCATAGAAAAAGAGGCATATTTGCTGAAGATTTGAAACTGGGGATAAGGATGTGAAAAAAAATAAATAAATAAATAAAAACAGTTGCCATTTTAATGGTATATCCTGGGTGTGACAAACTACATCTGACAGCAAAGCATCTAATTGGGTGGTTTTGAGAAGTATGGAATCACCTTTTAATTGCTGGGGTGGTAACACCTTTTAAGCACCAGTTATGGGAAAACAGTTAATCCCCAAACTAGAGTCAAAACACTATGAAAGTATAAAAATGCATTTTAATAGTAAAAATACCAAATATGTATTTTTATAGTTAAAAAATTAATAATACATTTTTTTTTAAAATAATGCTTCCAAGAAAACTATATTTTGCTATTAAATGACCGATAAAGAATTAGTACGCTGCTAAACAAACAAACTTATGATGGTAATGATAATAATATTTTTATAGTTAAAAAATATTTTTATAGTTAAAAAATTAATAATACATTTTTTTTAAAATAATGCTTCCAAGAAAACTATATTTTGCTATTAAATGACCGATAAAGAATTAGTACGCTGCTAAACAAACAAACTTATGATGGTAATGAATAATAATATTTTTATAGTTAAAAAATATTTTTATAGTTAAAAAATTAATAATACATTTTTTTTAAAATAATGCTTCCAAGAAAACTATATTTTGCTATTAAATGACCGATAAAGAATTAGTACGCTGCTAAACAAACAAACTTATGATGGTAATGATAATAATAACCATTTCATTATAAAGAAACAATTTGACATTCATTGAACAAGCAGCCAGACAGTCATTTAAGTTCCATACATGATACACGCTTGGGCAATCATGTCTTGAAAGAGACATGACTGGCAGAAGATTTTAGCACTGTAGGTTGCCATTAGTTTTTGTGCTATAGAATCCTATTTGTCCTGCTATTTAACCCATAGCTGAAGAGAGAAGTGACGGATTCATACTTTTCCCAAGGGTATTTGCACTTCAGTGAATGCAATGAATTTAACTGGAATTTGAACACGGATCTCTGATTTCTTGTTCTGAGCTGATATCCTCTGCACTGCAGCACACATCTGCAGACATTACTACTTTAAAATTTACAAAATCTTTTACTGAAAATAATTTTTCAGGAAAAAAGGTTTCACAAGTCTAGTAGATGTTATCACTCTTTCTAGTATTAATGAGGGTTTAATTCCTAGCCTCTCACTTAAAAAAATGTGGAATGTCAATATCTTGACAGTATTTACATTATTCAGACTTTTGTTCTTGTCTTTGTTGTCATTTGTACAACATTTTGGCCGTTGTACGCTTCGGCCTTCTTCAGATGCTAGGAATTTCGAACTAAGCCCTTCATTACAATCATTGGGGTATATCATCCTCATTCTTTGTGCAAAGCTTTGATTGAAAGTCAAGAGTTATCTCCATCTGAGCCTACAAGTTACTTGTTCACCCTTGCTGTAGCCTGGTATTGAACAAGTAACTTGCAGGGTTAGAGGGAGATAACTCATGACTTCCAATTGAGGCTTTACGCAAGGAATAGAGAGTGTACAACAACTGAAAAGACATACAAATAGCAACAAAGATGAGAACAATAGTTCGAATAATGTAAATACTACCTCATCTCAAAAATATAGACAAATACGTCAATATCTTGACAATGTAATTCTTTTCTTTTTGAGCTATCTGCTCAATTCATTTTAGTTGTTGCAGCTGTTGAAAGTCCTCAAGTGATGTGCGGTTTTCTTATTTGCCACAACTCTTTGTCCGTGATTCTGCAGTTTCAGTTCAAAATGTTCAAAGAAGGATTGTTTTTAACAATATTTACATGTTTCATTCACTCAAAGCTATTTTCTGCCACCCATAAGCATAGACCAAGCAAGTCTCCCTGAAAGCAATACACTGTGCCTCCTCAGCCTTACCCTTTCTTCTAACCTCAAGTGAGATCATTACATTGAATCAATAGCTAAATCAACTGCTAGGAGGGTTGGATCACTGAGTAGGGCCAGGAAGTTTTGTTTTGCCTGAATCCATCCGGCACATAGACAAAGCAAGCATTTGACCGTGCACGGAATACTGTTGTCATATCTAGTAAGGTACCCCAGCTCTTTGTCTCGGTGTTCTTGACAGGCTCCAAAAGAAGAATCTGTAATGTGATTGGTCCCGACCTGCCAGCTCAACTCCAGTCACTTTCTCATCAGCAGGATGAGGCTTCCCTCTGTCTCTTCTACAAATATTTTCATGGCTTATACTCCAAAGAACTTCGGTCACTGGTGCCCCTTCCACAAGAATTTACTCGGGCAACCAGACTAGCATCAAGGCCCCACTCCTTTACAGTTAGATCAACCAAATGCAGGTGACAATTCTACTCCATCAGCTTCTTTTCTTGCATTTCCTGCCTGTGGAATTCCCTTCCATATACTTGCTTTCCTGATGGCTACCACCTCCAAGAATTTAAATGTAAAGTCAATTCCCATCTCTTATCCACTTAACTCCAGCCCTTTCCACACCACCCTGTGTATCTTGGTTCTTTTCCTTTCTCTCTACCTTTGCAACTGTCTTCACTCCTGTGTTCACATTGTTTTCTTGCTCTCTTTCTTTCACCCCCTGTAGCTTGTCTTCACTCTTTTCCTGTTTAAATTTTAACTCTCTTATGTAGCCCCCTGCACATATATCTGACAGTTTAGAGATTTCTTAACATGTTTGGTGCCATGCTTGGCATCCATATGAAAGTCTCTATATGACAAGACTATTTAAGAACAAAACTAAAGTTTTCTGGTTAATGCTTTGGTTTTATGGTGTTAGGAAAAACAACCCCTTGCACAGCCTAGAGGATGCAAAACTTTGTTTTTTTTTAAATACCCCTTATTAGATGACCAAAATATTTCAGCATTAGAGAGTCAGCATGTGTAGGTTTCAGAGCATTCCTTGATATCTACTGTTGAATTAATCAACTCCATAGGACAGGTTGCAATGGGAGTTCTTTTGTTCAACAATGTAAGATGTTAAAAAAACATTATTACTGCGAAAACCAGGTAAGGTCGGTTCACTGTGTAGGGCCAGGAAGTTTTTTCTGTATGAATCTATTTTGCACATAAATGAATACTGTTGCCACATTTGGTCAGGTGCTTCTACTATTCACCTCAGAATTCTTAACAAATCCAATGGAGAATCTGTAATGGGATTGATCTCAACTTGGTAGCTCAGCTGCAGTCACTTTCTCACCAGCGCAATATGACTTCTCTGTGTCTCTTCTACAAATACTTTCACAGCTTCTGCTCCAATGGTGCCCCCTACATATAAATTTATTTGAGCCACAAGATGAGCAACTAGATCCCACTCTTTTACTATGAAACCAATAAATTGTAAACACAAATTTTACTCCCTCAGCTTCTTTTCTCGCACTTCCAATCTGTGGAATTCCCTTCCGTATACTTGCTTCCTCGACAGCTACAATCTCCAAGAATTTAAATGTTAAGTCAACAGTAATTTCCTATCTCGCTGACTCGCATCCTTTCTTTCATGCTCTTTTCTCCATCCACTTCACCCCCCATCACGCCAGTATTCTCAGCATTTTTGTTGTTTCCGTAACAAACTGTTTTTTATGGGGCAGGGTTGTTAGCCTTGCGTCCAACCCCCAAACCTGGTGGAAGGTGATTTTCTAAGCATAGCTTAGACATGACACACGGCCAAAAGTAGGTGGTACACAGTGACGATTGAACTCACTACTCAGTTATAATGATTCTAGTGATACAAGCTTGCTAACCATTACACCATGCCGAGGTGCTCTACCCTTAGAAAATTATTTTATAAATTTTTATTAATATTTACCCTGCTTGGTCAACAAATGCCAATTTTTTCAGGAGAAAGATAATTCAATTTACCATTAAAATTAACATGCAACTGAAACCATAGATTAAAGTGACTGTATATGAAGTTCTACCTTGTGAAAGTGACAGCCTGAGTCAATGGACTTTCTCTCTCTCTTTACATTTTAAAACCTCTGATGGTAGGTCTGTGATGAGAGAAAACATGCACTATCAAATAAACACAATGAGTTTTGTGTAGGATCAGCAGTTAGTTAATTGCTGTATGTGATACACACTTGGGCAATCATGTCTCTTTCAAGACATGATTGACTAGAAATTTTCCACAGTAGGTTGCCATTACTTTCTGCAGTCGACTGATTACCAACCATGGTTATAGAACTCAATCTGTTCTGCCATTCAACCTATAGTTGGAGGGAGAAGAGATGGATTTTTGTGTTTAAGTGAATCTAATGAATTTAAAAGGAATTTGAACTCAGCTCTCCAGTTTCTCTTTCAGAGTTGATATCCATTAAACCACAATGTACATCCACTCAACACCTCTTCTCAATTCCCATTTCTTGAACATTAGTAAGTGTAGATATGGTACTTGCTGAGGGCGAAGACGTCCCTCAAACAATTAATAAAAAGAAAAATGCATTACAAATAAAGTAAAATAAACTTTTGTTTATTTTCGTAAAAAAAAAAAATAATAAAAAAAAAAAGAATTATTGTTTATACAAAAATGTAGTTGTCCATATAGCTGTAAAAAGAAAGAAAGAAAGGAACTGGGAATGTGAGAGGGAAAGGAAGGACAATGTGTTGAGAGAGAGATGAGAGAAAGAGAGGGTGAAAGAATGTTCACTGATACGTGATACTGCCTGTTGTGTGAAATGCTGAATTCTGTGTGTGTGTGTGTGCTCCAAGCTGTCCATGCCCTTTTGATGTGTTTCAAGGTGGCTGCTCTTCCCTCTGGCATTGAAAGTTTCTGCTTTCCTTTTATCTTGACGGTGAAGCTCCGGGGTGATCAAAAAGTGTGTTTCTGATATCGAGCCCTGATTGGTCGAAAATTTTTGATCACGTGGTGTGCTTTCCACTATGTCCGAGCTTTTGGGTGTACCGTGCTTGTTTTTGACCCCAAAGGGTATGGTAACAGGGTGAATGCTCGCACAGTTGTATTTTTTTGAGATACATGTGGTGTGAATTAATTTTAGTGGGTGTGTGTGTATTGAGCTTGGAAAATAAAATAAGAAACAGCACATACTAAATATACACATGATAGACACAGGAATAGCAAATGGGAACAATCCCTAAGTATGAACTTCTCTTGTAGTTGCAATAGATATTACCAAACAAATAACAGTTAGAAAATCTGACAGTCACACTTTGATTACATCCTTTCTAAACAGTGTATTTTTTTTACTGAGATATTTGAGTAAGACCTCATATAAAATTACAAACATATTCTTTAAAAAAATGATAAAATAAAAAATTATATTCTATTTTATGTGACACAAACATCTAAGTAAATTTCTAGATATAAAGTTTTCATCTGAAGACCCTTTCTAGAAGGAGAAATTTGCATTAGACTTAAAGTATTCTCTGATATTTGCTGTTTTATTAATAAACTCCAGATTTTCTTGGAACCTTAAATTGAATCAAACTTCCGTCAAGTTTTAACAATTCAGAAGTAAAATAAAGTTGAATTAAAAACAAAAAAAGATTAAAAAACAATCTGAAACGATTTAAAAGAAAAACTTCCAACAAATATATATATATATCCCATTTTATATCACCTGGGGATGTAAATGAATGTGTAGATTTTGTTTTCAGTGACAGACTAAGAGCCTCAGTGTCTGGAAAATTTAAATAACTAGACGAAGATTAAAACCTAAGTATGTTTCCTGTTTTCTTTTGTCAATATATATCTAGAGGACAATCATATTGATCCTGATAAAATATAGCATCTCAATTGATCATTCTATTTTCAGTTTCAATGAATTAATGGTCTGGTCTTCAGAGAATGTCTGGGTTAAAATTAAAAGATATACTCACCTCCTCTTTTCTGAGGTCAACTACCACTTCAAAGACTCGTGACAATTTTTCAAAGCTGAAAATCTAGGTGTTTTATTCTATTTCTGCTATCAATTTCTGAATGAATGTCCTAGTCTTCAAAAATGTCTGGGTAAATATTAGAAACCATGATAATTTCTTATTTTACTGTGCCAAAAATATTCTAAAAAACCATGTCAGCTATAATGATATGCTTTCTTAATTTAACAGTCAATTTGTAGCATCAACTAATTAAAATTAACATTGAGAATTTTCTGATGAATGAGTGAAAATGAAACAACAACAACAACAACAACAAAAAACGGGTTTCCTTCCAATTATTGGAGAATCAAAGAAGAATGATGTTAATTAAACGCTATATAGACGTAAATCAATTCATAGATTTATTATGAAAAATCAAATTATTTCATGCCAAATATTTATTTTCTGAAACAACTTCCTTCCTTGTCAAAGTACTTAATTCAATGATAAATATATGGCACATCAATACAAAGAAAACTTCAGAATATATATATATTCTTTTTTTTTTTCTTATAATCATATCACCCCAAGCAAGGTATTTTATTGCCACTTTTTTGCAGGGGTTACATAGGAAGAAAGTTATGAGAAAGAGTGACAGGTTATAAGGGGTGTCAGAAAGTGGGTAAGAGATGGATGAGAATACTGATAAGAGTTGAGTGGACGGGGAAAGGAGCATGAGAGAGAGGATGCAAGTTAGTGAGATAGGAGATGACTATTGACTTTACATTTAAATTCTTGGAGAGTATAGCTGTCGAGAAAGCAAGTAAATGGAAAGGAATTCCACAAATGGGAAGTACGAGAAAAGAAGCTGAGGGAGTAGAATTTGTGTTTACAATTTATTGGTTTCACAGTAAAAGGGGACACTAGTGAGCTAAGTTCATCAAAGCAGAAGTTGTGAAAGTATTTATAGAAGAGACACAGAAAAGCCATATTGCTCTGGTGAGAAAGTGACTGTATTCGAGCTGCCAAGTCAGGATCTATATATATATATTTATGCTCTCGGCATTGACTGAGCACTCTGGGGAAATGGTCGATCTTAAAAACAGTAGCTACTCACCGCTGTTTACGCATTGTTCTTCAGCAATGAATTGAACATTCTTGGTTACTGGCATTTGTTTACATTGTGTATATAACACATTAAAATCTACCTTCTTATAGCATGCCCAATAACTTAGAGGTAGAATTCTCTGACTGATGGCAATCAGTCAGGTTTCAATTCTGGCTAGAAGCAATCAGATATTAAGCCATACTGATGAGTTGTGAGACAGTGAAACAGGACTGTATGTGAATGACTACACACACACACACATATATATATAAGGTCAACAGATACCGCCTAACACGCTAACTTACACCCATTCCCTCCAACACTCTCCCTACGTACCTCCTAACTTGTCTATCACCATCCCACTGACATTTCCTATACCCAATCACTCTATGTAAACCCTTGCACTATAGTGGCAGTGGACTGCATTGCTTGGGGTGATATATATATATATATATATATATATATATATATATCTTAAAGGAAAAATGGCTAAGTGGATAAGAATGTTGGTTGAAGCAATCCAGTGGCTTGATCCAAACATTTGTGAGTTCAGTTCCTCGACACAGCAGAGGTGGAAAGTTAAGTTACTAATAACTGAAAACAAAGATATCCAGAAGAGAGATGGAAATAGAACCATATGTAGTTGTTTACTATATTTATGAGAAGGTATATAAATCTTTGTAGCTGAAATAGTTGGGACATAAAATTAATTTACAGTTATAATAATTGGGAGGTTATTGCTCATTCAGTAATGGATTAGAGCACTCTGGCTATTGGGCGGGTATAATGACAATATACACGCTAAAAAGTCTGCCTTCTTCTACCGAATGTCCATCGCCCAGAGATTAGAATTGCCAACTGACACCAATTCGGTCGGGTTTCAATCCTGTGTTAAAAGCAATCGGAGTCTAACCATACTGATGAGCTGTGATACAGCGAAACAGATCTGTCTGCAGATGACTATATATATATATATATATAAGTATATATAAATAGATGTTGAGCCACACTAATGAGAATCTCTCATTCCATGCCCCTATGGCTTAGGGAGTAGAGACTGTGACTGATACCAAATTGGTCAAGTTTCTATCGTGGCCAGAAGCAAGTAGGTTTCTAGCCACACTGATGAGCTGTGATACAGCAAAACAGGCTTGTATGTGGATGATACATATATAAATAAAAGTAAGAATATAAGCAATTTTTACTAATGAAAGTATATTCCACAATTAGATATTTACTTTAAAAAGTGCTCAATACAAAAAAAATATATAAATCTAGTTATTGAACTGATTTTTACCCACTTTTTCATTGCATTATATATATATTAGTCATCCACATACAAGCCTGTTTTGCTGTATCACAGCTCATCAGTGTGGTTAGACTTCCACTTGCTTCCAGTTGGTATCAAAACTCAACCGATTTGGTGTCGGTGGGAGTCCCTACCCCCTAAGCAATAGGCACATAGGATGAGAGAGGGAAAATTTTTGCATGTTGCATACATGTGATGTATGCACATGCCAGTCATTCGGAGAAGACAATTCATGACTGAAAAGTAACATATAAATTGCAGAAGTGGTAACCATTTTTAAAAGTTTTTATATGTTCATGTATACTGTATTTGCCAGCATTAAGGATACAGTTTTTTTTTGTTTTTTTTTAAATAAAATTTGAACTGTAAACATTTTTTTTTTGTAAGCTTATCCTAGCACCATATATATGCCAGATGCGAAAATGAATTACTGTATGTTGTCCAATTTTTTAAAACTTACTTCAGATAAAGTCATATCAGTCAGTTAAGTGCCATATGTAATACACATGTTAAGCGATCATGTCTCAAAAGAGACATAACTGACTGGGCAGAAGATTATCCCATATTAGGTTGCCATTGCTTTCTGCAGTAGATTGGTTGCCAGCCAAGGCTATAGAACCCAATCTGTCCTGTTATTTAGCCCATAACGGGAGGGAAGAGATGGATTAATACCTGTCCAAAGGGTATTTATGCATAAGTGAATGCAAGGAATTCAACTGGAATTCAAACTCAGCTCCCTGATTTGTTGTTCCGAGTCGATATCCATTGCACCACAACTAGGAGGACAAATCTAAACTTATTTATAAATGGAACTTTGTGTCTGTGTGTGTGTCCATTACCTATAGACTTCAAAACGGCTGAACTGATTTTCTTGAAAATTTAAACAGTTGTACTATAAGTGTCTGCGAGTGTTCTTAGCTAGGTTTTGTGTTGAGGTACCCCCAATAAATATCAAAAACCAATAATCGAAAAAATCGGGTTATAGAAGGAGTGGTCTGATCTTAATCAAATTTGATACACTTATAGACAAAGACATAAGAAATGATATTCAGAAGTTTCAAGGTTGCAATTCTTACAATAGTGCAGAAAATTGATTATATATATATATATATATATATATATATATATATATATATATCTAAAAGGCAAGATGTTTGTGTGTATGTCTGTTTATCTGCCTGTATGTCTGTATTTTTTTCAGCCCTTTTATTTTAGGTTTTGCTTCAGGTTTGGCTCTAAGTAGGTATAATTTTAGTTCTTAGTCTCAGCCATGATACCATTTACTCAGAGAACTTATTTAACTATCAAAATTCAGTTTACGACGAAAAAAACTTATTTGATATCGATACCCAGAAATCAAAATTTGATTTACATCCATTCATTTTTCTTTCAGTCTACAATTTCACTTTAACTGGAAACAACTATTGCTTTTTAGTCTTTCATGCCAATATCCAAAGAGTCTGAGCTCCAGAACCATGGATTAGTTTTAAAGCTTTCATTACACTCGAGCAATGCCAGGCTATACTGCTAATATCACATAAGAGTCTAGTACTATTTTTTTTTTTTGGTTTCCAATGAAAATTTCCTGTCTCTCACTACTCTACTTAATTTCTGGAAACCATCTCTGGCCATATGCTAATATGCCTTTGGATCTCAGTGTCACACTACAGATTCTTAGCTACAAAGAACTGATATCTGATTTCAGCCTGATAGCTTTGACGTGAAACTCCAGTTCATTAGAAATTTAGCTCGATCTCCACTACTGAGTACTGAAGGCTAATAAATGTATTTATGAAACAAAAATTCTCTAAATTTTTTTATACAAACATTCACAATGCAAGACTCAATCTGTTGATTATTGTGATATATTTGGTGATAAACGTGTTAATGTCATCTCATGGTTTTGAATTCAATCCTTCAATATGACAGTGACACACCAATTCAGCAGGAATGAATAATAACTGATATCACAGGGACAAAATATCACAATAATCAACAGATATCCCATCTCAGCCAATCATTGAACACCTGATGATGACCAGAGGGTAGTTGGTTGAAACATTGTGTGTTTAATAACATTGATATAAATAAAGATGATGGTGTGCGTTGTGGTTCAGTGGATATCAGCTCGGAATGAGAAATTGGGGAGCCGAGTTAAAATTCCAGTTGAATTCATTGCATTCACTTACGTGCAAATACTCTTGGGAAAGGTATTAATCCATCTCTTCCCTCCAGTTTTGTGTTAAATAACACGACAGATTGGATTCTATAGCCTTGGCTGGTAACCAGTCTATCACAGAAAGCAATGGCAACATACTGTGGGATAATTTTCTGCCTAGTCAGTCATGTCTCTTTCGAGACATGATCGCCCAAGCGTGTTTCACGTCTCGCACTTAACTGACTGACTGATCAATAAAGATGATAATATTTAAAAATAATGCAAGTGCTTACCCATGAAAACTGACTAAATCAAATGTGCCATCAGATGGATAATGCAGATTCCAATCCTGCCAGAGAGCCTATTTTCTTTCATAAGTTTTCTTGAGTGTGAAGGCTAGTCGAAAAATACTATTTAAAATAAATGAAACCGATTCAAATATGGCATCCACCAAAAATCACATTTTAACTGACAGATTAAAAAATAAAATTGTTTAGAAATAACTAAATATTCTATATTTAATTAATATTTTGAAACATACATAGTTTATATATTGAAATATGTATGTATAGATATTTTAAAAATAATATCTAAAAGGCAAGTTATGCTTACTTTAGTTACTGCACTGGATGACAGGCATATCATTCCATTCACCTGAGCAGGTTTTTACTTCTTCCTACACCTGATTGATTCTTTTCTCTCTCACTGTTGTAGATTCCTGTATTTTAGTTCTGCTATTCTACATTTTCTATGACAACATGCATTCTCTGAAGATAAAAGCATTGGTTAAAGTAATTCAGTGATATAACTCAAAGAGTTGTGAGTTCAATACCTGGCCACAGCAGGTAAACAAAATTTTGGAGATTTGAGCTACTAAAGGGAAATAACCGATGATATCTAGAAGAGGCATGCCACATAAAACTAGAATAATATGCCCCAATGAACAAAATAATGAATTTGGTTTAAAATTCCAATCACCTGAAGAAGACTGGAGGATACGAAGACTGAAATGTCATGAATATCACTACGAAGATAAAGACAACAATTCAAACAATGTAAATAGTTACATTACTTCATCTCAGAATATAATATATATGTATTTGATTTATAAACGAGTTATTACACGACCAAGGTTTCTACCTTTCAAACCTGGGTTGCATAAAAACTTGTTTACAAATGAAAAATATTCAAAAGTTGTAAAATATGATTGTATTGAACTTTTTTAATCCAACTGTGTACTGGTCTAATTGAATTCTGACCAATAATTAAATAATTACATATATATATGTCAGATTAAATAAATTGTAAACACTGTGTCTTCTTATTTTTAATTAAATCCTTAACGGACAACCAAAAAAAAAAACTACTTAACCTTCGACCTAACTGCCATGTATACAAAAAATATAATGGACTGCATAAAAAAGTTGAGATTGAGACACTAAACCAAAATAGAATTTGATTCCAACAGCAGCAGCTAATTCCAACAGAACCAGAACTCAGTGATCTACTTAAGGCAGAATCTGTAAAAGACAGACACAATAAAAGGATATATTCTTCTAAACTCATAAATACCTTACTGAATATTGCTGCAAAATTATGCAACCATCCAGAAATAGTCATTATGAAAGCAGACAAAGCTAGCATCTCTGTTATTTTAAAACAAATCTGACTACAACCCAAAAATACAACAGTTACTTAATGATCTCACTAAATTTAAGAACTTACAAATAATCCTACCACTCAACTAAAAAAAAAAATGAATAAATTAATCACAGCTAACAATGCAGAATCAGACAATATAAAAATTACCAAAATAATTGGAGACTATAAACCAGGATACATTTATAGTTCTATCAAAACACACAAGCCTAACTTTCCACTTCACCCTATTATATCACAAATACCCATGACTATGTACGAACTAACTAAAATGCTTAACCAATTAATTACACCATACATGTCTAAAAATACAGCATTAAATCATCTCTTGAACTTATACAAATATTAAAAATGGAAAACCTTCTAATGAAGCCATAGCATCCCTAGATGTTGAAAATCTGTTCACTAACTTTCCTGAAAGAGAAACCATTGACATTATTATAAAAAATATATGTAATAATAATTCTGTCCTCACAGAAAATTAAACCTAAAATACCAAAAGAACTACTTTTAACCTGTACCACTGAAGTTTCATTCTATGATCACAGAAATAATATTTGCGTGTAACGGGATGGTGTTTCAATGGGCTCAGTTCTGGGTCCAACCTTAAGCAACTTCTGCATGGCCAACCTAGAAAATAATATATTTAACACCCCTAAAACCCCTCTATCTTCATACAATATGTAGATGATATTCTTTTATTAGTGAACAATACAGAAGAAATAACAGAACTTTAATAAAAAAAAAAACTTTCAAAAGAACTGTCCTCAAGTTCACATACAAACATTAAGATAACAAAATCCCTTTCCTTGACATTTTAATAGACACAAACAATAGCACATTTATTACCGCCCCATATAAAAAAAACAACCAGCAAAAATTCTTGCACTCACTTTAAGAGTGAATGCCCTAACTACTACAAAATAGCACTTATACACAATTTAATTCATCGAGAACATATTAACTCTGCCACAAAAAAGTTTTTTTTTACTCTGAACTAGAAAATATTAGGCAGAATCTATTTAATAATGATTTCCCAAACTGCATAGTAAATGAACAAACAAGATGATATTTCAAAAACACACATCAAACAGAATGTGATACTTCCACAAAAGACCTTAAATATATCAAACTTTTTTATTGTAACCAGATGCACGTCTTGAAAAAATACTATAAAGAATTCACTATGTTTTATCCATAATGTTCGATGTGTTAAAACTTAAAATTATTCAACTTTTTAACAAGAAAAATCTCAAGTTGATATAAAAATTGCTGCAAAACATTGATTTATTTAAGATGGAATAATCTATTATGACATATTTCTAATTTGTATTTAGATACATCATATTAATTTAAGTTTTCTAGTTGAACAGTTCACCTTTATTGCAAATGATCCATTATTGTATATAATTAGCTTATCATAATATTTGAGAACCTTTCACCTGTACTGTATGTAAGAGAAATATAACCAGAATTTGTGATACACTTCCTGGTATCTGACAAAATAACCCAACATCACATTTTTTAAATTTAATTTCAGAAATTCAGTCAGTTTAGTGCAATGCATGATAAATGTTTGGGTAATCATGTCTCTTTAATTGTAACTGTCAATGAAGATGTTTTTCTTGATGGTGGCTTAGAGAACATAAAAGTTGATTGTATGTGTTACTGTCATCGAGTGGTTATGAATTCAATTCCTGGATCAAGTTCTTAAGAACTAATTCAGCAGGAATGAACAATAATTGTCATCACATGAACAAGATATCAGCGATTCAATAGATACCTGATGATGACTATAGGATAATTGGTCGAAATATTTCTATAAATAACATCTACATCAATGAAGATGAGAAAAATAGGTTGAGGGTGGGGCAGAGCAACTTTTTTATTTGAATTTCAAAGCCTGAAGTGATGGTTGCTTTGAGGATGGTGGGGAGGGGCTTACTCAAGAGTGCGGGATTTGAAGTTTGTTTCTGTTTACTTTACAGGAACCTCAGTGCGCATCATGGAGTAAACAAAGTTGGAACGTGCTTCTGCTGTTGAGGCATATTTTTCAAGCAGTGGTTCAATTGTTGCCAAACAATGTGCATTTTGTCAACATTTCAATATTTTCTATGGGGCTACCTGAAGTCAGTTGTTTACAATGATCATTCTAACAGCCTGGCTCACCTGAAGAACAACGTTTGTCAAGCTGTCACCAACATAGCCACCGATATGCTGGAGAGAGTTTATCAAAACTTCAGAGTACGATTAACCCAGCGTATTGAGCAGAGTAGACGTCATCTGACTGATGTCATCTTTAAAGCTTGTAAAACATAAAATTTAAATGCCGTAATTGATGCTGTTTAAAGAATTACACGTATATCTGCATTACTTTTGTTTTATTTGTTATTTAAAATCAGCAAGTTGCTCTCCCTCATCCTGTATCTCAGAACTTTGGTTTCCCTTTTTAGCTGGGCTGAGAAATTTTCAAATCCTCTTTGTAAATTCCAATGCTGAAAGGTTTGTATGGATGTGTGTTTGAATATCATGGCCAAATAGACACTTTTTGAAAGGTTAACCAAAAGAACTAAATCAATAGCAAAGGATAAATGGTGATCTTGGAGATCATTTTGTCTTGTAACAGGTCATCAAAGAGAACAGAAACAAATGAAGCTATTTCTAGCAAAATGGAGTGAGATATTGAGTTTCCTATGAAGTTAAAAAATATTTTTTGATCTCATAAGTTGCAGGGCAGAATCTAACCTCTGAGGTCACTGCATAATATTGTAGGTCAACATTGGTCATGACCAAACTTGTATTCTTAAATATAAGTTAGTATGTAGAGATAACTTACACAGAAACAGTTGATAGGACAGATATTTCTGACCTCATAAATAACTGGGGTTGACAAGAGATCAGTTTTGAATTAAACTTGCTTTTAAGCTAAATAAAAAAACAGAAAACAAAGATAATTTTTCTGTTCTATTTGTAAAAATTTGTTTTCAAATTATAACTCAAATTTTTCAAGTTGTAACATTATTTTATTTTCAGCTTGTTCAAATGTAAAAATAGCCTCATACATTTAAAAATTTTGAGTTGCTGTATCCTTGGTCCAGAGAAGGATGCACTCTTTGAAATAAACTTGAAGGTGTTGCAACATGGCGAACTTCAACTCTACAAAGTAACTTGCACAGTTCTCTACACTGAAATTTGAAGCTGATTAGAGCCCAAGTGTGTGTCTCACCTTTTTTTAACAACCTTGGATTTCTCACAGGCATCAACTGAAAATTGAGCTGTCCATCATTCTTCTCAGTAATGTCAACCTTTCAAAGCTGTATAATAGAAACTGTACATGCACCAAACAGCTTCATCCAAGTGCTATCAAAACTACTATCACAATTAAAGTAGGAACCCCACAATTCCAAGAGAATTGACCTTTGAAATCAAGCAACTTCAGTTCCCAAGGACAATTTTTTTCATGAATATCAACAAAGCACACATACAATCTCTTAGGAACACTAGTCTGAATGTAACTTTTGATTTTACTATAGGAAAGTCTATGTTGGTTGTTTTGGGCTTGAATCCCAAAGCAACATTTTCATACTGTCAAGATGTACGAGAAGCAAACAATGTTTGTCTCCAAATAGAAAAAGCCTTTAGGTTATACAACTGGAAGCCTTGTAAAACTGACTGACTACATAATTTTTTTTTTTTGGACACCAGTGACATTTTTCCAGTAACAGCTTCTTTTTGTTTTCGTGCCTAAATTTCTTATAGTTTTTATTTAAGGATGTTAGAAAAATATGTAAAAGATGTGTTTTCCTGTATTGTTATATGTCAAGTTATTTTTTTTAAAAGAAGTAATAGATTATCCGGATGTGCATCTGTGGTGCATTGGATATTGGCTCGGAACGAGAAATTGGGGAGCCGAGTTCGAATTCCAGTTGAATTCATTGCATTCACTTATGCGCAAATACCCTTGGGAAAGGTATTAATCCGTCTCTTCCTTCCAGTTATGGGTTAAATAGCAGGACAGATTGGGTTCTATAGCCTTGGTTGGCAACCAGTCTACCGCAGAAAGCAATGGCAACCTACTGCGGGATAATCTTCTGCCCAGTCAGTCATGTCTCTTTCGAGACATGATCGCCCAAGCGTGTTTCACATATGGCACTTCACTGACTGACTAGATTATCCATTAAAATCTTAATACTGTACATTTATTTCACTAAAATATTTAATTTCTAATGACATTAAAAGAATAGACATGGAGTAGATATTTAGCCATTGTATATTTCCATTCTGAATTTCTGCTTCAAAACTTATTTTTGAATTTTCAAGGTATTATGAAGAAAGAAATGTTGACACTGACATATATTGTTGAATGCTGATCACCAGATAACAAATAAAACTGTAAGAATGGATTATTCCACAGGGAATCACATGATCACAATAATAACTTATATTAAGCACCAGAGAGAAGTCTGGATCAATCAATCAGATTATGAATAGCAGCAGCAGTTGTATTAGTTACAACCGAGCAGCAGAGTTCAGTGTTCACAGTGTGATATTACTATTTAATCCTTGTGTAGATTACTCAGGAGAACTCTCAATAGAAGATAATACATATTATTAGGAGGAACCCCTTAATACAATACTATTTCTGAGATATGCAAATAGCTATTTTCCAATAGCAAGATACCAGAATATTACCTCATAGTAATGGCTATTACTACAAATTTACAAGTAAGCAATGTAATTTATCAAAACCTATGACAATACAACCGTGTGATATCACAACACATCAATAATCTTTAAAGTCACAACAATAACCAATGAGGTTACAACAAAAGGAAAGGTGCTAACTAGACATACCTCTTAAAACAAATTAAGATGCTAATTAACCTATAATACTTTTTAATTTTATAGGACTTTATTACATTTCCGTGTATTAATTATGAAAATAAAAAAAATAGTCTTTTATTACGAATGAAGAGAGAAATAAAAATTGCTGATACATCAAATACTTTTTGTAAACAATTGTTATCAACACCTCTCTACTTTGTGTTGTATTATCTCTTGCACTAATGAGTATCTTTGAGATATTGTCATTTCAAAAGAAGATGTTTTTTTTTAAAACTAAGTAAAAATTTCTGAAAATGTACTTGTGTATAATACAACTCCTGCTTTATTAATTTCAATTTTTGTTCAAACTTTTTTTAATTATACACAAGAAAATACGTTCCTTAGAAATTAGGTGAACTGCAACTGCATAAATTCTTATTGACTGGCCATTTATTCTATATATCTTCTAGCAATTCAAGTATTTTTTTAAAAATAAACAAATTTGTTTGGACATATGTACAAATATTTTATCAAATTTGCAAGAATTTCCCAAAAAAGAAAAAAAAAATCTTTTCTTCCATATTTGAAATTTTGAAAGATGTTCTTTAAAAACATTCATTATTTAGATAGGAGTACTGAAAATTTTTTTTCATCCTGGTTCAATACCCAAAATCTGACAAAATGAACTAGCATAAAAATTTTGTGGGGAGGGCTTCTAAATTAAGCCAGAAACATTTCAGCATTCATTCATATACTCAGTATTGTTCAAGTTTCAAAAAGAAAACATTTTCTAAAAAAAAAACAACAAAAAAATAACAACTGCAAAAAGGCCATTGAAGTCCAATAAATTAAAAATGAATACAGATGGAGAGTGAAGAACTTGAAGGTATCAGCAGGTATAAGGGTTTTATTTTTTTTTAAGTACATAAACTAGGCTTGGAGATATTCCAATAAGATTGGGTTTTCTTAACTTATCAAAATAATTGTTGGGGAACTCTTTGAGTATAGTTTAGAATCATTCAGGTTCCTGGGTAGCAGTATCATTTAGAAAATGTCATGCAAATAGATTCATATCATTGATATATTAATTACCACTTTTGTTTTTGTTAGTATATTTTTTCCTTGGAAAACAAGTTTCATTTTAAACACAGAATACACACATGACAAAGATTAAAGTATAGATCAGCTTAAACATTGTATTAACAGTGTCAAGATGTTTTTTTTTCTTTTTTATTGATGTGATTTTATGGTTTAACCTTTTTCAGGTTATTTAAAGCCAGAATAAATTTTTAGATTAAAATTATCTTTTGGAGATAATGATTTACTGATACAAGTGCTACTAATTAATTCATAGCTGGTGGATAAGACTTTTACTTTTGTATGTAAGTGATTAAAATGAACCTGGCAGGAATTGGAACACTGCTCTCTGATTTCCAATTCCGAGCCATTAATTATTACTTCAGTCCAGCTTATAGCATCTCGTATTCTGAAGTGATCATCCATTGAGATATTAGCCAGTTTTGATGCTGCTCAGCCTTGGTGATCAGAAGGGAACTGCTGACATAGTTAAGTCTGAAAAGAACAGGTTCAGTTTTCTGAAACCATATTTGGGAAGATTTCAGATTCTTCTTCTTCTTCTATATGCTCTGTCCCTTCAGGAAGTAGGCGATCATGGCTTTCCACATCTCCCTATTCTTGGTGGCTCTTAGCATGCCTTCTCATTACACCATGCAACCCTCATTCCATCATCTACCTGATTAGGTCTTCAAATATGTTATCCATTGCTTTCCCCTGTCTTTTTTTTCCTCTATCTGGCCTGTTAGTATGAGGTTCTCCAAGCTCTCCTTCCTCATTGCATGTCTCAGGAACTTCAGCTGTCTCTTCCTGATGCTCAGTATTAATTTCCTTTTCATTTCCAAAACCTATCATTGCTCACATGCTCAATCCATGATATTCGCAACATCCATCTTTAGAACCACATTTCAGTTGCTTCAAGTTTTTCCTTCATCTTTGATGAGATTGTCCAGCATTCACTGCCATATTGAAGAACTGACAATACATAGCAATCCAGTACTCTATTCTTTGTTTCTAGCAAAATTGTCCTGTTTCTTAAGACTTCATGAATGCTTCCTTTGCCATGCCAATTTGCCTTCAGATCTCTGTGTTGCACTTTCTGTTTTCTGTTAGAACACTTCCCAGGTATTTAAATTTTTGTACCTGCTTGATTCTAGTATCTCTGACCTGTATTTGGCATATTGGGCTGCCCTTTTTACTGATGACCATGAGAAAGTTATAAATAAAGCCAATATGGTAGATGAAATAAATATTTTCTATGGATGCTGGTTGTTGATGTTCAAGCCAAGCTTACATCCAAGACCTTGAAAACTGATTTTCAAGACAAGCATTCTGTGGAATATTGGTGCAGCACAATGTTTCTTTTTCTATTTCTCCCAAATTGGTTCTGTACCCTTTTAAGTTAAAATTAGTAAATATTTAACTCAATGGAAAGAGGATAAAAGCAGGTAGACAAATAAATAATATATAATTTTGAACACCAAACAAAATAGATTATTAATCTTGAATACTGAAATTACCATTATCCAAGACTTATATTTCAAAAGCTGGCTTAATACCTAATACTTGATAAAACCCACTAAAAATTATTTTTTAAATTCTTTATTCTGTTGACAGGAATGAAGAAGGGACTAATCACTAAGTCTTGCTTTCTTGTTTTTTTTGGCTTTGTGATCTCCTGTGTTTGATATGATAAAAAATATACTTTTGTCTACAGGCTGAATCTTTTAGGAATCTTGCTCAAGAAAAATATTAAAGAAAATATCTTTAATAATATCTACTGAATATTTAAGCCAGTAAAAGAAAAAAATACACTGTTTAATAAACAAATAGAGCATCTACTCAAATATGGGTGTAGTGCCCTTTAATATAAACAGCAGCTCTCAAACATAATATCAGCAGCAGCAGTTCTTGAATATAAAAACATATGAATCCTAAGGTAACTCTCTCGCTCTCTTCCAAGTTTTCTTCTTTTGAGCTGGTGACATGAACTTTCCATGCTGAAGCTATAAGAGCTGTGAATGATTCACACAAAAAACACAAACATATTTATGAACATTTCATTGTAAATGCAATTTACTTCTAACAAAAGAAGCTTATCAGAAACATTTTTTGTTAATTTTGTTTTAATAAATCTTATTTTGCATTGTAAATCAGTGGGTTTGTTATTTTGTGCATGTTCAATTTCTCATCACATTATTTCATGTACTAGAAAATATTCCTGTAAGAAACCTTACTCATTTAATTATTGAAGCAGTTAATCACTAATTAGGTATCCACTAAAAATAACATTTAAAGTGATAAAATCTGTTGAATTAAGAAATAAAAATTCATTGTTTTTTTTAGAAAATTGATTTGTTTATGTAGCAATATGAAACTGAGCACACATAAATAAATAAATATGCAGTTTAATAAATGAATGGGGTATCTACTTAAATAAATGAATGGGGTATCTACTTAAATAAATGAATGGGGTATCTACTTAAATAAATGAATGGGGTATCTACTTAAATAAATGAGTGGGGTATCTACTTAAATAAATGAATGGGGTATCTACTTAAATAAATGAATGGGGTATCTACTTAAATAAATGAATGGGGTATCTACTTAAATATAGATACCAACTAAAAATAATGCTTATACTGACACAAAGATAAACATAAGTAAATATACCAAACAAACAATACATTTTTACTATGCCCATTTTGTCCTACAAATAAAATTTTTGCATGTTTTGACCACATATTTCCATTTATGAGGCTAAAACACTTGCCAAATATTGGGATTAAAATCATAAAACTTTAAATTAATCTTTTATCTATCTAAAAATGTAACAAAATTATACTTGTTTCCAGACACAGATATATCAACAAATCTTCTTTGGAAAAGACACCAAACTTATAATTTTCACATTTGCTCAAATTAGACTTGGCAGTCCAAGATAAAAGAAAAATTAGTGTCTGCTCGTAAACAAAAAGAGTTAAAAATAAGACTAGAATTATCAAATGCACAACTGTTCTATCAGTAATATTATTTGGGAGCTGGACAAGCCATTGATGTCTTTAGGTCATTTTTCATGGGAAGCTTTCATGACTATAAGAAACTACTTGTGCATTTTGTGTTGTGTGAAACTAGGCAGTCAGCCAACACTAGTTAATGATTTGATTATTTAAATATGACAAAGAGGAGAATCTATCTCCAAAGACTGCAGACATTGTGTCTGCAGAGATTTCTTTAAAATTGTTTGTATCCACAAAAATATTTATACATATTCAATGTCATGAAAGGGAAGACAAAACAAAATTCAGAGATATTTTCGTTGTTTTCTATTATGTGAGGTGCCCCTTAAGAACATGGAAAATAATGGCTCTCCACAACTTCTTATAAAAGCTGATAGGATACATCTTTTTTCCCCCGTTCCTCTTGCCTTGGAAAAACTTCAACAGTTTCTTTCTTATTCTATTTACAAATGTCGTTTTCTTTTCCTTAAAACTTCCTCATTGCTCACAGGCTTCATTCATGATATTCTCAGTATCCTTCTGTAGAACAACATCTATATTGCCTTATCACCACTTCATCTGTAAAGAAATTTTCTTACGTTCCCTGCCATAAAAGAGAAATGATATTACATAGCAGTTTAATAGTTTGGTTTCTTGTTTTTTATTCATTATTACCCAGTTTTTTTCCTTTACTATTGTTCACTCAACACACGGCCCAAGAACCTCTCAATGTAGAGAGTTACTGATTGTAGCTGCTGCTGAGGAGAAGGAAAAGATGAGAATATGTATGATAGATAAAAGGTGAGAATATGTAGGATGTATAGATACATGAAAAATGATTTAATGTCCAGGACTTGGATGGTCACTGCTCTCCACAACCTCCGACCTATTGTAGTGTTTCGTCAAGTTTGTCTATTTACTATGCATCCCAGTCATAGTTTTACAATCTATTCATAAAATTTTGTTAGGTAGGTTACTCAGTGTTTTCCTCTGTCCTGAGTATTTGCTGAGAGAAAAGTTTATTTTTTTTATATAATGTGAAGGGTTAGATTAGCAGGAACAGATCACTGAACACCAGAAAAAACAACATTTTAAGAACCAAACAAAATTTATTCGGTAAGGATTAATTAGTGAATATTTTTTCTTCAAATAAGCCATTTGAAAAGGCATTATGTAAAATATTGTTGTGGAGTATTACCCACATAAGATAATGGACTCGTCTATATGTAGCCGAGGGTTATTAACGCTGGGTGTGTTGCTGAGACTCTGTGGAGAATCGAGTAGCGTTCACTGACTGACTTACAGTACAGTATTCTCTTTTGGCTTTTCTATGTGTATATCTTGTACGGTTGTATTGTTTGTCTCTAAACCTACACTGGTGTTTGTCTTATTATTGATGGTCTTAATTTAGGTCCACATCAAATATGAACTAGTTTTTTGTTTTAATTATTTTTAATAAAGGAAATTATAAATTATTCTTTTAGAAAAATACTTTAAAATGTTGATTTACTTTATTAAAAATAATTAAAAACAAAAAAAAAAAAAAAAAAAAAAAAAAATCGCTTCATTTTGTTTTACATTTTTTTATTTGCTTTATTAAAAAATAATTAAAAACAAATGATTTTTAATTATTTTTTATGTGTCAATTTACTAGATTTAAAAATAAATTTCTTTAAAATTTCTTTTTTTCAATGTGCTGTATCCCTTCAGGACATAGGCAATCAGAGCCTTCCACAACTTCCTTCTCCATAGTAGCATGCTTTCTCCTGTTACCCACTCCCAAACCCTGTTCTGTCATCTATTTACTAAAGCCATTCAAGTATGTTACATGTTGCTTTCCTCTGTTTCGCTTTTCCCTCTATCTGACCTGTGGGTATCAGATTCCCTAAGCCCCCACTTCCTCATTATATTCCCGGAAACTTTAGATATCTTTTCCTGATGTTAAGTATTAGTTTTCTTTTCATTTCCATCCTCTTTAAAACCTCATTGCAGCTCACATGTTTTGTCCATGGTATCCTCATCATCCTTCTGTAGAACCACATTTCTGTTGCTTCGAATCTCTCCATCTTTGAAAAGGCTGTCCAGAATTCACTGTGATATTGAAGAGTTGACATTACATAACAATCCAGTACTCTCTTCTTTGTTTCCATCAAAATTTTCCTGTCTCTCAATACTCTACTTAGCTTCTGGAATGCAACATATGACCCCAAATGTTTCTTTCTATAATCAGTCATTTCCTTTATCTGCAGGGGGATATCTCAGTTGTTTGTTTTTGTTTAGTGGCATTTTAATCTCTACAGGTTATTTAATGCAGAAATCTAAATATTTTATACACACTTTTATTCTATATATTTGGGAGATAATAAGGGGGTTAAATTTATTATCTAAATTGATCCCACAACAGAAACCAAAAAATATGCTAAAAATTTCATTTTGAAGTCATGGGGTCCAATTAACAATGTAAATTGCCCCACCTCCTCCACACAAACCCACAAAGAAAAAATATGCACATATTCAGTTACCAAGTTAATATGTAGTCTAATTTACTATGTAAATTGATCAGCCTTCAGAAAGCAAAAAATATGCTCATATTCCATTTCCAAGCATTCTGCAGAATAGCATTTAATCATTTATTTTTAAAACCTTTTTCATATATAACTATCGATTAAAGACTTCAAATCATAAATTTAAAAAAAAATTAACTTTTAAAAAATTATGTGGCATGGACACATTTTTTTTTTTTGCTTTTATAAGATGATCCACTTACAATGAATTTACACAGCAAACAACTTTGAAGAAATTTAATTAAAAATATATATTTTTATACTCCTAATCTGGAGTGCTTAATCTATACTATTAATAAAAACAGGATTATTTCTGTTCACAGTGCCTATTCTAAAACTACATCTTCAATATTCAATGTCTTTATAATAATTATCTAATTCAATATGAGACTGTGCATCAGTTAATGTATTTTTTCATTATATTCTACAAGGAAAAAGATATTGATTTGTAAAAATTCTGTGGACTGATTATTTGAAAGTCAAAAAAAAATTAAATTATTCTAACATTACATTTTAATTTGGCATCAGCTGCACTTGTAAAAAAGAAATGTTTATTCCCAAATATTGTCTGTCTGATTGCTGGCAAAGAAGCAAGTGACTCCAATTTGACCCAGTCAGTCTGCTTTGAGCTATAACCAAAACTTTGAAGTTTAATGAAAGACTATACAGCAAACTTGTTAAAACATTCTGGGCTATCAAGTGGAAAACATTACGTCTGATTTATAGCTTTGAAAAGAAAACCAAGTTATGACAGTGTCAGGCATTCAGATTTTGGGTAATAATTGCTGTCTGATGCCAAGTGAAAGGTGAGTTTGTGGGGATTACCCACATCTGGTCTGCCATGATGTCTGTTAGGTGGCACTGTTTCAGGGGCTGTAAAAGCTCAGACATAATCTTTCTTTTGTTGTAACACTGCCCCTAGTTGGACTGAAAACTAGTGGCAAATAAAATTATACATGGATATGACAAGTGTTAGTTGAGGCAGATAAAAATTGAATAAATTTCAGCAAGGTGATATTTTTATGTTTTTTTATGTATAACTGAGTAACAAATGGATATGCATTTTGATGCAGTCGATATCAGATTGGATTGACAAATCAGCTAAGTTCAAATTCCAGTTAAATTCATTACATTCACTCATGCAAAAATATCCTTGGGAAAAGTATTAATCTGTCATTGCTCACTCCAACTATAGGTTAAATATCAGGAAAAAATTGGGTTCTTTAGCCTTGGTTGGCAACCAGTCTAGTACAGAAAGTAATTGCAACCTACTGCAGGAAAATGTTCTGCCCAGTGAGTCATGTCTTGAAAGATATTTAATCGCCCAAGTATGTATCACATATGGAACTTAACTGAGTAAAAAATAAGAGAAAAATACACTATTATGCATGTAAAAGAAAGAAAACAGTAAAAGTTTCTAATGAATTGCATATGTGTATGAATGTTCAGTCACCAGTAGAAAGATATCCCTATAACCAAGATTCCAGTTGGCATTGTCACTTCTACTGCCAAAATGGAAGGAAAAGAGACAAAGAAAACAAGAGAGTCCTTTTTTATAGCTGATTAACAGCACCACCTAATGACTTCTTGTCATAACTGGCAAAGCCAGGAGGAAGTAATCTATAGTGGTGTTGGCCTTAGTGGCTAAAAAAAACCTGTTGAGTTACTCACCCCAAGAGGGTTAATGGAGATGTCAGTTCTTCAATACGGCTGTGAATGCTGGACAATATCATCGAAAATGAAGACAAAACTGGAAGCGGCCAAAATATGGTTCTACAGAAGGATGCTATGGATATCGTGGACTGAGCATACAAGCAACGACGAGGTGTTAGAAAGAATGGCAACAAAAAGGAAATTGATGCTGAGCATCAGGAAGAGACAACTGAAGTTCCTGGGACATGCAATGAGGAAGGAGAGCCTGGAGAACCTGATAGTGACTGGACAGATAGAAGGAAGGAGAGACAGAGGAAGGCAGCGGATAACATATTTGCAGGGTCTGATCAGGTGGATGACGGAACGGGGGTTGCCAGGAGCAACAGGAGCAAACATACTAAGAGCCACAAGGGATAGGGAGACGTGGAGAGGCATGATCGCCTACGTCCTGAAGGGACAGGGCACAGAGAAGAAGAAGAAGAATGATGAAGAAACATATTGGTCATTTTAACAAAACAAAGAATTTACCTACAAATTCACATACTTGATGTCGTGTCAGTAGCTTGTTTCAGGAAAATAAATAAGAAATTTTTAAAGTCCGTAGTTTTAACATATTGACATAAAGAGGAAATGTTCAGACAGAAAATAATATTAAAAAATGTTGAAATAAAGGCAGGAGATTTTGTTACTAACAAACAGGAAATATGATTGCAGACGCTCAAAAATAGATGAAAAGAGAGAGTTTGAAATACTTAGCTTTCTTGAATTGTTGAGAAAAAATTCTTTGAAGTTCCAAATGCTTAGTTAAATAGTGATAATTGTCAAATAATTCTACATTGACAAGAACTTGAACACTGGTCACTGACTGTGAGAGAGTGAAATGAAATCTTTCTTCTGCTTTTAGTTCCTTATTTAATTTTTCTTCTCATTTTATGTCAAAAACAATTTCACATTTGCTGCTTTCTTTTCATTCTTCTCGACTCAGTGGCTAATTTCAGTGAAGATAGCTTTCATGGGTTCCAAAGGTCTGCAAATTTATTTCCATCATCTCAGCTTGCCAATCAATCTCTGTGAAGGTGAGATTTTCATTGGTTCAAAGCAAATTTCACCAATAGTTCTCCAAATTTGAAGGTTGTTATTTTGCACTCACTACAAACCCATACTCTTTTTGCTTTAAGAAGTCTTATCCAGCCTTTCCTTCTAGGTTGACTTAGTCACCCATCCACATTGTGCATTTCCTGCATGCAAGCACTCAGACACGCAAGCACTCCTGTTAACTCCATCAATAATTTTCCTTTACTCTTCAACCGTGTAAACACGAGCATATTTCCTCTCTTATGTCAAATAATTTATTAGTTATATAAAAATACATTTAAATATATTACAAGTCCTAACCTGGTGTCTCAGGTCCAGTCACTTTCCCACTGCCATAATGTAGCTTTCCTGTGAAATTTCTATAAATACTTTCATGGCAATTATTTGGATTAACTCTTTGTTAGTAAAATTCTGTTAGTACACAGTATTAAATTGGTGACAAGATAGATGTTACCAGAAGTACTACACTAACAGTTTCTATTGTCACACTCCGCATTTTTGGAATTCTCTTCCGGCTTGATGCTTTCCAGTTAATTTTGATTTTTAAAAATTTAAATGCTAAATTGAGTGCATTAACAAAGAGAAATTATGTTGAAAAAGAAATATTTGTTGAGCAAATTATGCTTTGATTAATCATAGAATGCAGATAAATCAATGGACTCATGTATATTCTTTCTCAGAAACAAACACATAACTTGGGGAATCGGGTTTAAGGAGAAATGTTTGGGGAATCGGGGTTACTAAGGAGAAATAACTTGGGAATCGGGTTACATGAGAAATAACTTGGGGAATCGGGTTACTAAGGAGAAATAACTTGGGGAATCGGGTGCTACTAAGGAGAAATAACTTGGGAATCGGGTTACTAAGGAGAAATAACTTGGGGAATCGGGTTACTAAGGAGAAATAACTTGGGGAATCGGGTTACTAAGGAGAAATAACTTGGGGAATCGGGTTACCAAGGAGAAATAACTTGGGGAATCGGGTTACTAAGGAGAAATAACTTGGGGAATCGGAAATACTAAGGAGAAATAACTTTGGGAATCGGGTTACTAAGGAGAAATAACTTGGGAATCTGGCATTATTACTAAGGAGAAATAACTTGGGGAATCGGGTTACTAAGGAGAAATAACTTGGGGAATCGGGTTACTAAGGAGAAATAACTTGGGGAATCGGGTTACTAAGGAGAAATAACTTGGGGAATCGGGTTACTAAGGAGAAATAACTTGGGGAATCGGGTTACTAAGGAGAAATAACTTGGGGAATCGGGTTACTAAGGAGAAATAACTTGGGGAATCGGGTTACTAAGGAGAAATAACTTGGGGAATCGGGTTACTAAGGAGAAATAACTTGGGGAATCGGGTTAATTAAGGAGAAATAACTTGGGGAATCGGGGTTACTAAGGAGAAATAACTTGGGGAATCGGCTACTAAGGAGAAATAACTTGGGGAATCGGGTTACTAAGGAGAAATAACTTGGAGAATCGGGTTACTAAAGGGAAATAACTTGGGGAATCGGGTTACTAAGGAGAAATAACTTGGGGAATCGGGTTACTAAGGAGAAATAACTGGGGAATCGGGTTACTAAGGAGAAATAACTTGGGGAATCAAGTTACTAAGGAGAAATAACTTGGGGAATCGGGTTACTAAGGAGAAATAACTTGGGGAATCGGGTTACTAAGAGAAATAACTTGGGGAATCAAGGTTACTAAGGAGAAATAACTTGGGGAATCGGGTTACTAAGGAGAAATAACTTGGGGAATCGGGTTACTAAGGAGAAATAACTGGGGGAATCGGGTTACTAAGGAGAAATAACTTGGGGAATCGGGTTACTAAGGAGAAATAACTTGGGGAATCGGGTTACTAAGGAGAAATAACTGGGGAATCGGGTTACTAAGGAGAAATAACTTGGGGAATCGGGTTGGCTAAGGAGAAATAACTTGGGGAATCGGGTTACTAAGGAGAAATAACTTGGGGAATCGGGTTACTAAGGAGAAATAACTTGGGGAATCGGGTTAAGGAGAAATAACTAGGAATCGGGTTACTAAGGAGAAATAACTTGGGGAATCGGGTTACTAAGGAGAAATAACTTGGGGAATCGGGTTACTAAGGAGAAATAACTTGGGGAATCGGGTTACTAAGGAGAAATAACTTGGGGAATCGGGTTACTAAGGAGAAATAACTTGGGGAATCGGGTTTACTAAGGAGAAATAACTTGGGGAATTGGGTTACTAAGGAGAAATAACTTGGGAATCGGGTTACTAAAGGGAAATAACTTGGGAATCGGGTTACCAAGGAGAAATAACTTGGGGAATCGGGTTACTAAGGAGAAATAACTTGGGGAATTGGGTTACTAAGGAGAAATAACTTGGGGAATCGAAGTACTAAAGGGAAATAACTGAATGTGGGTTACTAAGGAGAAATAACTTGGGAATCGGGTTACTAAGGAGAAATAACTTGGGGAATCGGGTTACTAAGGAGAAATAATTTGGGGAATCGGGTTACTAAGGAGAAATAACTTGGGAATCGGGTTACTAAGGAGAAATAACTTGGAGAATTGGGTTACTAAGGAGAAATAACTTGGGGAATCGGGTTACTAAGGAGAAATAACTTGGGGAATCGGGTTACTAAGGAGAAATAACTTGGGGAATCGGGTTACTAAGGAGAAATAACTTGGGGAATCGGGTTACTAAGGAGAAATAACTTGGGGAATCGGGTTACTAAGGAGAAATAACTTGGGGAATCGGGTTACTAAGGAGAAATAACTTGGGGAATCGGGTTACTAAGGAGAAATAACTTGGGGAATCGGGTTACTAAGGAGAAATAACTTGGGGAATCGGGTTACTAAGGAGAAATAACTTGGGGAATCGGGTTACTAAGGAGAAATAACTTGGGGAATCGGGTTACTAAGGAGAAATAACTTGGGGAATCGGGTTACTAAGGAGAAATAACTTGGGGAATCGGGTTACTAAGGAGAAATAACTTGGGGAATCGGGTTACTAAGGAGAAATAACTTGGGGAATCGGGTTACTAAGGAGAAATAACTTGGGGAATCGGGTTACTAAGGAGAAATAACTTGGGGAATCGGGTTACTAAGGAGAAATAACTTGGGGAATCGGGTTACTAAAGGGAAATAACTTGGGGAATCGGGTTACTAAGGGGAAATAACTTGGGGAAGGGAATTGGGAAATTAACTTAAGGAAGAAATAACTTGGAGAAATTAACTTGGGTTACTAAGGAGAAATAACTTGGAGAATTGGGTTACTAAGGAGAAATAACTTGGAGAATTGGGTTACTAAGGAGAAATAACTTGGAGAATTGGGTTACTAAGGAGAAATAACTTGGAGAATTGAGTTATTAAGGAGAAATAACTTGGAGAATTGGGTTACTGAAGAAAAATAACCTAAATGGAGATATACAAAAAAGGCATAACACATGGAACAAGAACAATTTACCCTAGTGGTTGAAATAAAGGGTTTGGGTCAAAATACTAATGTTTATCAGCTGAAGAAAGCCTAAGCATACAACTTGGAAATCTATCAAAGATGATGACGACAATTTGAACATATGTAAATAGTGTAAATATATCTCTTTAAAGTAATTTAAATAATTAATGAATTTTACCTGATTAAAAGATCCATCCCCAAAGAAAGGCACATCTTCTTTAATATAATTTGACATGAACAAAGCTAGTAGATGTTGACTTCAATGTTTGTAAACAGAGATATTTACAGAGATATATGCAATGACTAAAATAACGTTTATATATATATATATATATATATATATAAAGGAAAACTCAACATGTCATTTAAATTTGTTATAAATTATAATTCATTTTAATGAGCTCAATTAGCTCATTTCATCAGACCACACAATATTTGTTCCATGTGGAAATATTGAGTGATCTGATGAAATGAGCTAATTTAGCTCATTAAAATGAATTATAATTTATAACCAATTTAAATGATGTGTTGAGTTTTCTTTTATATATATCATATTGCTCTGGATAACAGCCATTGAGCTCTCTATACAGATATAACACTTAATATTTTATATTAAGTTGATCTTGTTGGATTATCCTCACCGTTTACGGACTGAACATATATATATAAATAAATAAACACCTAATGAGCCAGACAGACCTACCTAGGTTTCACCGAAATGAATCATCAGAGCAAGCTGGCTCATGTACTAAGCTCTTTCTTTTTTTAAAACCATTTTTTCCTTCTTTCGATAGTTTTCGAGGAAGGTTTTTCGACACAAGTATAATTTATACAATCTCATATATATATATATATATATAAATTACATGCATAAACAGAGTTTTGCAAATAAGTTCTGTGAATTTAGACGTATGTATAAAGTTTATGTTGTACAGACTTTCACTAATTAGCAATATATATGTTAGTAACGCCACTGTGAGTGCTATATTCACGAGGCCTGTAGCAAAGGAAATGTTTGGAACAAGGTGTTATAACATTTTTTATTTTCAAATACTCTAAACTTGTGGTTGTTACCTTACACACATATATATTCTCTCTTCAGGTTTTAGGCAATTATGGTTTTCCACAGTTTCAATTTCTTTAAACTGTGCATTATCGTGATTGTTCTTGAGAAAGATAGAGAAGTGATTTACTACTTTATTATTGATGTTTTTGAAGTCAGTTTTCATTGTCTTTGATTGGATGCCAACTAAAAAAAAAAAAAAGAGCTCAATCTAACCTGATATTTAACCCAGACTGGGGGAATAGAGATTGAAACATGTTTTTCTAAGTGCAAAATGAACACAAACTTTTTGAACTGGACTTCCCGATTCAATAATTTTCATTAACACCTTCTCTGTGTGTGTGTGTGTGTGTCTATATATATATATATATATATATAAAGCACTAAGATCATTACCACCATTTCCAAGATAATCTTCCAGATGATATTTCTAGGTGAAAACTCTAGAAATTTAAAAGCATGAATTTATGAATATAAGAAAGACTTACATTTGAGCAACACTTTAAATTTACTTTTAACTAGCAGTATAGCCTGGTGTTGCTTGGGTGTAACGAAAGCTTTAAAACTAATCCATGGTCCTGGAGCTCAGACACTTTGGATGAAAGACTAAAAAGCAATAGTTGTTTCCAGTTAAAGCAAAACTGTAGACTGGAAGAAAAATGAATGGATGTAAGTCAAATTTTGATTTCCTGGTATCGATATCAAATAAGTTTTTTTCATCATAAACTGAATTTTGAAGGCTAAATAAGTCCTCTGAGTAAATGGTATCATGGCTGAGACTAAGAACTACAATTATACCTACTTAGAGCCAAAATCAAAGCAAAAACTAAAATAAAATGGCTGAAAAAAATGCAGGCATACAGGCAGATAAACAGACACACACACAAACATCTTGCCTTTTATATATATATAATCGATTTTCTGCACTATTGTAAGAACTGCAACCTTGAAACTTCTGAATATTGTTTTTTATGTCTTTGTCTATGAGTGTATCAAATTTGATTAAAATTGGACCACTCCTTCTATAACCCAATTTTTTCAATTATCAATTTTTGATATTTATCAGGGGTACCTTGACACAAAACCTAGCTAAGAACATTCACAGAAGCTTATAGTAGAACTGTGTAAATTTTCAAGAAAATTTGTTCAGCTGTTTCAGAGTCTATAGGTAATGGACACACACACACAGAAATTTCCATTTATAAATAAGTTTAGGTATTGGAATTTCTGTCATTGAGGCTTATTTATATTAAAAATCTGAATGTCCTAATTCCAAGCAATAATAATAATATAAAAATAATGAAATCATGGGTGGCTCTGTTAAATAAATAATTTGAATTTACAAACATATGTACATAAATGTGTTAAAGTCTTTGTTTTGTTGGCATATAAAGAAAACTAACATGAAAAAGATATTTACTAATTGGTCCACAGTAAAAATCTATTGTTGAGAAAAGACTTTGATAGTAAAGATTCACAGATCATCTCTGCTATTGTTGGACATGATTTGTTTGAATTTCCTGGCATGTTTCTTTCGGCATGCACTGGGAGTGAGGAAAACACGTAAGAGACACAAATTCTCTTGCATTTGAATGGTTTGGAGACAGTCACATCTCTACTACTGAAAGTCAAAATATGTGGCTTTTTATAAGAAATTTTTCTCCAAAGTAAGATTGAGAAAAAATGGTATTTTAATTTTCTGACTGGTCAAATATTTCAGATGGTGATGTTAATTTCTAATCAACAGGTACTTTGATTTAAACAGTGTGGGTCATATTGTGGAATTTTTTGGCATGTTTTAAAACATTGTCTGTTATTGGGTAGAAAATAAAGTTTGGGCATGTCTTATTATGGGATGTATGCAAAAATGTAATTATGTTAGAAACAGAGTTCATTTCATATAGAAATAAGAAATAGGAAATAAGACAGGCCATAATTTTGACTTCATAAATGCCACTCTGATAAGAAATGAACATTATTATATAGGAAATGCTTAGAAGGAATCCTGATAAATATCTTTTCACTAATAAACACACACCAAACGCATTTAATTAAACTAAGACGAATCTAGTTACAGCCATAACTGATCTGACCTATAAATTCTTTCATTCCCACATTAAACTTCCACCTATCAACAATACAGACTTTACCAGGGTGAAATAAAAATGCCAGTGAGATAATCAGGAACACAGATGAAACACACATGATCGACCAATTCCCCGTATAGAATTATTATATCCATACACACAAGATTTATGCATATAGATACAACCAAACAAGACAAATAATTGTGAGGTTAATAAAACAAATGAAAAAACAGAAGTACATAAATAAAAATAAACAAATTTTCTTTTCTCTTCTATATTTCATTTTCTGATGATGCTTTAATAAAAGTGAAATAAACATTTTCCTATTTCTTACTTACACAAACATATTCCATTTAATATATTCAGCACTTGGGTTAATGGCTCAGATTGAGGAATAGGAGAGCAGAGTTCAAATTTCAGTCAAGTACGTTACATGGATATCGACTCGGAATAACGAATCGGGGAGCTGAGTTTGAATTCCAGTTGAATTCCTTGCATTCACTTGCGCACAAATACCCTTGGGAAAGGTATTAATCCATCTCTTCCCTCCAGTTATGGGTTAAATAATAGGATAGATTGGCTTCTATAGCCTTTGGCTGGCAACCAGTCTACTGCAGAAAGCAATGGCAACCTACTGCAAGAAAACCTTCTGCCCAGTCAGTCATATGTGATACATGCTTTGGGCGATCATGTCTTGAAAGAGACATGACTGACTGGGCAGAAGATTTTCTCACAGTAGGTTGCCATTGCTTTCTGCACTAAACTGGGTGCTAGCCAAGGCTACAGAAGCCAATCTGTCCTATTATTTAACTCATAACTGGAGGAAAGACATGGATTAATACCTTTACCAAGGATATTTGTGCATAAGTGAATGCAAGGAATTAAACTGGGATTTTAACTCTGCACACCAATTTGTCGTTTCGAGTTAAGTGACTTAACCCCAGGTACCCTTTTTTATATTCAGCATTTCTGTTAACAATGGCCAAGTCCAAGATTAGATTTACAAGTTTGAGTTGAACAAAATAAATATATAAAACCAGTATAACATAAAACACATATAAAACAATATAAAATACAATATAAAACACAGAACATACAAATAAACACAAGAGACTGTAAGACACATATATGAATTTATGACCCTCAATATTTACATGAAGAGGATAAATGCACAAAAAATACTTTTAAGCTTCTCCAATACTCAATTTTACATTCAATGTGAACCAGCAAGTTTGTAAAATATTTTAAAATAGAAGAATGTCAAATGAAACAAATCAAAACACATTATTTTTCTCAAATGAAAAGAATTTGTCGTAGTCTGACATGAAATGATTTTTATTTTAATCATTTCACCTCAAGCAAGGCAGTACCGCCACTGATGCGCAGAGGGCTACATAAGAGCAAAAGTTTAGGCAAGAGGAGAGTGAAGCGAAAGAGAGCACAGCAGTAGTGAGTGTCAGAGAAAGGGCAAGAGAAGGGCGGAAACACAGGTGTGAAGACAGTTGCTAAGACAGAAAGAAAGAAAAAGAAGATAGAACGAGATACTCAGTGTGATGTAGAAAGAACTGGAGTCAAGTAGATCAGAGATTTAACCGTCTCTTCCCTCCAGTTATGGGTTAAATAATAGGACAGATTGGGTTCTATAGCCTTGGTCGGCAACCAGTCTGCCACAGAAAGCAATGGCAACCTACTGCAGGATAATCTTCTGCCCAGTCAGTCATGTCTCTTTCAAGACATGATCTCCCAAACATGTTTCACGTATGGCACTTAACTGACTGACTTTTTAATATTAGGGTATGTTTTCCAAGCTACAGCATGGTAATAAAAAATAAAATAAACTGAATTTTGGAAGAATTTAATCCATCAAATTTAATAACTGCCACAAGAAATGCATTCCCATCACTGACTCTTAAAGCAGCCGTCATTAAAAGGACAGGTCGCTCAGGTGAACAAATGCTGAGGGAACTATTGAACAATATAAATATTGGTGACAGAACACCATTGCAAATCCTCAGGTACATCAAAAGTCACCTCAGAAAAAACAATATGTCGGAGTCAATCCTATGTTGCATATTGTTGGAAAAATTGCCGACCAAAATAATACAGATACTAATGCCCATGGTGAACAACACGCCACTTGACAGATATCACAGACAAAATTTTTGCATCATTCAACCAAAGACTAAATACACTTGCTCCCAAACAGGAAAATGGTTGCAATACTAAACACACACACACACTGAGAAAGCTCCTGCAGATTTGATTTGAGTTTTGTTTAACGGCATATCAATCTCTGTGGGTTATTTAATGCCAAAAAGATGGAGTTTTAAGGGGTTTTTTTTTAATATTTGATTATAGTGAGAAGGTTGATTTAATCAAATTTCAATGAAAATTTTTGTTTTTATTCTTTTTATTTTAGAAAACTGAAAATGTCTTCTGGTTTTGTATTCAAAAATGCTTGGCTGAGAATATTTTTTTTCTCCAAAAATGTGTTATGGGAATCATTTTTTCTTCAAAATTTATTGTTGGTAATATTTTTTTTTATAAAAGTCTATTTCTATGTATATATTTCTATAAAAGTGCATTTTTATACTTTCATAGTGTTTTGACCCCAGTTAGTGGGTTAACTATTTGCCCATAGTTGGGACCCTAACAGGTGCTACCACTCTGGGTCAGGGTGGACCTGGGAAGAACAGTAATTAAGAGGTGGTTCCATGCTACTCACAACCTCCCAATCAGAAGCTTTGTTGTCGGATGAAGTTTACCGTCATGCCCAGGACTAGTTGCAGATTTAACTGTAGAAAAACAAATGCAGATACTTATAGCATTTGCTGCTATCCCATTCATGAACATTCATACAAACAGACATACAAACACCCATTCTTGGGGCAGGTTTTTGGCCCATTTCCACTTGTTAGTAAATAAAAAACACAATCTACTTTCAGACACAAAAACTAATATTCATATTACAAGAATTTTACATCATACATCTACCAGCATCAGTGCAACAACTTGCCACAGCACAAAATTCTTTGAAATTTTTAACAAGTATAAGAAAACTACTGACACAATCAAGCATGACACAAAACATGAGATAAAAACTACTGGACAGCCAATATTTTCACCCTAACACAAATTTACCAAAACCAAATTTAACAAAATACTATGGAAAGAGATAATCTGCCCATCTGAAAGCCCTAATGCATTGCTGCTACACCTTCTTCCAACACTGGACAGTAAAGGATTTCAATCTTGTCTGGACTTCTGTAAATAAAATACATGCACTGTCCCTGATTGTCACCCAATTCTGAGTATAGAGAATTTCTCACTCAAGTTATACAGATCACATATATTCTCAAAGTTTGAGCTAGCAAAAGCTCATTTCCAGATCCCAGTTGCAAAAGAAGATATTCACAAAACATTGGTGACAATTTTGTTCAGGCTATATAAGTTTGTCTAGATGCCATTTGGAAACACTGTCCAATCATTTCAAAAAGTAGACCAAGTCCTGTGTGGATTAATATTTGTATATAATTGCATCGATAATATCCTCATTGCAAGCAAAAACCATTTGTATTAAGACTTCCAGATATTATTTCAATTTGGACTAAAAATACACTTATGTAAGTGTACGTTTTGAAACCATTCATGTTAAATTTCTTGGACATCTTATAGACCAAAATGAGATCTCACTTTTACATGAAAGACTGCAAAGAATTGAAAATTTTCCTGTACCTAGATCCACCTGATAATTAAGAAGGCTCATTGCACTGATAAATTATTATCGTCATTTCATCCCTAAACTATCTTCTACACTTTTACCATTAATTAACCTATTAGAGAAAAAAAACAGAACATCATTCTGCAATAGAATGGTCTCCATAACTTCAATAGCCAAATCTTCCCTTTCAAGCTTCACTCACATCAGCAAAAACAAAAATTTAATGCATCTTTCTCACTACATGTTTTATACCTGTTCATATATATGAATGGTATGTTCTTATCCTCTTAAATACATGGACACTATTGGAGCAGAAGGGGTGATTATACCAACTATCAGTTTACTAGTAGTGTATCTATTACATGCAGCATGTGAGTCTTGTACTTGTTGATATACTATTATTCCCAACCTCCATTTTGGGGATTACTCATGCAGTAACCTTTTAGGGTTATAACACTATGGATAGATCCAACATGGTGGTAGTAGCTGTAATTAAACAAAAAAATCTAATTGGTATAAACCTATTTCCTTTTCTCAGCAAAATTAACTGATACCCAAAACAATTATAGCACCTTTTCCAAAGAATTGTTGACTTTATATTTAGTAATTAAACAATTTAGATATAAACATGAAGGTAGAAACTTTATAATGGACACAGATCATTAGCCTTTCAGTCAGTCAGTTAAGTGCCATACGTGATTATTTTATTATCCAATATAAAAGTTTCAATATACTGACCAGACAGATCCAGACCCACTCCAAAAGCCCAAATCTTAATTTGAATCTGATTGACAGCTACATCTAATCTAAACTTTTTTATAAATGGAATTTTGCCTGTGTGTGTGTCTGAAACAGCTGAACCAATTTTCTTGAAAATTTACACAGTTGTACTATAAGCACCTGTGAGTGTTCTTAGCTAGGTTTTGTGTCGAGGTACCCCTGATAAATATCGAAAATTGATAATTGAAAAAAATTGGATTATAGAAGGAGTGGTCCGATTTTAATCAAATTTGATACACTCACAGACAAAGACATAAGAAATAATATTCAGAAGTTTCAAGGTTGCAGTTCTTACAATAGTGCAGAAAATCGATTTTATATATATATATATATATATATATATATAAAAGGCAAGATGTTTTTGTTTGTCTGTTTATCTGCCTGTATGTCTGCATTTTTTTCAGCCATTTTATTTTAGTTTTTGCTTCAGGTTTGGCTCTAAGTAGGTATAATTGTAGTTCTTCGTCTCAGTCATGATACCATTTGCTCAAAGTACTTATTTAGCCTTTAAAATTCAGTTTATGATGAAAAAAACTTATTTGATATCGATACCAGGAAATCAAAATTTAACTGATATCCATTCATTTTTCTTCCAGTCTATGATTTTGCTTTAACAACTATTGGAAACAACTTTTGCTTTTTAGTCTTTTATGCCAACATCCAAAGAGTCTGAGCTCCAGGACCATGGATTACTTTTAAAGCTTTCATTACACCCGAGCAATGCCAGGCTATACTGCTAGTTAAAAATCAAATCAAATCTTAAATTTAAATTTTCAGCATCCACTCTCTTTCATGTGTAGCTATATTAACATAAACGTCACTTTAGTCCAATGATATCCAAAAGGACAAAATTCATTATGCAAACCATTTTTCATAGTAAACATCAGTCAGTCAGTTAAGTGCCAAACATGATACATGCTTCAGCAATCATGTCTCAAAAGAAACATGACTGACTGGGCAGTAGGTTGCCATTGCTTTCTGTGGTAGACTGGTTGCCAGCCAAGGCTATACAACCCAATCTGTTCTGTTATTTAACTCATAACTGGAAAGAATAGATGGATTAATACCTTTCCCAAGGGTATTTGAGCATAAGGGAATGCAATGAATTCAACTGAAATTTAAACATACATAACTGAAATTTCTAATATACAAGTCTGGGGACCAAAATATCTTATTACTTTAACCATTTAACTTATATATTCATCTATTAAATATTTTTATTTCATAGTGTAAGGCAAATTGTAATAAAACGATATAATTTTAAAAGGTCTTTGTTATAGTTGGGATGAGAATGATCTTTTCTTTAAATAAATAGAAAGTGCTTTACCAGGGTTACATACAGTTATGTATTCAGAGTTTACTTTCTTCTAGATTGGTTGCCACCCAAAGATATAAAACCCAGTCTGCCCTACCCATAGCTGAGGGGAGAAGTGCTGTAATCATATCTTTCCTAATGTAATGAACCTGAACAGAACTTGTAATCAGCTTTCTAATTCCACAATCTTTTAACCTACAATATCTCTGTTAATTTAAGAAATTCTAATTCCCATAAAATTTATGTATCTATATTAGGATCACCATAACAAAAGGGTCAAAATTTACCTCCCCTGGACCATTCAAGGAAGTCTGTCCCCAGCTAACAGGTGCATGCCGGGAGACAAGGAGAAGGGACTTCTGGCAAAGGTGAGCAAACATGGCAGGCTGAGGTTTGCCATGCTCTCAATAGACACACAGTGGTTCAACATCCACAACTGTTCACTGTACTCATGTTTCCACAATAATAATTTCTGTAGTTATTTCCAATACTCGGCGAGTGGGTCATTTTTCCATAACCATTTTAATTTGTCATGTTAAAAACATAACAATCTATAAATATTTAAAAGAAGAAAATACATAGATATAATCAGTGTGGTTATATTATCTTTAAGTTTAGAACAAGAGGTAAAATCTTTGAACTGTTGTTCAGTGTTTTATTAATAATTAGCAGGATAGCCCAGCATTGCTCAGGTGTAATCAAAGCTTTAAAACTAATACATGGTCCTGGAGCTCAGACACTTTGGACATTGGCATGAAAAACATAGGTTGTTGAAAGGTTGATCTCAAAACCTTAGAACTTACTAAAATGAATGGATGTAAGTCAAATTTTGATTTCCAGTATTGATATCAGATATGTTTTCCATCAAAACTGAATTTTGAAGACTAAATAAGTCCTCTGAGTAAATGGTATCATGGCTGAGACTAAGAACTACAATTATACCTACTTAGAGCAAAACCTAAAGCAAAAACCATAACAGAAGGGCTGAAAACCTGATTTTGATCAGACACGATAGGATATCGAGGTATCGATTTCCAATATTGGAGTCAAATAAGTCATCCAAAAATAAACTAACCTAAGTCCATGAAAACTTATCGTACCCATCGGGAGTAAAAGAGGAGAATATGATCCATATTGATAGCTGAATATTGGTTTTTGATCGGATTTAATAAAATATAGGGGGGTATTGATTTCCGATATCAGGGAAAATGAGTCATCTGAGAAGATCTACTAATGTTTGAGTCTAAAAATTATAATTTTACCAAGTTAGAGCAAATTCTGCAGCAAGAACCATGACAAAAAAGCTGAAATCCTGATCTTGATCAGACCTGATTGGAAATTGGGTAATCGATTTCTCATATCAGGGTGGGGGGGGAATAAGTAGCCCATGACCTGACTGAAAGCCTAAAGTATATTTGTGTGAAGTTTGGTGAGAATCGAATAAAAATTGTAGATTTGTATAAAGGACAGACAGACAGAGAGACAGACACACACACAAACATCCTGCCTTTTATATATATAGATGTATTGTTGAAAGCAGTTATCTTCAATGTTTACTTTTCATTATTTTATCTTGGATGATCCCTATTATATTTATACACATGGTCATCCCAAATAAGCATAAAATATTTACACATATTTATATTCATATTCATACTAACAGTTTAGCCTGGTTTCACTTGGGTAGTTTAAGGAATAATAAGAATAAAAAACATATGATGAATTTACATAGCAATACTTAGACAAAGTCCACCCTCGTCACTTTTATAGATATAGAGAACAATGTAGAATGTCTCTATTGGATGAGGGCGGGAGGGGGCGGGGCAACATATATAGATAATATAAAGTTGGAGTGACTAATTCTATATTATAATCAATACATAAATTGACCCCTGACTTTCTGGAGTGATAATATATATTTTTCTACCCCTAATTTTGGTTTTCATGATAAGTTCAAGGTGTCATTCTATTCTAAAATTTTGATCTACATCTGAGTGCAACTCCCATCAAGCTAGACTGCAAAATGCAGATGCTAAATTGAATCTATCAAACAAATACTTACACACCCTTGTCACTTTCATAGATATAGATGTATATTTTCATTGATATTTTTGAATTGAAGTGCGAAAAAAATTTAAAAATTTAAATCAAGATTTTGACCTTCCTTTCTCTGAGAAATAGTTTGTTTGTTTTTGAGGCTTAACAACCTATCAATCTTTATGGGATCATTTTAAGATCATAACCAGTGATTTTTGGGTAAGGTTATTTTTATTTTTACAACGTTTTTCTTTTCACAATTCATTGGGATTTGTTTTTAAGAGCAAAGTCCCCAAGTCCTACCCTTGTTATTTAACTCATAACTGGAGGGAATAGATGAATTAATACCTTTCCCAAGGGTACCAGTTCTTAAGTGAATGCAGGATATTCAACTGGAATTTGAACTCGGCTCACCGATTTCTCTTTCCGAGCCGATATCCACTGCACCACAACGCACATCCGACACTATACACTTAGAGCACCTGGTATTGTCAAGCGGTCACCCATCTAAGTACTGACCAGGCTCAACATTGCTTAACTTCGGGGATTGAGCGAGAACCAGTGTGTTCAATGTGATATGGATGTAAGCACGCACATCCGTCACTAAATGCTTACAGCACCTCGTATTCCCAAGCGGTCACCCATCTAAGTACTGACCAGGCTCAACATTGCTTAACTTTGGTGATCGAGCGAGAACCAGTGTATTCAACATGATATGGCCGTAAGCCTGTGAGAAATAGACTTAGCTGAATGAAATATGTATATGATATAATATGTACAGTGATAGTGGAATCGTAGGATATCGACAGGATTTAGCACTGACTATGATATGATTGTTAGAGCATCTATTTCTCAAGTGCTAACTGATCAAAGGTTTTCTTGATAATGAGGGAAAATGAATATTTGAAATATATCACTACGAGACATACATTTTTATGTGCTGTGCCCTTTCAGGACATAGGCAATCATGGAATTCCACTTGGTTTTGTCTCTTTTTGCTCTCAATATTCTTTCTATTGATATCTCTTGTAAACCCTGCTTTGCCATTCATTTGCTCAGATCTAACAAGTACATCTTGCGCTACTTTCTCCTGTCTCTCTTTCCCTCTATCCAGCCTGTGAGTATTAAATTCTCCAGGCCCTCCTTCCTCATTACGGGTCACAGGAACCTTATCTGCCTCATCTTGATATTAAGTATGAGTTTTTAGATTTTTGTAATGACTTTTCCTTTCCTAAATGTACTGTCTGCTTCTAATGTCAAAATAGTCCCAATATCTTAAAATTTAATTCTTTTTTTTATGTCCATTTGTCCTCCCGTTTCTTGTCCCCATCGCTATTTGTACATTTCCTAATTCTTTCTCTCCTGTCTTTTATTTAACTTTATATATATATATATATATATATATATATATATATATATAGTACTATGTCCGGTCATATATGATAATGGCTCGGAATATATTTCTTTTCTTTGAATGGCCTTGTCCTGTTGGCAAGGAGAGAGGGTTGGTTTCTCGTTGCCTTCTTGTAGGTTTTAAAATGAAAATAGTGATTCGCTTAGTTTTCTTACTTGGATCCCTTTCAATACCCCATCGTTGCACACACGGTCCTTCCATGGTATCCTCAGCATCCTTCTGTAAAACCACATTTCTGCTGCCTCAAGCCTCTCCTTCATCCTCAATGAGATCATCCAACATTCACATCCATACAAAAGGACAGATGTCACATAGCAATACAGCACTCTTTTCTTTGTTTCTAATCAATACTTTGGTTAGCTTCTGAAAGGCATCTTTGGCCATGCCAATGCATCTTTGGATCTCCATGTCACACTTTTCATCCTCTGTCAAAAGAACTTCCCATGTATTTTAATTTTTTAATTGTTTTATTTTAGCTTCTCCAACTTGCAGCTGGCATATTGGGCTCCTCTTTTTTGCTAATGACCAAGCATTCAGTTTTTTAAAGTTTATGCTCGGTCCTTTCTTCTCGCTTTCTTTTGCTACCTTCTGTAGAAGGTCCTGCATTTTCCTTTCTGTGTCTTCTATCAGCACCATATCATCTGCATAATTTTTTTTTTTCATCATTTCACCCCGAGCAAGGCGGAAATGCCACTGATGTGCAGGGAGGCTACATAAGTGTAAAAAGATTAATTAGAAGAGAGTAAAGGGGAATACGAACCAGTTAGAAAGGAGCAATAGAAAGATGAGAATGACAGTTTCAAAGGTGGAATGAAAGGAAAGGATATACGGGGTAGAGAAAGACCTACAGTCAAGTGGTTATCTTACATTGTTGAAATTGTGCCCTAATGACAAATCCTGTCAAGGCTTTTATTTCTCCCTTAATTACGTCACTGTACAAGTTAAAAAGATCTGGTGAGAAAACACACCCTTGTCTTATGCCCCTTTCTATTTTTGCATACCTGCTGAATTCACTTCCTTTCCGTACACAAGTGGTTTGCTGCCAATATAGATTCTTGATTATCCTAATGTCTTTTCTGAAAATGTTGAGGTTGTTGAACATTGTGTAGTCTAGACATACGTCAGTAATATGTAAAAACTCTGGGCACCCACAAGTGATTCAATAGTGGGATCCCTAGAAGCTAACAAGGGATATAAAAATCTCCATGTCAATGCACTTGACTCATTAATTTTCAATTAATGACAGACCAAATATTACTTATTTCTGTCAAAGTATGAACTTATTCCCACAATCTTGAATATGTAATCTTGTATGTCAGTTTCTAGAGGATTTTATAAATTTTCCAAAATATTTACAACAAATGTATTGTATCTGTGTTTGTATATGCATACACACATTTCTGTTATAGGAATGGGATCACATATCTGTTGTGGTCCTGTTTAAGAGATCACAATTATAAGGTGAAACCTTAATATTTACCAACCTTCCCATGCAAAGCTAGATGTAGCACAAGGTCTTTTTATTGTGGGTCTTCCCAGCCATATAGCCTGGCCAAAAATATCTGTCTATTCTACCCTTCGGCGGAACCACGTCTAGGTTAGTGCTCTCTGCTCGGAAGCAGAGAGTGCTCTCTACCCGAAGGCAGAGAGCTGACAGTATCATAGTAGAGTACAAGTGTATTCCTCTGATTGAAGATAGAAATGACTGGCATTATATAAATGAGACGAATCCATATTGTCCATGGATATAGGGTTGTTAACTTCCCCAGAACAATATCCATATTTTCATATACTTAAATATAATGCATCAGTTGCAGTCTGTACATATCTATCTCTCAATTTCTCTTTATTTTGATACGTTCATAATTATTGCAGTCTATCATAACTCTCTATCAATCTGTTTCCGCACACATATTTATTAATTTCTTTTTCAGCCTGTTTATAACTATCTATCAATTTATTTCAGTTTTTTTTTATCTACTAGACGTTGATTCATTCATATCTATTTAATTCTGTCCAGAACTCTCTACCAATCTATTCCAGTCTATTCATATTACACTCTCAATTTCTTTTTATAAAAACTCATTCTTATTTAAGTCTGTACATGTCTCTCAGTTTTTCTTGGTGCTAATTCATACCTATCTATTTCTGTCTGTTAATAACTTACTATCAATCTATTTCAATTTGTTCATATGTACCTCTCAATTATTCTTTATTTTGATTCATTCCTATCTATTTCAGTCTGTTCATACCTAAAGTCATATTATACAGAATATTGATTTTGACTGAGAAAAGTAAAACAGTATTTTTTAAACAAAAATATTCTTTTAATCAAGACATGCACCATTAGCAGCAATTGCATTTTGCCAATGTGATACTAAAGTAAATTTCCTCTTTTTATGGAACTCATCATCTTTTGATGTTATGAAATCATCAAATGCTTCAGCAATAGTTTCCTGATTTCTTGATCTTTTATTTCATCGGAAAAGTTCCAAGTGTTTGAAAAGATGGAAATTCTCTCAGGAAAGGTCAGGTGAGTAAGATGGATGTGGTAACATTTTATACCCCAATTCCATTAATTTCTGAACAGTGGTTTTTGAAGTGTCTATTCAAATGTTATCACTGAAAAGACCTGGTCAGTATCTGTTGAACAACAATGGTTGAGTTGAGCCTAATTTTTCATACATTCAATAATTGATTTCTTGACAGTGGGAGTCTGTTGTGAATTATCTTGTTTTTGGATAATATGCGCAAGGATTTCTTCCATCAACAACTGATATTATCTTGAACAGTTTCGCTAAAAAATTGAAAATAATTCATTTTTTATCACAGTTCATAGCACGGGTTAAACAAAGGTCATCATTGTTGCAAGTAAGCCATGATGAAGACAACTCAGAGTGACACAGTTTCTGATTTTCAGTCAATTTTATCGAGCAAAGTTATCACAGCCAAATGGCAAGAAGACAAAAGAATATTCAGACTCATATAATCAAATCACAGAATATACAATTGAAATTCATCTTCTTAGCAGCAAAAAATGAACTGATATAAATCATATTTTCAGTGACACGATTTGAAAATGAAAAATATTCAAAAGTTCTACAAATGTATTGAACACTTTTTAATACAAATGTGAACGGGTCTAATTTAATAATAACCAAAAACTAACTAATATACATATATATATATTCATTTGAATATACGCATTGCTCATTCAGCAAAATGAATTAGAGCACTCTGGCTATTGGGCATGTATAATGATAATATATGCGCTAAAAAGTCTGCCTTCTTCTACCGAACGCCCGTAGCCCAGGGGTAGAATCACCGACTGACGCCAATTCAGTCGGGTTTCAATCCTGGGTTAAAAAGCAATCGGAGTCTAACCATACTGATGAGCTGAGATACAGCGAAACAGATCTGTCTGCGGATGACAATATATATATATATATATATATATATATTCATTTGAATATATATATACACACACACACACACGTTCATTTGAAGATATGCACTAAAAGTCTGCCTTCTTCTACAGCGTACCCATAGCCCAGAGGTAGAATCACCGACTGATGCCAATTCGGTCAGGTTTCAATCCTGCGTTAAAAACAATCAGATTCTAACCATACTGGTGAGCTGTGATAGAGCAAAACAGATATGTCTGAGAATGACTATATATATATATATATATATATATATATATATATATATATATATTAAAAAAGGATTAATTCAAAGATGTTGAATAGCCATTTCGATATGAAGATCCCCACGGGGGACAACACATCACCTCAGCAACAGAAAAAACCTTTCAGAAACTGGAGAAAAATTAGTCTACTTTTCCTTTTTAAATAGATTGCAAAGAAATTAAAAAATAAATAATAATAAAATAAAATAAAATAAAATAAAATAAAAATAAAAATAAAGGGAAAGAAAAAGAAAAAGAAAACGAAAAAGAAAAAGGTAGAATAAAATCAAATAAATAAGAAAAGAAAAAAAAAAAAAAAATTGACATCGTCTGGGTTCGCAAAAAAAAGGGAGAATGTAACTAAAAATTAACAGACAGACGCGTTAAATCGACGTCCGTATAGGCAACACGGAAAAAAGGTGGTAAGAGAGATAAAAGAAGGAAGGGATGGAAAAAGAAAGAAACTAAAGAAAAAAAATTTTTTTAAATATTACAGACGCTGGACAAATTCAAAAACCTAATTTCCCCAAAACGTTGAAGTATTAGAAAAAGGCCTTTACTTAAAAAGGCATAATTATTAATAAAAGGGAATAAAAAGATATAGGATTTAAAATAAAATTATTTTAAAAAAATTTGGTCATTTGAAATTAGACTAAATAAAGACAACACTAGGTAAAAAAAAAAAAAAAAAAATTATTATATACATACCTATAGAAGTACACACATACATACATATATATACACCCACAATTCTACAAATAAGAATACATATATACACAAACACACACATACATTCAATTTATTACACACTTATATACATATATAAACATATACACGCATATATATTACACACTTATATACATATACATGCGCATACACACATATATATGTGTGTACACACCTATATACAAAAAATTCATATACACATAATATACATGTGTACACACACATGCACGCACACACACACACACACACACATATATATACACATACATACACATATTCCATATGCACACACACACATACATATTAATGAATATTATGAAAAGGAGCATTTAAATAGCTAAAAAATTTTTTTCAAAATTACATATAGCCCACATACATAAATACATATATACATATACATACATATATATAAAAAAGTACATCCACACACAAACATACACATATACATAAAAAAAAAAAAATTAAATTTAAAATTAAAATTAAAAATTTTTTTTTTTTTTTTTTTTTTTTTTAAATATTAAAAAAATTATAGAAAAATTTAGAATTAAAAATTAAAATTTGAAATTAGAAGTTAAAAGTTAAAATCCGCCCTATGGCAGCACTTGTTTATAAATTCCCTCCTAAAGTTCAAAAGTAAGTCCTGATGAGGATACTTCAAAATCAGAATCTTCTCCAATAAACACAGACGACACCTATCACGAAAACCCTTAGGGGTACAAGCTGAGCCTATTAATTTCCAGCTGATTATAGGGTCCTGCCCTTCCTCCTTCATTTCCCAGAACCTACGTGATAGTGCCGTCTGGAATCTCTGTTTAGGGTTCGAAAATGAGTACCTGTGATTATAAAGCCTCTGTTTGAAAGAGCCCGCGGACATGCCAATATAGGTCCGGTAATTGTCCTTGTTATTAGATGGAGAAATGCGGGCTTCATAAATTACATGGGTGGATTTACATTTGCCTTGCACCGGGCAGGCATCCACCGAATAACAATTGCATTTGTCGACAATTCCGGATTTAGCTTCCGTATTATTTAGTTTTATTAAAATTTGTTTATTGTGGGAATTAATTATATTATCTATATTTGAGGTGCAAGAATAACTAATTTTTAGGGTGAATCTATTAAAAATTTTATTTAAGGGATTGTTATTATTATTAAAATGTTTATCGATTAATTTGAGAAAATACCTACCAATATTTATATTAGTTAGCTTACAATAAGGAGGGTTAAACCAAATTATCTTCCTTTTTCTACATTTTCGGGTGTTTTTAGTTTTTGATGATTCTGAATTCATTTGAAGATATGGATATATATATATATATATATATATATATATAATTCATTTGAAGAGTCATTGTATCGAGGCAGCAAATAATTTTCTAAACATATACTGTTAAATATAAGAGACAATGAATGTCTATTATGTTTAATCATGAGCTGTTCTAAATGCCGTATTTTGGCTTTAATTTCAGTTGAAAGTAAAGACAAAAATTCTCCAACATTTGGATCATTTTTTATTAATTTGTTTCTAAGCTTTCAGCTCACATGAGCCATCTTCAGAGAGGTTATGAAGACGTAATACAATAACATCCACCATCACCAATTTTATTTTGAACCAGATTAATAAAAAAATTAGCCAAATGTTGGAGAATTTTTGTCTTTATTTTCAACTGAAATTAAAGCCAAAATACGACGTTTAGAATGGCTCATGATTAAACATCATAGACATTCATTGTCTCTTATATTTAACAGTATATATATATATATATATATATATATATATATATATATATACATATAATTCATTTGAAGATCTATATACACATATCATTCATTTGAAGATCTATATATACATATCATTCATTTGAAGATCTATATATTCATATCATTCATTTATATATATATATATATATATATACACACACACACACACAATGTATTTCAAGATAGATATATATGGGGTGAACCGGATAAACTGTTTAAATTATGCAAAGATCAAAATAACACTGACATCTCATTAATGAGATGTATTTTGCCAAATTACCCAAAAAATATCTTGAAATACTAAAGATGAAAGTCATTCAATGAAATTGCTATTGGCTTCAATCACTACAATCAGACAACTTTAGAATCTCCTGCATCTCTTCTGGATGATGACCTTCTTCAAAATGGTGAATGCTGCAAAAATCTTGCCTTCAAATCATCTTTAGTGTTGCAAGGAGTTTTGTTGGTCTCCTGCTCAAGTGTGCCCTACACATAACAATCATGAGGGTTACAGTCTGAGGAGTCAGGTGACCAGATGTAAACTGAAAACTATATTTCATTATAAATATCTGGGGAAATTTTTTTTTTTTATAATCATATCGCTCCCAAGCAAGGCATTTTATTGCCACGTTTTTTGCAGGAGGTTACATAGGAAGAAAGTTATGAAAAAGAGTGACAGATGATAAGGGGTGTCAGGAAGTGCTTAAGAGAAGAATGAGTATGCTGATGTATGTGGAGTTGACAGAGAAAGAAGCATGAGAGAGAGAAGATGCGAGTTAGTAAGATAAAAGATGACTATTGACTTTACATTTAAATTCTTGGAGATTGTAGCTGTTGGGAAAGCAAGTAAATGGAAGGAAATTCCACAAATGGGAAGTGCGAGAAAAGAAGCTGAGGAAGTAGAATTTGTGTTTACAATTTATTGGTCTCACAGTAAAAAGATGGGACTTAGTTGCTAATCTTGTGGCTCGAGTAAATTTATATATAGGGGCACCAGTGAGCTCAGATCATCTGAGCAGAAGCCGGGAAAGTATTTGTAGAAATGACACAGGGAAGTCACATTGTGCCGGAGAGAAAGTGGCTGTATCCGAGCTGCCGAGTCGGGATTGATCACGCTACGGATTCTCCATTGGATTTTGTCAAGGACTCCTATGTGGATAGCAGGAGCACCTGACCAGATATGGCAGCAGTATTCAATGCACGGGTGGATGTTAGATTTATATATGTACAGGATTGTTTCAGATGGAAAAACTTCCTGGCCCTACACAGATAACCAACTTTCTTAGCATCGTAATATAATACTGTAATGCAAAGTGGAAAAAGTTTACTTGAAATACGTTTCATCCTTGAGGACTTCATCAGGATAAATTTGTGATGGTGCTGGAAATTTTTGAATTATTTATTCTTATCTAGCAGAATTGTTTTTCTTTTTCTTTCCATCACTTTTTCACTTCTTTGTTTTCCAAGTTGTTATATTAGACAATTTGTCAAGAATGGTGAAATACTGTAAGAAGCAGGGCGCAGGGTCATTGTCAATGACCTTGTGATTAAGACACTCTCCAGACATTTACATGATAGCGAATTATCAGAGGAGCATTTTTTATGTCAAAATTCTGATGGACTTGTTAGGTTGAGTAACAAATTCATTTGACATTTTATTTTGTAAAATATCCTTAATTTTTATTTAGATTCCTTTAAGTTTCACTCATGTACTTTTGGTGATAATTATTACAGGTGATTGAGTAAATACCTCCTTCAGGTTTTAACTTATTGTTTCATTTAGTATTGACTACATCTTTTATTGTTATGGATGTAATAGTAACAAGTATTGAGCTGAGATTGTAGATGTGATAGAGTTAATAGGTAGGAAAATATTTTTTTTTATTCATTGGGTTTTTCAGGAGAGGATATTTTTAGTTTTAGAATATTTTACGAGCCTTTTGTTTTGCATCTAAACTTATTTATAAATGGAACTTTGTCTGTGTGTATGTGTCCGTTAACTATAGACTCCGAAACGGCTGAACTGATTTTCTGGAAAATTTACACAGTTGTACTATAAGCATCTGTGAGTGTTCTTAGCTAGGTTTTGTGTTGAGGTACCCTCAAAAAATATCGAAAATCGATAATCGAAAAAACTGAGTTATAAGGAGTGGTCCGATTTTAATCAAATTTGATACACTCATAGACAAAGACATAAGAAATGATATTCAGAAGTTTCAAGGTTACAGTTTTTATAATAGTGCAGAAAATCAATAATATATATATATATATAAAGCAAGATGTTTGTGTGTGTGTCAGTTTATTGGCCTGTATGTCTGTATTTTTTTCAGCCCTTTTATTTTAGTTTTTACTTCGGGTTTGGCTCTAAGTAGGTATAATTGTAGTCCTTAGTCTAAGCCATAATACCATTTACTCAGAGGACTTATTTAGCCTTTAAAATTCAGTTTACGATGAAAAAGACTTATTTGATATCAATACCAGGAAATCAAAATTTGACTTACATTCATTCATTTTTCTTTCAGTCTATGGTTTCACTTTAACTTGAAACAACTATTGCTTTATAGTCTTTCATGCCAACGTCCAAAGAGTCTGAGCTCCAGGACCATGGATTAGTTTTAAAGCTTTCATTACACCTGAGCAATGCTGGGCTATATGCTAGTTGAATGTAAATCAATTTGGGTACTGCAGAAATTTGAAAGTGTTTTCAATATATTTGTCCTCTTTATGCAACTAATATGAGCTGTATATTCTTGGCGCTCTTAAGTAGAATCTGATCATTATGCCAGGTTTTATTTTGCTTTAAGAATGAGAATAGGCATTTATTAAATAAATTTTGTCTGTTTATTTCCAGTGGCCATCAGGTTCTAAACTGTTGTTAATGGAGTGTAGCTTGATGTCTAGGAAGGTTAAGAAAGTGTGTTCTTCCATTTTGTATGGAAATTCCATTGTATTTGACTTTGATCTCCTAGGTCAGGTAAATCAGTATCATGAGATTATATACAAGAACATCATCATCAATATAAGAAAAATATGTTGAGTGTTTGTATAATACGTTCCTGGGTGCACTCTAGCCAACCCTTCCTGAATCTTGACCAATCCATCCATGTTGTGTGTTTGATCTCAAACTGGCTCAAATAGGATTGCCTGTAATTAATTGGCTTGGTCAGTCCAGGCTTGTCAAAGGAGAGTATATAGTTAAAACACAATCCCTGATTTCCTGTAACTAGCCAACAGAATATAGTCAGTTCAACACAACAACACAGATGTAGATTTATATATATCTATATCCAGTTTATGTACACATTTACAACCAAAATTAGGTGACACATTAATTAGCTGGCTGGTATTTTCGTATAAATCTCTAAGACTGGCACAAGTTTTTCATACATTTGGTAATCTCACACACAATTTTCTCGGAAGCAGTTGCTTGCTCAGTCAGCTTGCAAATTTCAGACTGTCTGTCTTCTTCAAACTCATGAGCCCAGTTCTGCTAATTTTGTTTTGCACTTCAATTTTAGTGAAAAGGCACAAAACCTGGGTGGTAAATTTGGCTATGGGGAATTCAATTTTCCCTCTCTGTGTACCAGCTCAAAATGAAAATAATATCAATTATCTATTTCAACTGAGCCTTTGGTTCTTCATCACTGAGGGAGAGAAACTTTCTCTCTCTATTGCTTACTTATCCATAACCAAAGCAAAACAAGCAGGTGGCCAAAAACAGAAAATTCTCACATTCCAATTTGGCCCGGGGACATGCAGTCATCAAAACAGGATGACGATATTATGTCAACTGTCCTCCAGCACAGATTCAACCAATTTATTTACTTTTCATGTGAAAAGTGTATTTTTCTCATTCTATTCAATTTTAGAGAGATTTCTTATGATCTTTTAATTCAATAAAAAATTAATACCAGCCACACCATTGGGATACATTTCGATAGCAAATTTTGAAAAGAAATTCTAAGAAAATACATGCTATCACTCTACTGAGAGGTGATCTCATTGGTGATCTAAATTTTTGTTTGTAACAATCATCATTATATGTGAAGTAGCATTTATTGGTGATGGATGGCAGACTTATTATTTTGGCTGTTTTAGAGGGAAGCTTTACCTTTGTGTTAGACACATTTTTAGATTTAAGCATTTTTCAATTAGGACATTGATGCAAAAAACTTGATAAAGTCTATTTGTTGGACAAAATGCATGGTCAAGAAAAATTATTTTTTGTTTTTATTCATACATAACATAGAAGCAATGCATATTGAGAAATGTATAAAACTCTTGCCATTCGATATAAATTCTGAAGTGCAAGATTAGATTTGATTTAACTGTTTGGTTTAAAGTCATATCAGATTTGTTAATTCATGTCATGCCTGATAAAGCTGACGTGCAAGAAGGGAAACAGTTATCACCATAAAAAAATAAAATCAACTGAAATTTAAATTTGTCCAAGGTGGCAACATTGACTTTTCACTAATATCCATAAAAAAAGGCATAAACTCTTTTCCCTGTAGTCAGCTGTTAGAGTTAAATAAGAATACAGAGTGGGCGTTTTTCTTTTTTTACTCTGGCTGGGCTTAAAGATGGATTTGTTTTTTTAACTCTTTATGAGTTATTTACAGCTAAAGTATTTTTGAGTGTTAGAAGAATTATTTGTTTGTAAGTGAATATTGTGTTAACAATTTTGAAGGAATAATGATTTTTTTTTTCCAGATACAAATCTTACTGTTTAATCCATAACTGAAGGAGAAGAGATAAATTTATACCCTTACCAAAAGCATTTGTATGTAAATCAATGTAATGAACTTGACTCTCGGATTTCTAATTTTGAGCCACCATCCACTGCACACCCTGCACATCTAGCAGAGTTAGGAGATGAGTTTGATTTTTATGACTTAATCGTTTGTGAGTTATCTAAAGCTAAAATGTTTTGGATTGTCAAAATAATTATTTGTTTGTGAGTGAATACTTCATTAACAATCTTTGGAAGATAACGATTTTTCCAAATAAAAATCCTACTATTTAATCTATAGGTAGGAGAGACAAAATAGATTTATAACTTTACCAGAGGGATTTGCACATAAATATTTATAAATGGAACTTTGTCTGTGTGTGTGTGTCTCTGTTATCTATAGACTCCAAAACGGCTGAACCGATTTTCGTGAAAATTTACACAGTTGTACTATAATCGTCTGCGAGTGTTCTTAGCTAGGTTTTGTGTCGAGGTACCCCTGATAAATATCGAAAATCGATAATCGAAAAAATCGGGTTACAAAAGGAGTGGTCCAAATTTAATCAAATTTGATACACTCATAGACAAAGACATAAGAAATGATATTCAGAAGTTTCAAGGTTGCAGTTCTTACAATAGTGCAGAAAATCGATTATATATATATATATATAAAAGGCAAGATGCTTGTGTGTGTGCCTATTTATCTGCCTATTTATCAGCCCTTTTATTTTAGTTTTTGCTTTGGGTTTGGCTCTAAGTAGGTATAATTGTAGTTCTTAGTCTCAGCCATGATACCATTTACTCAGAGGACTTATTTAGCCTTTAAAATTCAGTTTACAATGAAAAAAACGTATTTGATATCGATACCAGGAAATCAAAATTTAACTTATATCCATTCATCTTTTTTTTCAGTCTACGATTTTGCTTTAACTGGAAACAACTTTTGCTTTTTAGTCTTTCGTGCCATCGTCCAAAGAGTCTGAGCTCCAGGACCATGGATTAGTTTTAAAGCTTTCATTGCACCCAAGCAACACCGGGCTACACTGCTAGTTTGCACATAAATGAATATAATGAACTTTACTGGAGTTCAAATCTGACTCTTCAATTTCTCATTTCAAGTTACCATCCATTATACACACTGCATATCTCATCAGTCTAGCAGAATAATATATTGTCAATTCATTGTTGACACAATGAGGTCCAGGAGAAAAACCATTACATGTGCTGAGAAACATTAAAAGTGCTTTCATTATACCAAAATTTGGTTTGAACTTTTACGTGCAATGATTCTCTTAGACCAAACCTTGTCACTGAATCTTGGATAGAATCTTTCTGGTATTATACTGCCCATTACTTACTTAAAAGTTTAGCAATATGCATTCCGTTTTTTCTTTTTGGAGTGGGGAAGGAACCACCATCATCCCTTAGGATGTACTGTAAGTGAATGAAATTGCAATAACTTATTTTTTTTAATTCCTTAAGTGGTCTTAATTCATTTACAACAAAGAATTCTCCTGAATATCTCCAAACTAAAATGCAATAATATAGACTTTGTCACTACAATCTAATCAATGAAAACTAATAAACTAAAATAAGAAAGAAAGCAACAGAACAGATATTGTGAGATGAGTTACTTGAAATTTTTTGTAATTAGTCACCAAAAATGGTTTCTTCACTGAGCTAAATGAAAATAAAGTGGCTTCAGACCAAAAAATCCAAAACTGCACCTGATGTGACAGAAAATATGCTACACAATGTCAGATTTTATTATGCAAGCCAAGGATTTCACAACAGAATTAACATTAACCATTTGAAAGGACCATCACCACCACACACCATCAATACTGGAAATAGTGACAATAGTTAGTGAACTCAGTTAACTAATTTTTCCTGTAAAACTATTTTAGGAGAAAGATATAAATTTCAACCCATGGTAGTAGTGGCTGCTTTATCAATGAATGCCAACAGTTAACTTATAAAGAAATGACTAAGATTACCATCACCATAAGAGGTGAGCAGAACAGATACTACACTTTATTCATATGATGGAAAATGTGCCACACTATATCAAATTTTATTATGCAATTAACTAACCATAAAATTTGCATTAATCAAGTGATATAGATAAAAATTGCAGTCAAGACATTGCACATAACTTAAAATGAAAAACAGTTAGGAAGAACGAGCCCTCCCCCATATGCTTTTAAGAGAAAGATTTTATAAATTTTAACTGAATGTGGCATTGGCTGCTCAGTTAATGAATGCCATTTGTTAACTTACATGAAAACAGCTAATATTACTGTATAAATGTTGGCTTATCTGTTTGATTGGAAATATATGCAATATTAATTTGTGAGTCGATAAATAAGCAAAATAAGAGTATATTGCTCTAAGGGGGTGCTGAAAATTTATTGGCTTCACTGACTTTTCAAAATCTGACCAAATGATTTTCTTTGTTGGGCTAAGAGTTCTCAGATAAATTGTACATAGAAATAATTGTAAATATAAATTGTACATAGAAATATCTAAATGATGATTTTGATATGTGCATGTATATCTCCAAATGTTTCCTTTCATCTCGCTTATATATTAAAACAGGAAATAACATATTACATTGCATTTGACTACATGACTTTGTTGTCATTTTGCGCTATCCCGCAGTGTGACGTCATGAAACCACATCGCAAACTTAAGAACTGTGTTTATTATTTTTGGTAACTATTGCCGTTGCCAAGCGGAGTTTTATGTCAACACAAAATAAAATCGTCGGTGATGGTGGATTTTATAATATTTCAGTTTAAACAACCTCTCTGAAGATGGCTCATGTGAGCCGAAAGCTTAGAAGAAAACCAATAAATAAATTCTCCAAATGTTGGAGAATTTTTGTTTTTATTTTCAACTGAAATTAAAGCCAAAATATGATGTTTAGAATGGCTCATGATTAAACATAATAGACATTCATTGTCTCTTATATTTAACAGCATATGTTTAGAAAATTACTTGCTGCCTCAATATACTAAATATATATATATAAATCCAGGTAAAGAGGATATAGGGTTTTATGGTTTTGAGTCCCCTGGCATTTATTTTTTGTATAAACAGTGCTCAATACAATAAATATTGTAGAGCTTAATATAATCATATATTTATGAATTAAATGTGCATTGTGACACAGAAATTTCTATGTTTCAATAGAATCGTGTCATCAGGCAATGTTGGATGTGAAAATGATTTACATTTAAATACAAAAAACCATGGTTTGCTATTTATGTATATGGGAAGATATAAAATCTATGTGTGTGTTTCTTTTAACTAATCAGAATCAATATTCACTTTGGAATTTGGCCAGTAGTTTTTACATACATACTTTTTTCCTTTTTCTTTTTTCTCCCTAATGGTCAAAGTGTCAACCTACTTTTAACCTAATTTTATTTTCCTTTTTTATTTTCATTGCTTTTCCCTATATCATATTGCCTTTTGGAGTAGATAGACTAAACTATCGCCCAGTTCACACTCCACCCAGGTCTATTGAACAGGTGAAGAGGTTCATCCCTTGTTTCCTGTTTAGGATGTGGTTTCCGGTTTTCTCTTTTCCAATCTTTTCACTCTTACGTAAACCCCTGTGCATCAGTGGCATTTTTGCCTTGCTTGGGGTGATATGATTAAAAAAAAAAATAAAAAAAATGTATCTATTCTCGTACCAAAAATGTCCTTTCTGCTTCCTCCATATTTTGACCTCTTCTCATAGAAAACAGAGAAAACATGTAGAAATTAGCTGTCTTATTTGATTTCAAGAATACTTTGTCTGATGTCTTTATTTCTTTCCCCACTTCTCCAAGGTGTTGTTTGTATTTAAATGTAAATCATTTTCACAACCAACATCCAACATTGCCTGATGGCGAGATGGTATCTCAAAGCATAGAATTTTCCATGTCACAATGCACAAATCGTAATTATACAAATATATATATAAATGTTGAAACAAAAGTACTACTTGATTGTTTATTTTCCCTTTATACTACAGTGAACAAGGAGCTATAATGCAATAAAATAATTCTATATTTAGAAAAAAATTATTAAGAAGCCTGCAACAGAAATGCAAAAAGAATTCACTATGAAAATTAATAGATTGCAAGACAAATACGAACAAATAACTTTTCAGAATCTCAGTGCTACTTTTGAATAATTGTGTCTGCCTCTCTCTCTCTCTATATATATATATATATATATATATATATATATCTCAAGTATTTGGAAAGCAACAATCTCTCTTTTATGCAGGTTTCATTAAAAATGACAGACAAGGTATTATGGTTAAGTTATTATGCAATTTTTACTTTGGTTTTTTAATTGTTCAAATTTTTTTGCTTTTCTAAATACTCTCAGCTATGATTTCAGCCAGAAACAGACTAATTCTAATTTATGTGAAACTGAGAATGCACAATGTTTATGCATGTGCATAGAATCATGTAAGCGTTTATATTCTGAACATGGTAAACACATTGTTGTTGTGTTCGTAGCTGATATTATTATGTATTAGATTTTTCTTTTTATTAATAATGCTTCCATTATTTTTAGCCTTTCTTTGCATGTGGATTATGTTATATTTTTATTATCGATGAATATGTTACAAATATATTTTTGTAGGTCTCCATCTATATTTAAATGGGACTGAATTGAACTCTGGTCTGTGAAACGCAATGTGAGTCATCTCACATTGGGTGAGTCATCTCACATTGCATCTCTCATATATACATATATATATATGAAATGGTTTGCTTGAACATTATTTTTTATCAATACTTGTATTTAAGTAGATATTCTTTTTATAATCAAACAGTATTATATATTTATTTCTATGGGCCTGATTATTTACAATAAAATTTTGTTATGCGTCACTTGGTGGCTTCCCTTATGTGGATAGGGGTTACAGGTGCGAATCCTGCCAAATGACACATTTTTGTAACAAAGATTTCTCGGAAATAATCAGGCCGGTAAAGAAATAAATATATAATACTGTTTCATTATAAACAGAATATCTACTTAAATACGAGTATTGATCAAAAATAATGTTCAAACAAATCATTTCAAATTGTCGGTTGTTGAGAACCAAATTTTGTTAATCTTCGTTAATTTCCATAATATATATCTCAGTATGCAGTGTAGATATAGAAGAATCCAAAGGAGTATCCTGTACATACAGTGGTAGGATAACTCTCTAAGAGAGCTCTAAATATATATGTATATAAATACATATAGAGCAAATATTAGAAAAAATTAAGGCAGACACATTATTTCATGGTAAATCGGAAGTATCGGCCTATTTCAGGCAAACCATCATCAGCTTCCGTCTTTATTGTACAGAAGATTTTACACGAATTATGTAAAATCTTCTGTACAATAAAGACAGAAGCTGATGATGGTTTGCCTGAAATAGGCCGATACTTCCAATTTACCATGAAATAACATGTCTGCCTTAATCTTTTCTTATAGATATATATATATATATATATATATATAAAATGTGTGTGTGTGTTTATGCATAGTGGTTAGTACATTTACCATCTGGTCATGAGACTGTGGTTCAAATCTAAGTATGGTTGATTTGCCAGGGAGGTGAATTCTTGATAATATTAATTTAGGGAGGTGATTTCAGCATGTACCATCTTTAGAAAGTGTTTGAAAACCACACCATTACCTAATCCAAGCCTTGTGAGTGAAATTGGTTAGACAGAATTGTTCAGAAGTCATCAATGTTTGTACTAACATAAAAAAAAATCACAACTCATTACAATGCTGGCCTTGGTCAAACCCTTTGTAATGATGAGTTGTGATTTTTTGTTTGAACATGCTGGCCTTGGTCAAAAAAACAAAAAAAGATCAAGCAAGATTATGCCCTCACTGCTACTGTAACTTAGGTCTTCTCAGCATAGTTGCCGTACAAACAACAGGATGACTATGTTGCTTGAGCGGGTGTCTGTAATAGGGATTTGCTCGGTGCCCTGGCAGATGAAAGTGCTAAGAAATGTAAGCATTTATATCGACAGTCAGTCTGACAAAGAGGAAGAGATACATGGAAAGAGACAAAAATACTGAGAAAATATAGGTGAAGTACTGGGTGATACCAAATTCACGAGTACTTTATTATAATTCATATATACTTAACACACTATTGCAATCATTCATTATTCCCTGAGGATATTGCTTTAGAAACAAATTATCATTGAAGACACAATGTTATGAAAATGACTTCAAAGGTGAGAACATTAGTTCAAATCAAACAATATATCAGTTCTTAAACGTCTTCTATTTAGTACTTGCAACAGCATCTTGGTAAGTTAAAGTGATGCTCAACAATCGATGAACAAACCTTTATTGAAGTTTATCTCTGACATAAGTATAACTCACATCAGGATTAATATTTAGGTAGCTAAGCAATTATGGTCCATCCCTAAATGGTCATAAATTTTGATAAAACTTACCATAGGTTATCTCCCTTTAATAATCCATAGCCTTAAACTTTAGAGTTAAAAAGTTAGAGAGTTACATAACACATCAACTGACAAAGGTCAATTATGACATCTGACTTCAAACACTAACTTTATAATCGTTATATTAAAATAAAAAATAAACTATTTTTATGAGTTGATTTATTGCTTCACCTGATGTCTTTACTAGTTTTCACACTAAAATAATCACTGTGCAATTTGTGAAATTTAAGGAAACATCTTACACATTTTGCAGTAATCAACTATCAATTATCACAATTTCCATGAATGAGTGGTGAAACATATTATTTAAAAGCTGCATCACCAACTGAAGAAAAAAACTATGTTCAACTAAACTCTGTAGAGTGTAGAGGATAAAAAATTAATTAAAATCAACCTTTTTCAAGTTTACAAAAAATCACAATGACGTGTGAAATCTTGGTTTTTCCAAATTGCAAAGGGATAGACCATCTGCTTAAAGAAAAAGTCAAACCTAGAATTCGCATGTAGGTGTTAAAATGATTTTTGATGAATGGGAGAGACTTTCAAGACCAAAAAGGATTTCGCAAGTAAGTGCGAAAAATCTAGATTACAATAAAAGGACTTCATCAGCATCAGTTAGTTAGAGAGTCAGATGGAAGCTGCAAGACGAAACATCTAAAATGTAACTTCAAGTGACTAGGACATTGTCTTCTTTCTCTTTATTTCTTTCAACAATTACTACTATGAACATTTTCTACTGCTCTTGATACCCTAAACTTTCTAATTGCACATTAACTTCTACAACTCATGTTGTTCTTTCCTTTTTAATAAGTTTCTATTTTAACATTCAAGATGTATGTTTTATTATTCCACTCTCCTACACTAATCCACACATTCCAACTGCCGACAACCAACCTTCTGATGATGATTCTGGATAAAACTTGTAAGCTGTAGGGAATTTGGTTATGTATGACACAAGGCCAAACAAAGAAACATTAACCAGCCCCTACGACTTCAAGAGTTTATGCAAAAAAACAAAGTATAGCAAAAAACACAGTACTTTTCTACCATTTATTTGGATACTGGACACTTCAATTGCATTTTCAAATGCTTCATTTATATGTTATATTTTCAATAATTTTTTGCCATAAACAGTATGATTCTTCATTCCCACTTTAGGCACTAAATACCACAAATTTGAATAAAAAAACAAAAAAAAACAACAAAGTTGTTATCGCATTGATGTCAAGACAAGAAAACAATATAATTTGTGGTTGGCAATCAATGTGTTAATAAGAAGCTCCTCTTTTCACCTGTATCACAAAAGCTAATATGGAGTCTTTGAAGTGTTGCAATCATATCAGTGGTATATTTATTTAAGCATATTCCTTTCAGGCCTTTCCATAAAAGATATTTATATTGGTAATAGCTGCAACAGATTTAGCAAGGTCTGAAATATGTTTTATAAATGCATGATGCAATTTAGACTTCTATATAAAAAAAAAGATGGTTGAAAAATAAAGAGGAAAGAGGGCTTGGAGAATTTTATACTTCCAGGACATATTAAAGCAAGGAAGGGTAGAATAAAACAGCAAGAAGCCTACCTAATGAGTGTGTAAAATGGATGGTAGAATAGTAACTAGGAGTGTTAGTTAAGAGACAAAGCCTACTTTGAGCTACAAGAGAATGGACGTTATGGAGAGCTATGGCCACCCTTGTATTGAAGAGAAATGGTACATAAAAGAAGATTAAAGAGTGTGAAGGAGTTAATGGAGTATCTGAAAATCAGCTATGTGTTTCTGGTAGCAGTTTTGTGTTAGCCATATACAATAAAGGAGCGCCTTGTTTTCTTGGAGAGCATCACTACCAGGAATAAGGTGCAAAAAATCTGCAACACAATCTGTGCAGTATGTGTCAAGAGTGAGACCAGTTTATAAATCCCAACAGAGCCCATCCTATTCCATTACAAATTTATTACCATCTGCTTGCACAACACAGCTGGATCGATTTCCTTATCTACAAACTTTTTATTTTTATTTTGTTATAACCACTGCCATTAAAGTTAAAAAGTTACAAATTGTTGTAATATCATAGAAAATGCAATTCTGTAAACAAAATTCAAATTCTTACTTCAACTGTCTGTGTTCATGTAGAAAAGGCACAAGTCTGTTTCTCTCAATACACTAGATCAGATATTACTCTTTATTGGTGAAACCTAGTACAAGTATTTGGTGAGAAGATACATCCCTGAAGATATGTTAGGAAAGAACCAACATAGTACTTCAATAATCCAGTCTGTTAATTAATTAATTAATTTTCTTTCCATGATAAGAATTATACTCTGTTTGCTAATTGGATATTTGGAGTGAATAGTTCATTAAGACGGCACTGCTAACTAATTTGCATGGTAATTGTAGTGTTGGGCCACTGACCAATCAAGAATGACCTGTGATTAAAATCATAAATAAATCTTCACACTTTAATATGTTGGGGTTGAGTTGAACAGAGGTGAGGTATTTACCTGACCTTTGCACTTGGACCAAAATGTAGTATCTTTTCTCACTTACTCTTGAAGTTATAAAAAAATATCTAAACCTAGGGATTCCACCCTACATCATCACTTTACAAATTGTATTAAGGAGAGTGTGTTTGTAGATATCAATGCCAGTGTGACAGTGGTCAAAGAGAATGGGCAATTTTTGTCCTTGACCCATGTGAAGACACAATAAAGAAATGGATAGTAACCCAGATTGAGGAATTAGAGAGCTGGGTTTGAATTCCAGTCGAATTCATGAAATTCACTTATGTACTATTAACCTTGGAAAAGGTATGAATTTATCTATTTTTTTCCTTCAAAAATGTATTATCAGTAATATTTTTTTCAAAAATATGTTGCCGGTAATATTAACTTTTCTTAAAAAATGTATTCCTGGAATTTTTACTATAAAAGTATATTTTTATACTTTCATAATGTTTTGACCCCAGTTTAGGGGTTAACTATTTGCCCATAGTTGGGACTCTAACAGGTGCTACCACTCCAATCAGGTTTAACCTGGGAACAGCAACAATTAAGAGGTGGTTCCATGCTCCTTACAACCTCCAAATCAGAAGCCTTGCTGCCAGATACAGTTTATTGTCATACCCAGGACATTTATATATGTGGAGGTGGGTAAGTATCAAGTTGAGCAGAAGTGCTACAGTTGCAAACTACACAAGACTGTATTCAATATAGTTAGTCATGAGATGACTCAAATCATATCTTGACTTTTACTTGTCCAAGTAATGATAGATGTGTTGGCTGATAACATCCTGATATATTGTGTAATAACAAGATGAGTCATTATCTCACCAGGAAGTTTAGTGATTTCCTTCTGTTTGTTTTGTTATTACTGTATGGCTGGCCACTCATATTCATGGATTCCTGTCTACAAGGATAGCTACTTAATCCCTGTTTCAGACACCTGCTCAGGCAAATTTGTGTTTGTTCAATACCTACAGAGCCCACTAGTGGTTTATACTGCAACTAGGCTGAGATGCCCTCAGTTACAGTTTCTGGAATAGAAAGAGAACAACAGCCCAAACAAGGCCAGAATGCCCAAACCCTCAGTCACGATGACTTGTGACTTTGAGCTAGCACAATCATCAACAGCTCCCAAATGTTCCCATCTACTTAATTTCACTCACAAGGCTTGAGTCAACCTGTGTTATGGTTTTCAGGCATGTTCCAAAGGTGCTGCACACTGAAATTGCCTCCTCCAGACTGATAATATTAAGAAGTCACCTTCCTGACAAACTGACCATAGTGAGATTCAAGATTAATATTTTATTATTATTTTCAAATTGGGTATGATATACTCATGGTTAGTAGTAGTGTAACTTTAATTGATGGTTAATGTTCCATGGTTAATAATCAGAAAGAATTCAATCTAAGATATAGAGCTTCATCATTGTTTCTGATATTTATTAGTTTTGTACCAAATACAAGTGTCATCAGAAATAGTGAGGCCAATAGAAATTTGTTCACTTATAAATTAAGTATCACTGGTTCAAATCAATGTTTTGTTGAGAATTTTTACATAAGTTTAATCAAGTTGAAGGAAAATACTAATTTCATAGAAACGATTGTTTGAAAAATACTAAGCATTCCATACTAATTACGCACACTGTTGAGGTGGGTGGGGGGGATTCAAGGAAATAATTTAATGATACTGACACTAGTATTTAGTATTTGCATTAGTATCAATGTGCATTGTGATGCAGTGGATATCGACTCTGAATGACAAATCAGGGTGCTGAGCTTGAATTCCAGTTGAATTCCTTGCTTTCACTTACACACAAATACCCTTGGGAAAGGTATTAATCCATCTTTTCCCTCCAGTTATGGGTTAAATAATAAAACAGATTGGGTTCAACAGCCTTGGCTATTTCTTATGAAGTAATAAAATGATCCCCCACTAATTACTACTCATTAATACAATACACCTCTTCCTCCACTAGCTATGAGTCAATTAATAGGACAGATTGGGTTCTATAGCCTTGGCTGGCAACCAGTCTACCACAGGAAGTAATGGCAACCTACTGCAGGAAAATCTTCTTCCTAGTCAGTCATGTCTCTTTCATGACAAGATTGCCCAAAGTGTGTATCACATATGGCACTTAACTGACTGACTGAATATAATAGTTGAAAACATGATTAAAGCTTCTACTGATCATAAAGTGGCGGATCAGTTTTCTACTGTTATGAAGTAATAAACTGATCCCCCACTAGTTACTACATAATAATATAATACATCTCTTCTTCCTCTAGCTATGAGTCAAATAATATGACAGATTGGGTCCTGTAGCTTTGGCTGGCAACCAGTCTACCACAGAAAGCAATGACAACCTACTGCAGGATAATCTTCTGCCCAGTCAGTCATGTCCCAAAAGAGACATGATCACCCAAGCGTGTATAATGTATGGTACTTAACTGACTGATTGGTATGGATATTGTCTTTAGTATACAAACATTCATTGCAATTGTAAATTTATAGAAATAGTTAATCATTTTCCGATTGTATGAAAAAATTCAAATACTAAAATAAAATACAATCAAAATCACAGGCTTACAACCACGTCAACTTGAAACACTGATTCCTGGATGATCACCAGGATAAGGGAGACCATTTGAGAATACCAGATGTTGTCAGCTTAAATGTACAGGTGGTGTCATGGATAATGGTTAGAAATTTAATTGGTGAGCTGTATTCCAATTCTCACTGGGGTTGTTGTATTCATGCAAGTACAAATAGCCTAGGAAATAAGTATTAATTTGTCTGTCCTTCAACCAAGGTATGGATTAATTAGTAAGATTTCTATCACTAAATCATCATTATCTCAAAAAAATAAATCCTTACAATCTAAAACTATTTCCTGGTTTTAAATAACCTGCAACAGATTAATAACCCACGAAAAAAAATCAATCCCTCAAAATCTCAGATAAGATCATATTCTCTCACTTTTCTTCTCAAAAGATTCAATCATTGATCCAAACAAGTAACTTTGCTAAACATGCTATAGAGCAGGACTACTCTTTTGTTCTAAATAAAAGTACCATATGAAATGGTCATAATAGTGGTAATTTTCCATGGAATAGTCAACTCAGTTCAAATAAATATTCTACTGGAAATTTTTATATGCATTTATTTTTTTTAATCACATCACCCCAAGCAAGGCGATAACACCACTGATGTGCAGGGGGCTACGTAAGGGTAAAAAGAATGGAAAAGAGAAAACTGGAAACCACATCCTAAACAGGAAACAACAGATGAGCCTCTTCACCTGTTCAATAGACGTGGGTGGAGTGTGAACCGGGCAATAGTTTAGTCTATCTACTCCAATTGAAAAAAAAATAAATAAATAAATAAATAAAAGAAAAGAGTGAAAAGATTGGAAAAGAGAAAGCCGGAAACTGCATCCTAAACAGGAAACAAGGGATGAGCCTCTTCACCTGTTCAATAGATGTGGGTGGAGTGTGAACCGGGCAATAGTTTAGTCTATCTACTCCAATTGAAAAAAAATAAATAAATAAATAAAAGAAAAGAGTGAAAAAATTGGAAAAGAGAAAGCCGGAAACTGCATCCTAAACAGGAAACAAGGGATGAGCCTCTTCACCTGTTCAACAGATATGGGTGGAGTGTGAACAGGGCGATAGTTATTAAACATGAAACAAAAAAATCATGCTGTGGAGAAAATTTGAGAAATAATAAACATGCTGTATTAAATAAGCCCCATGCTGGGGGGAAATTGAGTGAAATAATTTAATCTTACTCTCATTTTTATTTTGTATCCCCAAAATACTTTAGGAATTTGCAGGAATTTATCACAAAGAAATCACTGAAGACAAGACTTGATTTTAAACTCTGTACGACATGAACTTGCTATATCATAAAATAATCAGTAAGTGTCATACGTGATACACGCTTTGGGTGATTATGTCCCGAAAGAGACATGACTGACTGGGCAGAAGATTATCTCACAGTAGGTTGCCATTACTTTCTGCAATAGACTGGTTGCTAGCCAAGGCTACAGAACCCAATCTATCCTGTTATTTAACCCATAACTGGAGGGAAGAGATGGATTAATACCTTTTCCAAGGGTATTTGTGCATAAGTGAATGCAAGGAATTCAACTGGAATTCAAACCCAGCTCACGGATTTATCAATCCGAGTTGATATGCACACTGCTCCACAATGCACATCCTTCATAAAATAATTCTTCTACCATATTGATCATAAAAACTCTATAAAATGTTCATATTTTATCTTGTTGCCACTAACTTTGCCTTTCCTGATTCAATTTTGCCACAGTAATGATCTAGCCTTTCTTCAATGCATTTAAAATTTTAACAACTACTATTCAGTTAAGAATACTGAGAAGATTGTAATTTAGTTTCTAGGACTAACAGAAGGATGTGTGTGGTGGTCCAGTGGATATCGGCTTGGAACGAGAAACCGGGGAGCCGAGTTCGAATTCCAGTTGAATTCATTGCATTCACTTACGTGCAAATACCCTTGGGAAAGGTATTAATCTGTCTCTTCCCTCCAGTTTTGGGTTAAATAACAGGACAGATTGGGTTCTATAGCCTTGGTCGGCAACCAGTCAACCACAGAAAGCAATAGCAACCTACTGCGGGATAATCTTCTGCCCAGTCAGTCATGTCTCTTTCAAGCGTGTTTCACGTATGGCACTTAACTGACTGACTGACTAATGGAATAATATCAGAGACCACATGCTGATGTGTACTACTTGAAATAAGAAGAGTGAATTTGGTTAAATTGTTTCAAATAGCCATGATTTTATGATAAATTCTTAACTGGAGAATTATGATGAAATTTATTTCAGATTTAAATGACACTTCATAATGAATAGAATAAAACAAACATGACTTATAGCACAAGGCTTAAGCAAAATATTTGCTTTTGATAGTGTAGTCAATTGTCGCTTCATACAAATCAAGGTGATTGTAGAAGACAACTAATGTAAAACAGAAAATCGCTTAATTCTGGTGTGTTTGGTGAGGGTAAGTGTTATATTCTGAATAATTGGCTGTTTGGAGAAGGTAATTTCTGAACATAAATTGCACATCACTGCTAAATGTGCTTGACAGTTGTTCTAATTTTCATGTGAATGGTGATGCTTGGTTGTCAAAGAATTATAGTTGATCTGTAGCTAGAGTTACAAAGATATATAAGACAAATGTTTTTCAGTAACATGAGCAAGATCAATTGGTTCTGATATTTTGGAAAGAATCACTCAGATTTCTGACTGTTCATTTTGCGACATCTTGGATTTGTAAAAGGTTTGGGTTTTGTTTAATGGCATATCAACACATCTTATTTAATGCAAAAAGCTGGGGTTTTAAGGTACATTTTTTAATGTTTGGTTATAGTAAGAAGATTGATTTAGTCAGATTTTAATGAAAATTTTTTGCTTTTATTCTTTTATATTTTAGGAAACTGAAAATATTTTCCAGTTTTGTATTAAAAAATGTTTTGCTGAGAATAATTTTTTCCTTCAAACATTTGTTATGGTTATAATTTTTTCTTCAAAAATGTATTTCTATAAATATTTTTCTTTCAAAAATGTATATTTTTGTATAAAAATGTATTTTTATGTATATATTTTGATAAAAGTGTATTTTTATACTTTCATAGTGTTTTAACCTCAGTTTGGGGGTTAACTATTTGCTGGGACCTTAACAGGTGCTACCACTCCGGGTCAGAGTGGACCTGAAAACAACAGCAATTAAGAGGTGGTTCCATGCTTCTCACAATTTCCCAATCAGAGGCGTTGCTGCCAGATGCAGTTTACTGTCATGCCCAGGACCTGTGACTGTTTTGCTATAGCTTAGATTTTAAACCTTTAGTAGACTATGGATTTGCAACTGTTCTGGTAAATCTTGGATTTATCATTTTTCCATATAGCACAGAATAGGCAGCATGGCTAAAACAGTAGTCAGATATGAGAAGCTCAAATGTAGAAATCAAACTGAAAAAACTTCATCTGTCAAATTCACATCTTCTAACAAGAATAAATGAAAACTTAAAATAAATACAACCTCACTGTCTAAAGTATTAGAGATTTTTCTACTTCTATCCATTAACCTAATTTGCCGTACAAGATTTAAAGCTTAGTTTCATCATTTGGAAATTTCAAGATTTAGGCATAAATTCTATGCTAATAGTTTCTTTCCGGACACTTCTCATTTGTGGAACACTCTTTTGGCTTCTAGCTTTCCAGTAACTTTAACCTTCAAAGAGATTTCACTTTTATTCCAAAGTCTTCATTACAATTTCTTGATGCTAGTTGAACCCATTCCAACTTGGATTTCACAATATTAAAATATTATTGTACATTTGCTTTGACTTTTATCTAAGGTTCAGGTTTTATGCCATGAGCTGTCGGGCTCACAGAAAATGTGAATGCTGCTACTGCTTCTTTTTTTATGTGAAATTGGATAGTTTCTTCCATTCTTTTGTCTCCCATGATGTTAATTTTTCACCCTTCAAAGCAGTAAAGTTTCTTCACTGATCCACATGTGTTTTTGTCTGTCTCCATCTCTTCTGTTTCCCATGTTTTGGCTTCCACAAGAGTATCTTACTTAACATCTCTTCTTTCTTTTTCCCAATGAATTATAATCCACTGTGGAGCCTAGCAAAAAAAGCATGTCTCACTTATTTCTATAGTCAAAAATAGACATGACATTAGACTACTGTGGAAACAATGAGAATTGCTCATGAGAGCATATAAAAAGTTGCCATGATCCCCTTCGTTTCTTCTTTTTTACTTTCTTCGAACATTAGTCATGAGTCTCTTCCCTTTCTTTTTTTCATCATTTTACCAGTGTAAAAATCCGTCACGTGGATGTCTCCTGAAATACAACCTTCACAACCAGATCATATTTCATTGTCAGGAAAAGAGACTATTGTAGATTTCAGGTTTGAATGTTTCATACACCAACCATATTTGAACATACTTTCTCATTTTTTTTTCTATATGCCATGTCCTTTTGGGACGTAGGTGATTATGGCCCTCCACATCTCCCCATCCATAGTAACCCTTAACACTATTTCTCCTATTATCCTTTCCAAACCTTGCTCTGCCATTAATTTGCTCAAGTTCATCAAGTAGACTATACATTGTTTTTCCCCTCTCTGTCCTTCCCTCCATCTGACCTGTGAGCATCAGATTTTCCAAGTCCTCCCCACTCACTACAAATCCCAGGAACTTCAGCTGTCCCTTCCTAATGTCAAGTATTAGTTTCCTTTTCATTTCCACCTTCTCCAAAACCTCATTTCTCACAGTTCATGGTATCCTCAGCATCCTTCTGTAGAACCACGTTTTGGTTGCTTCAAGTTTTCCATTCATCTTTGATGAGATTGTCCAGCATTCACTGCCATATTGAAGGACAGACATCACATAACAATCCAGTCCTCTCTTTGTTTCCAGCAAACTTTTCCTGTTTCTCAATACTCAGTTCAGTTTCTTAAATGCATCCTTGGCCATGCCAATTCCCTTTTGGATCTCAGTGTCACACTTTACATCCTCTGTGGGAACACTTTCCACACATTTAAATTTCTGTACCTGCTTGATTTTAGTATCCCCAGTGTGTAGTTGGCATTGTGTGTTCCTCTTTTTACTAATGACCATGCATTCAGTTTTCTTGTAGTTAGTCCTTTCTTTCTGCTTTCTTCAGTTACTTTCTGGAGGAAGTCTTGTAGTTTCCTTTTGGTGTTTGCTATCAGCACTGTATCATCTGCGTAGCTTATATAGTTTAGATTGTGGTTGTCGATGACGAATGTTAGCATGAATTCTTGGGCTCTCAGTATTGTTTTGTTGTATAGGTTGAATAAATCTGGTGAGAATACACATCCTTGTCTTACATACTTTTCTATCTTTGTGTATTTGCTGATTAATATTGAGCATCAGGAAGAGACAACTAAAGTTCCTAGGACATGCAGTGAGTAACGAGGGCTTGAAGAACCTGATACTAACAGGCCAGATAGAGGGAAAAAGAGACTGAGAAAAGCATCAGATAACACATTTGAAGGATCTGAGCAGGTAGATAACAGAACGAGGGTTGTGTGGTGTTACAGAAGAAAGCATGCTAAGAGCCACCAGGGAGAGGGAGACATGGGGAGCCATGATTGCCTACGTCTTGAAAGGACAAGGCACATAGAAGAAGAAGAAATATGTTGAACTGGTTTCCTGCCTTTATGCAAGTAGTTTGCTGCCAGCAGAGGTTCTTGATTACTCTAATGTTTTTCCCAAATATGTTTAGGTTGCCAAACATTATTTACTAGTGTTAAAATTTAAGTTTTGTCTTTTATGACACAAAAGTAAATTTGGTTTATTTATCGGTTTTTGTGGTGCATTGGATATCGGCTCGGAACAAGAAATCAGAGAGCCGAGTTCGAATTCCAGCTGAATTCATTGCATTCACTTATGCACAAATACCCTTGGGAAAGGTATTAATCCATCTATTCCTTCCAGTTATGGGTTAAATAACAGGACATATTGGGTTCTATAGCCTTGGTCGGCAACCAAACTACCGCAGAAAGCAATGGCAACCTACTGCGGGATAATCTTCTGCACAGTCAGTCATGTCACTTTTGAGACATGATTGCCCAAGTGTGTATCACGTATAGCACTTAACTGACTGACTGAATATAATAGTTGGAATAATGATTAAGACTTGCACCGGTTATAAAGTGGGGGTTCGGTTTTCTATTGTTATAAAGTAATGAACTGATCCCCCACTAATTACTACATAATAATATAATACATGTTTCCCCCTCTAGCTATGAGTCAAATAACAGAACAGATCAGGTTCTAAAGCCTTGGCTACCACAGAAAACAACAGCAATCTACTGCGGGATAATCTTCTGCACAGTCAGTCATGTCTCTTTCGAGACATGATTGCCCAAGCATGTATCATGTATGGTACTTAACTGACTGACTGATTGGTTGTATCCTGACTAGCATGATTTGCTTTTATTTCCAAACTTGCTTTCTTTAACGACTATAATTTTAAGGTGAAGTATAGTGTAATATCACCTGTGACTTTCAGGTATGATGACCATGTGGCTTTGTTTAAATGTAGTCTAAAGTGTTACTTCTAATAGTTTCCGGTAAAAAAGAATAAGTCCTACACCACTGTATTAATTCAGACATACTTTACAGTTTTCCATAAAGATACTTTTTTGCCTTCTTTCCATGGTACATCAAGTATCGCCAATCCTCTCACTCATCATATTTATTAAGATCCAACTTTCAGTATTATAGAGCAGTACACTTCACACTGTACCTTGAAAGAATCTTTTTCTCAGACAGTCTGAATGAGATATTCAAATCTACAAAAAGATGTTGAAGATACCATGGACTAAACATGTGAATAATGACAATGTTTTAGAGAGGGTGCAAATGAAAAAAAAACTTACACTTAGTATCAAGAAGAGACAGCTGAGGTTTCTGTGACACATATTGAGAAAGGAGGGTTTGGAGAATGTAATACTCAGAATAGATAGACGGGAAAAGAAACAGAGTAAAGCAGTGTGAGACATACTTGATGGGCTTGGGTGGGTGGATTTGTGTTTGGGAGAGATACCAAGGGGAAAGTGTTGAGAGCAGCATCGAATAGAGATGCATGGAAGTCCATGATCACCTACATCCAGAAGGAACACTGCATATAAACAAGAAGACATTAAGTGGACATCAACTCACCAGTTGCATAGATAGGCAAGCATTAACAGAATGATATATTTATTTGATATACAGTGACCAATGATGAATATTAAGTGACAATCAATTACAATAGTAGCAAATTAATCAATTCTAATTAATTTACTTTACTTTAGATTCACCCTTTGACTATGAAAACAATAAATTGTAAACGCAAATTCTACTCCAGCAGCTTCTTTTCTCGCATTTCCCGCCTGTGGAATTTCTTTCTGTTTTCTTGCTTTCCCGACAGCTATAATTGCCAATGTAAAGTCAATAGTCATCTCCTATCTCACTAATTTTCATCCTCTCTCATATGCTCCTTTCTCTGTCCACTTCACTCTTTTCAGTTTTTTCCTCCTTCTCTTACCCACTTCCTGACACCCCTTATAACCTTTCTCATAACTTTCCTCCTATGGAACCCCCTGCAAAACAGTGGCAGTAAAATGCCATGCTTGGGGTGATATGATTATAAAAAAAAATTCTATGCTATTATAATGTGTATATAAAGTGGGGGGTCAATTCTACATTACAATCAATATATAAACTGATCCCTCGCTTTATTTTTTAAAAAAATTAAATATTGCAATTGCTAGTTGGAGTAGCAAACACTAGTACTGAATTGTACTTACAATCTAAATGTAAAAACATTTTAAATGTTGCAACCTAATGTTTCTTCTTCTATGTTTCATTTTCCAACTAGATTGTGGCTCTCCACAACTATCATAACAATGTTTGTTCTTTTACGATATTTCCTTCTCCCTGTTAGGACATTCATTTGCACAAGCTCAAGACAGTTTTCACTGTTTCCATTGCTTTCAACTTGCCCTCTAACTGCCAATTTTTTTCTTAGCCTTCTTTCCTCATGATGTATCGTTGAAATTTTAACTGGATCTTTCTGATTCTCAGTGTTAGTATCCGTTTAGTCTTCCTTACACACAAAATATTTATGAAAATTTCCAAGAAACTCATCAGCCCCCATTGGTTTCAAGAACTTCTTTGTATGTTGAGGCCGAGGTATGTTATACACTTTACACTCATCTGTACTCTCAGAGATCTGTCTGCAACTGAAGAAAAGAAAATTCTTTTGAAAAAAAATCAACACATCTCTTTCAACTAATTAATTTTTAATGTCATGTCCCTTCAGGACATAGACAGTCATGGCACTCCACAGATTCTATTTTTTTTAATCTGTAAAATCCTATGACAAAGATGGACGTTTCCCATTTATCTACTAATTTAACCCATATCTTGAGAGTAGGAGAAAAAAAATGCATTGATATTTTTTTTCCAAGAGATAAAGCATTCTAATCTTTCATTAAAATATATAGAAGAACATTTTTTTATAGGTTATCAAACATTTCCAGGTTGTTTAAAGCCAGAAAATATTTTTAGCTCCTAAAAATTGGGGTGGGAAGAAAATACTAATTTTGTGATACAAGTTTTACTAATTAACTCATAGCTAGGGAGAGAATAGGTGGATTCATACTTTTGCAAAG